>JARFIW010001304.1:0-600000 GCA_036346225.1 Platerodrilus igneus
AACAAAAGCAAAAAACATAAATCAGAATTCACTTTAATTAAACACAATTGACTTGAATGCGATATTTTGCATCTGACCTACTTTATAACATATCGCTAGAAAACCGAATTCAAAACAGCTCCACATTTTCTCTGCACCTACATTTTTCAACGTAGCATACACGTGTTTTGAAGTCACACACGTATGTTTCATTGAAAGTAATATAAAGCCGGTCTGACTTCAAAACGTGTCCACACGTATTTTATATTGAAAGTATATAAGGCCGGTCTGGCTTCAAAATGGTGCACGCGTATGTTACATGGAAAAACATACGCATACACCGTTTTGAAGTCAGACCGGCCTTACCCCACTACTTACAGGAGTGGGTTGTGAAATATTTTCAACTAATATTGATTGTGGGAAAGGATATATTGGAAAACTATTAATTCGGCAAATTTTCAAGTACCACTGAATATCGAGGAATAAGGTATACATTTGTAAATAATAGAAGGGGAACTGAACTGCATCTAACAAGTAAAAGCATGGGCTATGTTCGAAGACAACAAACATAGAAAGAAGGAGAAAATTGTTGAAGGCATATGTGTGAAGCACAGCACAGAACATATATGTAATAGGTGCAGTAGGAAAAGCAGACGGAAAAACGGTAGAAGCCTTTTAGAATGTTGTGCTTCAGATGTAAGATAGCATGGACAGACCAAGTGAATAACAAAGAGGGCATAGAAATAGTAGGAATAAAGATTTCTGTGGAAAACCAAAGTATATGAGAAATAAAAGGGCAGGATACGTTGTAAGGCATTTTTGCAAAATAGTTCGGGATAAATTACAAGCAAAGATAGGAAGAAGGAGGTAGAAGTAGACCTAGATCAGACCATTGCACGCATATGGTGAAAGATGCAGACTATGGAAATTTCAGGGAAATGTGTAGGTTAGCTCAGAATAAGAAACAATGAGGGTGCGCGTCCAACCAGACAAAAATGATGTGATGTGAATTCTTCTCATTTTATTTCGCCCGTTTTCTGTTGCTAGCTCAGCGACAAATATGCCATGCACTTTACGAAAATGAAATTAAATAACGAAATCCCAATTAACATTTATGAACAATCCTCAAAACATTCAAAAATATCTTTTTTTTACACACAATATCCACGAAATCTACTTACGCACAGATATAAAGAAAGTTTACAAATGCAATTTACAGCTTAAGTTTAGAAAGAATCAACATTTTATCACACTTACATATTAATACAATCTTTACCTAATCATCCAAAACATGTAAGTCACAAAATTTTCCTTAAAATTTTTATGGTTAATCTAAATATTTTTCTATTACACCGTCTTATCTGATCAGCAACAGTGAGCAGAAATTTTAGTAAGAGTCAAAACATCTAGAGATCTTACCTCAACATTGCTAAGATAAAGCTATCCATTCACAAATAATTTTTTATACGCAAAAAAAAAATTAAACCAACTTAATCTACTTAATCATACACAAATCGTCTCTTTAGGTTTAAAACAAAGGTATACTTGCGTTTTGGATTATCAAATTCTTGCTGGTATTCTTATCTCTACGACCACCTGTCTTTGCTTATAATTACTATCAAAAGGTCGTTTCTATTGAAATTAACTTCATCGAAAAGTTCCTGGTTCCAAATTTTTATATTTCTATTCTTTAATCAATCTTCATATACAGAAATATACTGTGTCAGCTTTCGAAAGTACTTTTATTTTTAATATTTTAAAATAGCCGGTGATCTTGCACCAAGATTACTTATTATTTATATTTTTGCAATTTTCCTGCGTCAAGTTGGACGCCGGTTTGGAAAACTGTATGTGTACAATTGTATTAAAAGATGAGTCCAACCCCTCTCAAAGTCACAATTCAAAAAGGAAGAAATTTTAATCCGTAATAATAGATTTTGGAGAGAATTCCGGACTATCTTTAAGGTCTAATTTTACCGGAGTTGATGACTCTAATAAGAGGGTTTGTTACGGATTGTCCTTTCACAGCAATACACTTAACAATTGTTAACCAGGAATACCGCTCAGAAAGTGTAGGAAATAAACGATAAATATCGCACCTAACCGTATTTGCTTAAGTTAAAATACACTCTGAGGAACCTGAAAGAAAAGGTGCACATACGTATGCAAACTATATATATATATATATATATATATATATATACAAATTGGGCCGTCTTAAAGTTTCCTGAAAAATATTTCAATAAAATATCTCTGGAAAAGCTCCCCTAAATCAGCATACCATGGCTAGCTCTGCTTGCAGCTTCTTCAGAGATACTTACCTATCCTAATCTTACTCTTTCTCACTTAGACTACCAAATAAAATTACTACTCAAATAATTCAACGAAACATACAACTTTTTTATTCACACAAATCAAAAATCACCTGCTCAATATTTACAAAATCGGATATAAAACATCTTCATGAAATTTTACAATATCCTCCCTTAAATCCTTTTAATTTAATGAATTTAATTTATTTCAAAATTTTCTTTTATATAGTTCAAGTAGATGGGCATACCTTTAAACCCTAAATTGAAGTGTACTCTGGTCTATGATGAGCTCAGTATAAACCCTGTTACTCTAAATGCAAAAATAAATCGCATCTTTATTTTCCACAAGCCAAACGACCCGTTTACTCTTTACATCAGAATTATACGTCATACCTTTAAATAATAAATTCAAATTGTCTCTTTCATATAACCTTCAAATTAGCTTTTATGTTCATACAATATACACCCAATATGTCAAATCACTCTAGCACAAAATAACAGCACAAAATGTTCAAGCAATAACAAAAGGAACAAATTTCGTTACCTGGTGTACGCCTTTTGCACCGTCACCTCTGAAGATGTGGTCCAACCAAAACCTCGTCGTTGCGTTCCATCGAACTTCCCTCTGCAACATGTACGTCAAACTCATTCAGACGTTATCCAATTCTCTGCAGACGTCTTCAATATATCTACCCATATAATTGTCCAAATATGTTACTCAGCTTCCGAAACTTCCATGCAATCAGCACCCTCGCTCAGAAAATATTAACTCAGGCTCGCTTACCCCAGTAACATCTTTTATTAGTTGTTCGACTGTATTTACTTACAGCACCGTTTAACTAAGCACCTACACGTGCTTTCACACTTTTAATTTAAATTACAACGGACTGCACTTATCACCGATTTAAAATAATTAACGTAGATGTTACCATGTATGTTTGATGCGAACCGAAGAAATAAGAGAGCCCCTCTACATCTCCTAGTGTATTTATAAGCGTTGAAACCTCACGCCAGTACTTTGTTTTCATCGAAATCACCTCCACCGTACCTGATTCTAAAAATTTTTCTATAACGATCTTTTCAAAACTAAGAATTTCACGTTCCACTCCGCTTTTAGTCCGAACCACTGACTGTAATTACAACGGTTACAAAGCTCCGAGAAATTTCTCTCATTCTACTTACAATCAGCTAATCCCAACCATTTCCCCTGTCTTAGGTCTAACCTCCAACTATGTTCTCCTTGTCTAACTCGTATTCGTTGTCCTTTTTAAAATCCCACTACAGCAGCATAAAATCGATATTGTGGTTGAACTCTACAGCTTATTGCGCACTTTAAACGAGTGTTGTATTCAACGTATGTTGTATGTCATCCTTATTTACCCTGTGCTAATGGTATCCCGTCTCAACTTGCCTTCAAATCACCTGTTTTTTTGCAGCTTTTGCTTCAACCGTTAACTAAAATTTCTAAAGAATTATGTTCTAACGTACATTCTAGTTTCTAAAATTTGTTTATTTGTCTGTCCGTCTTTCTATGAACTGTATGCCAGTTTGAAATTGTATTTTCCATGTTGTTCAACCATTTCTTAGGATTTGTTTTTAACGAACGCTTGTTAGTTTAAATAACCATATGCTTTTACATTATCGATTTTATACACAAAAGCTTTCGCTTATTATTTGATTTGCACAATTTACAACCGTCGAATATTAAAACTAATTATAATCGTATTATCTTTGAGCTTTACATACTACAAAGCTTTCACACTATGCAAATTTACCATGACGATTTATTAATGCAAATGTATGCTATTATCCGTTTGTTTTAAGATCAAAACTAATTAATTTGGAGCGTAAATAATTTATCTCTGTTTTCTATATACACAGTCCTTACAAAATTACTCTCTTGACTTAACTTTGCCTCTTTACACGATAATATATATATATATATATATATATATATATATATATATATATATATATATTATCGTGTAAACTTAAACTTAAACTTAACACAATCAAATTTATACCTCGACTAGCTCAGTGATACCACGTACAGAGAAAAACAACGATATCATAACAAAAGAAATTTTACTCACTCCTCTCCAACCAACCAAAAACCGCCAAAAAAAATTGGATATGAACTAAATAAAATTTATGTCAAATTACAATTTACAAATTTACACTCTTTTATAAAAATTTTAAATTAAAAATTTTCCTAGCGAATTAGCTTTTTACGAAGATTATAATTTTTACAACTTTTTAATGCAATTAAAGCTAGCAAAAAAATGTTCTTACCACGTAATAACTTCGTTGATCGTTCAAAGAAATATCCCCTCTTCAACAAAATTTTACGTAGCAACCAAATTTTTGTCGACCTTTTACACACTATATTTTAATCAAATACAAATTCTAAGCTGAATTCCTAATGCACAAATTATATAAAATTACAAATGCAACATGCATTAAATTGAACTTTAATAAATGGTTCTGACCTTATAATTCTCCTTAATTTTCCCGGTTGGAAATCCCTGATCCTAGTATTTTTGTAGTTTCCTGGCCCAAATTCCTGCGATTTCTGGAACTTCCCGCTATTCTGCTTGGAAATCCCTCTTAATTTTAAATAACGGTTGTCGGTATTTCCAGATGCTTTTTAGCGATTTCAATAATAGGTTATCCAATAGCTTAGAGCCCTAAATTAATAAATTGAAAATTTTTTATTTAAATATTAATTATTTCTGGACTTACGTTTATATCAACGGCAAAAGTTACATATAAAATTTATTACACCACGCACTCTATTATTCGTATCACTTTATGTTAAAATTGTATAAAGTTTAACTTTTCAAATTATAAATTTTTGCTAAAATCTCAATTCACGTAATAAACGATGGCTTTTCACCCTTCAAATCGAATTATCAACTTGTACACGCACACTTCTCTAATTTCAAATATTAGCACACAAAAATACTCTAATCATATAACTTAACTAATTAATAGAATTTATTTCAGTTTAAATTATGCTGGTCTTTGTTGTTGCCTCTGTTTAACGCGTAGTCATCCACCCATGTTCCGAGATCGTTCAAATCGTTTAAAATTTGCCATTAGATACCATCAAATATCAAAATTACCATTCTAATTCCATATATGCTTTTATTCAATTAAAAACTATATCTTGCAGTAATTAATTATTATTTATTTATTTATTCTCCATTTTAACTGATTATATGAACTTCCAATAATCTCACTTACTTCTGAGCGTTTTAAAACACTAATCCGTCGCTATTGTAATAAAATAAGTTCAACTACTAACACGATATATGTCAGATTAACCTCTAATTGCAAATGTGTCAGATGATTTAGCATTGCGACATTGGAATGAGGACTGACCGATTGACTCTTTTATTCGACATTTATGGGCTTATACAAGGAACGAGCTTCTATAATATCAGCATCTAGAAAAATCTAACAAAGACTAGTTGTCGTTTCTGTTTGAATTGATTCTTTTGCGGAGGTGTCTGATGCAATATCAAGAAATCTGACGTTTTACGGCTTTGAGTTACATCCATTACTGCCGTTAACTTATTTGTCATTTTATCTTTACAACATTGAAGATTTATGGCTGTAATTAATCTTATTTTATCTTATAATTTAGACGATGTCGTTTACCTTATGTTCCATTTTAGTACTAGATTATTACACAATACGTTCAATGATATCGTAGCTTTTCCTTTGAATATTGACTGATATTTTAAATCAATGCACTTTCATCTAAATATCAACGTTTGTTTGGTATTAAATGAAATTAAAATATTGTACACGCGACCTTACATAAGTTGAACTGTATAATCTTTTGAAAACATCTTTGAACATTTACACCATCAAATGAAATCTTTTATAATAATTACGCGTTTACGTAATTGACTACTTTATAACAAAATATAGATGAAATTCTACAAAAAATGTTATTATACACGCGGAATATACCATTATTTTTACTTAAAAACACCGGTTTTTCATTATTAATAAGGAAAACTCTTTCAATCACGGGTTTTTATGCGTTTATACTCCATTCTCTAAGCGTTTTCCCAAATACGTTTCTCTATAAAGATTAATTTTTACGTAATTTGAGCTTTCTCTTAAATTTCTCCTAATTTGCTAGGGTTAGAGGGACCGTATGTGTATGAAATGATACTATATGCCCTTTTGAAGACCTCTAATCACATCAATATATATATATATATATATATATATATATATATATATATTATTTGTTTAGTTATCTATACATTATCTCCCATCTATCATGTACTTGTCTTAAATTGTTCTAAAATAATTGTATATATGACTTTTTTTGTAAATGTAAATTATTCTAACCATTTGTTGTTTGATTTGTAGCTGGAGTATGATACTATTCATTGAAATATTTCATATTATACTTTTCTTTGTTATGAAGATATTGGAAGTAATAGCACTCATACAATCAATTCCATATTATTTTATGAAAACCCAATACTGTCCTCCAATTGACAACAATATTCTCTTATTGACTGCAACAACGTTAGCCGAAAAAATAAGAAATCGAGAGGTGAGTACTTAAAAATGCCTAATTAAATTTATTTATTAGTGTAGTTACATAAAATGTGTTTTTTGAGGTATTTATGTTTATAATAAAGAACGCATGGCACGTATATTCATTAAGTGTCACAAAGAAAGAACTATCGGCAAATCGGTGCATTTGGATCATTTATTCGTGACCTGAGGCCTGCAGTTGAACTGCAGAAAATTCAATGTTAAGTCAAAGTTCCTTTGTATTCAATAACCGACTACTGCAATCGTTCGTATTAATATAATATAATTACGCAATTAGGCAATGATTAGATATCATATGTTTATATCAGCAAGTACCTTGTATTGTGGTGTCATAATCTGCCTCCAATTTATCACTTTTGTTATCTTAAATGTTATGGCTATGGTCTAAAATTAGAACAATATAATCTCAGAACAACATAATTAATTGCAGACTGGCTTTGATATAGTAGAAATCACAAACGAAGATATCTACGTAATCACTTGTAACCATGTGTATTAAGATGACGTCAAAATGAACCACACTTATTATTCATTTATTGATAATGATTAGCACAAGGAGATTTAGCGTCTCACAACTTTTCTTCAATTCATTTCAATATTATTCTATCATTCTCTTCAGTTATAGATTTTCCTCATTATATAACCTTAAGTAGGTAAATGCCATAATTATAGAACCCTTTGTGGTTCATAGTATTGCAAAAGTAATGTGCACAATAATCTTTCGGTGTTACTAGATTAAATTGCTTAATTTCCTACACCTTTTCTGCGCCAGGCAAAAAACGATAATAGTATGATTTCGCTTTGCACTACAAGTCCTGAATAATAAACTAGACTACGTGCTGGAAGTTTAAGTGTTTAAATTGTTTTTAAATAAATTTCTACACAATTACATATCTACTTATAGATTAATTGCGTATTTTTTTATGAACTTAGTATGTACAGCCGTTTTATTCGTGAATGCTTGACCATAATTATTGTAAATTGCGTTCACTATTAACCTAATTAAAATATTAATGCACTTTTATTAAAATTTGGTAGTTGGTAATGCATATTACAACTTTTCACTTGAGTTAAACTCATCAATTCCGTCTATATGCACTGTCTGAAGTTTACCTAAATTGTCCTTGATTGTAAAGTTAGGTTTGTTACATGAGCTAACAGTATATGGTTCCTTAAAATAACTGTCGAGGTTTTACTGATTTTTCCTTACTAACTGTACTAAATCTCCAACCATTATGACGCCGATGGTTTTGCTTCCATCATACCGTATCTTTCTGTCCTTCCTTGCCTGCTCTATGTGTCGTTTCGCTCATTTCGCTGCAACTTGTAGTCAGTACTCTAGTAATTTTCTGCAATTTTCGATGTTGTATATTGGATACACCCCCTTTGTTAATTCTGAGGGTAAGTAAATTGTGTTCCCAAATATATGTATCTTGGTCAATGTTTTCCTCATTGTTCATTCTAATAAAAGTGTCAACTTTTCCAATACAAGTCATCTCGAATTGATTGTTTAATACTCTTTTGATGACACTAATTTTTCGTTCATCTTTGCAATAATCAACAGGTCGTCCATATACAGCAGAATATAGCCAACTATGCCATTCTCCACGTTGATATAAAGACATTGATCTGATATGCAACGTTTAAAACTAATCTTGAGTATGAAATAAATACTCCCTGTATGTTTGTTGTGGTTTGTTATTAATTTTTTTCTCTAATTTATAATTATTTCTCATTAGTACACTCTGGAGTATGGTGAGCTCATGATAACCCAGTTTATTTTATTAATGTATGCTTTTTACTTTGCATACTCTTACTACAAACACAAAAAACCCATGTACTCTTAACAATAAAATTTTAAATTCATGAGGAATGTTAATAAGCTTTATATACACCTTTACATTTATATTCAAATACCATAATAAAAGTTAGTTATACGTATTCTTTTCAATACGCAAAATAAAATAAAATACCATCAAAGTTCACACTCACACATCACAATAATTTTCATAGTTTATAAAAAACAGCAAATTATAATGCGTTACCTGGAATTTCTTAAAGATCCCTACTCCGTTGACGATGAAGTTAAGTTCCTGCACCCTCCGTCTCGTGGTTCTGCTCTGCTTGCTGCCTCCAGCTATTTATAGATGAACACCATCTAAGTTGTGCTGCATGCTATTCATTCAAGATCCATCCAAATCCAAATATATTACACTTTTTTTATTATTGCATAATTTAATTTACGTTACTTTACTTTACTTTACGAGCTTGTTAAAATATCTGTTATACCCCAGTTAAAATTACACTCGACACTTTCTGCGTTTCAAACTATGAGGCCAACAATTTAACACAGTACTATTTAATTTATAAATTTTAAATACTTACAAGCTCGTTAGTAGATTTCTGTACGTAGTAAGCGTTGCAAATTAACGAAGTCAAAGAGCGAAGTCAATAGAGAGACTTAATAACTCTTCTCTCATATTTATACGATTCTGAGTGTAACCTCTCTAGACCCTCCTAGCACGAAACACTTAATTCAACTCATATTTCCGCAAATTTTGGTGTAACCGTTTTCAAAATCTTTGAAATTTAGCTCGTTGATACGATATTTTCCGAAAAACCCGCATTCTTCCCGTGCTTGTCTGTTTTACAACTAACTGTTTAGACCAATGATCCTTTCAGTGACGTCTTAAAAACCCCGCCTATATTAACTCTATTCCTCTCTTATGCATATTAGACGTTTCCTTCTAACCTTGTATGAGTGGTAGAAAATCGATATAAGTGCCTGCGTGCTATCTAACCCACGAGGACTGAATACGTGTGTTTCGAAGTGAAATGCTATTATGCCTGTCTCATTCCGAAGCATATCATTGATTGTCCATCCCTTCTGCGCTTTAAGGAAACTTTTGGTTAGCATTTATGCGAAACACCCGACCGTTTGCACAATATACCTCGTATCCTGTCTTTTAACTACACAAATCACGGGAAGTTGACCTTCCCAGAACATGCACCTGTGCCTAATTAACGAACGTTTTAAAATAACATTTCTAGGAGTTTGCTTTTCAAGATATTTCATATATTCGACGTGTTTGTTTGTTAGTAAAGCGTTTCGCCTTGGAATTATCGATTTTTCACGCTCTTATGCGTTTTAGACGTTATATTCCTTTGAATTAAACTCAATTAAATTAACTAATAATTTCCATTGACTTATACAATCTATTTTCTTTACGAACTTAACTAAATTTTAATCACTAATTGTAAAATTCTGGTATATATATATATATATATATATATATATATATATATATATATATATAAAATAATGGACTGGTCAGACTTATAGTATAATAAACATGTATGTTTTCATGGGATGGAGATGTTGTCGTTTGATTTGGACTACATCCCATGAAAACATACATAATTCACCATTCAAAAATGCTCCTTTGACATCCATTTGACATACATTCATATCATGTTGGACAGCTATGGACAATAGTGTGTGTAATGTTGCCAATTTTGCCACTGGAGCAAATATTTCGTTTAATCAAAACCACTTGTTTGTTAAAACCTCTTGCCACCAAATGTGCTTTGTATTTGTCAACAGCTCCGTTAGATTTTCGTTGTAATTGAAAAACTCATTTGCATCATACCAGCTTTCTTGCATTAGGCAAATCACACACAGTCCACGAACCATTTTTAATTAGCCATGAGTATTTTTCAATAATGGCTTATTGCCAAACCTTCCAATCAGTTAATTGTTTTGTTTCATTGATCGTCTTTCGATCCTTGCCAACATACTGCTGTGCCGATAAAGCAAAATGTGCAGCACCCTAACAATCACCAACTCTTTCAGGTGGTCGTTATGCTCTAGTACTTCACTGTAAGCTTAGCACCTCGTCATCATCAATACGATTCAAACGTATCATGAATATTTTCTTCAAGATCGCCAATACTGTTTTTAGCAATGTCTCCATCCTTGGGATTGTCAACTACCTCTGTATCTTCGCAATAATACAAATAATACAATTCTAAATTCCTATTTTGGTTCATAACAATTTGCTCGTTGAAAATCACATTTCGCCCAAATATCAATTTATTTGTTTTTGTATTCCATAATCGATATGAACAATTTGAAGCATAACCCAACATAATACATTTAGTTCATTTTGCATCAAGCTTCGATCGCTTGGAATCTGGTATAAAATTGTAACAAACTGAACCAAAAATACAGAGATTTGACAAATTTGGTTTGACCTTATACCATAGTTTAGTCAGTGCTTTGTTTTGAAGTTGTTTACCAAAGGCACTGACCGGACATCGATTCTTCAGATAGTTCGCTGCCAAAACCGCCTCTGACCAAAATTCCTTCTTTAAACCGCTAGCATTCAGCATTGATCGAACCTTTTCAACGATAGTTTGATTTAAACGTTCCGATACCGGATTCATTACAGGATTATCTGGTACCATATAGTCCAGTTGATAATCTTCTTGCGACAATAGTTTTTAAATTCATTTGAAATATATTCACCACCATTGTCTGCCTTTAACTTTGCAACTTTAATGTCGTGCAAAGATTCCAATAATGCAACATAATCTTTGAATTTTTCAAAGACTAAACTCCAGAAGCATGTGCTACAAATACCGTTTTATCAATGTATTGTGCAAAATCGCCTTCAAAGTTAACACGAAATCCTTGCTTTGTTAAACTTTTCACCGATAACAAATTGTATTTCAAATCCTTTTCCAATAGTACATCTTTGATGATTTTTGTATCGCAGTCACCATTGCAAAAGGTTTTTATTTGAATATTGCCCTTCTGCTCTGCACATAAATTTGCATTCCACTTTGCAACAGAAATTTGTATACCATCAATGCTTTGCAATTGCTCAAATACTGATTTGTCATTCGCCATATACTCAGTAGCACCAGATTAAATAATGAAACAAATTTTTGATAAATAATTTTTTCGTATTGTCTTTATGCTATATACAGCGTTACTATCTGTTGTTACGTGCCATTGCCACTTAAACATTGTTTTAGGTTAGTTTTTGGTGTACGGAAGTTTCGCGGCATATTTTCAAATACGCAGGTGCGCGGGAATTTTTAAATGGACTAGGCGGTACTTCCGTACGTCAGAGTAGTGAGCTTGCGCAGTGTGCTTATCCCTAGAGGGGTAGAGCAATACTAGAAAAAGAGTGGGAGAGTTTCGCGGTTCTCTCCCGATAACGTGGCTTTTTACCTGGTATCGTGGGGTTAAGTGCACGTTTTTGTCTCTGGTAACGTATCGTTAGGGTTACCTATGTAGTTCCTTGCCTAATTATCTTTGTTGTCTACCTCCATACCTTATTTTCCCGCCCAATCCCTACATAGGTAAGAATCTGCCGCCACCTAGGCATACCGATCTTCACGTCTGTGGATGAAGGCCTCATGTCTACCTTAGCTAGCCGGAGCTGTTCCGTACACATTTGATAGCGTCGACGTATCATCTCTAATTCCTCCGGGAGGAGCTCCGACTGGACTTGGCTAGAGGCCTACCCGAGCGCAATTTCGGGCGAAAGCAGGATGTCTGATGTAAGTAATCCTTTACTTAATTTGTTGCTTTATCTTGTGTTAAAAATTGAGTAAATTTACGTTGTATTGCACAATATTGATGACATCATTGGTGGTTGACCGCACCCAAATCCGTATAAGATTAGTGCTGCCAACCCCTGATAGTGTCTATTAAACCACGCCTTCCGGTGTTGTATTTATCAAACTTTGTAAATATAACCACCGGCGCGAACGTAAGACTGTGTATGTATCTTCAACAACAGTAGCTTTGTGCACAGGTTTAGTGATTGCTCTAAGAATCACTGGTGCTGTATCAGTTTTGGTCGCATTTGCACTTACTCTTTCAGCACTTTTATTTGAAAATTTCTTTTTTTGTTTGTTTCCGAGATTTAGGGCAACCAGGTTTCAAATGTCCTATCTGTCCACAGTCAAAACATTTAATATTGGTATGCATGGCTGCATTTGTCACATTTTCACAATCTCCCGGTTTTCTTTTGTTGTATTCGTCCGCTAAACGACTTTTCACAAAATCCATTTTAATTTTGTCTGGATCCATTGTTTCAATTGCTGTAACCAATGCATCATGGGAGTTGGTAAAGTAACCAGTAAATGACACACAATATTGTAAACATAATAAAAATCGTGGTTGATTTTTTTATAGTTTTTCTATACCTATCGAGAATTCTTATAAATTGTAACAAGCCCAGGGTAAGGTTGGATGACAAGCGGTTTTTAGAAAAAGAAAACTCTTATGACTTTTAGCTAACTGAGTTTTTAACCCACGGTCGCATGAGATTGGGTAAGTGGGTTTATTTAAAGTTAAGAAAAATAAGATAATGGACCCCCACCTAAATTTCTTATAAAGCAACTGACTAAATCAATTTGCTTAAAGGGAAAATTTGGAAACCTAAAAGTTATCTCACCTCTTTAGGAATTAAGTTTAATATCGCCTATACGTTACTTACTTTTTTACTGCTCTGACGAAGTTCTAGAATGGCTCTGAAACGTAATTACAACTAACAAAGATATCATCTAAATAGTAATTCTGTAACTACACGAAGTCCTTAGATTTTGTTTCAAATACTTATCACTGAATCGTTATATGAATTCCTTTAACGGTCATAAACTCTTTGGTAGAAATTAAATATTCATAAAATAATGAGCTAAAGAAAAAATGAATTCATATTAAACAATTATGTACATGATAATGCAACTCAACAAAGATAAATTCTTATGAATATAATTACTACCTTACTCAGGAGATGTAAAGCTAATTTTTTTTTTATTAAATTTTTAACTCTATTGAATTTTAATTGAAGTCTGTACTTCATTAACAATATTTATTTATACTTAGTAATCCGGAGTAGCGCTACAAGAGACTGTACAAGAGATTCAAATTTTTATACATGCAATAATAATGTATTTGTTAATTAATCTCAAATTAAATTTCATTTGTTGGAATGAAGGCACACATACTGACATCTTGAAATAAGGTTTCGGTAAACAAGATAAGAACACAGACCACATAAACTATAGATGGGAACTAGAAGCGGTTTGTAGTCCCTACGGGACTACTTTGAGCGCCTCTACTCGATTTGTGGACCGCTCTCTTTACGCCCCACCATCTTTACGCTTCACCATCTTTACGCTTCACCATCTTTACGTCCCGCTCTCTCTACGCCCCGCCCTTTCTACGCCCCGCCCTCTGCACACCCCGTCTTCACCTACCCTAGTGTAATTCAGTAAAACGACTTTGAGAAGTTGAACGAATCAAGATCACCTAGCTTTAGTAGACTTTGTCAAAATCACTTCTGGGAGTCAACCGGATCAAGATTACCTCGCTCAAGTAGACTTTGCCGAAATCACACCGGGAGTCGATCGGATCAAGATTTATTTCGCTCTAGTAGACTTTGTCAAAATCACCTTTTGGAGTTGATCGGATCAAGACCACTTAGCCTTAGCAGACTTTGTTGAAATCACTTCAGGGAGTCGATAGGATCAAGATGCCCTAGTAGACTTTGTCGAAATCACCTTGTGGAACGATCGGATCAAGACCACTCCGCCCTAGTGGACTTTATCGAAATCATTTCCGAGAGTCGATCGGACCAAGACCACTTCGTCTTAGTGACCTTGTCAAAATCACTTCGGAAAATCAATCGGATCAAGACCACTTCGCCCTAGTAAACTTTGTCGGAATCTCTTGGGGGAGGCGATCGTATGAATCCACTTCGTCCTAATAGACTTTGTCGAAATCATTTAGTGGGAGTCCGTCGGATGTAGATCATTTCGCTCTAGTAGTCTTTGTCAAACTCACTTCGGGTAGTCGATCGGATCAAGATCACTTTGCCCTAGTAAACTGTCGAAATCAATTTGGGAAGTTGATCGGATCAAGATCATTTTGCCCCAGTAGACTTTGTCGAAATTACTTTGAAAAGTCGATCGGGTCAAGACCACTTCGCCCTAGTTAACTTTGTGGAAATCACTTCGGGGAAGCTATCGTATCAAGACCACTACGCCCTAGCAGACTTTGTCGAAATCATTTAGTGGGAGTCGATTGGATCTAGATCATTTCGCACTAGTAGTCTTTGTCGAAATCACTTCGGGGAGTCGATCGGATCAAGATCACTTTGGCCTAGTAGTCTTTGTCGAAATCACTTCGGGGAGTCTATCGTAATAAGATCACTTCACCTTAGTAGTCTAAGTCGAAATCACTTGGAGGAGTCGATCGGATCAAGACCACTCCGTTCTAGTAGTCTTTGACGAAATCACCTCAGGAAGTCGATCGGATCAAGAACAATTCGCCCTAGTAGTCTTTGTCGAAATCACTTCGGAGAATCCATCGGATGAAGACAACTTCGCCCTAGTAGACTTTGTCGAAATCACTTCCGGGAGGCGATCGGATCAAGATCAATTCGTCCTAGTGGATTTTGTTAAAATTACTTGGGTAGTCGATCGGATCAAGACCACTTCGCTCTAGTGACCTTGTCGAAATGATTTCGGAGAATCGATCGGATCAAGACCACTTCGCCGTAGTGACCTTGTCAAAAGCACCTCGGTAGCGGTACTAAAATATTTAGGTAACTGTTTAAAGCAATTAACGATTTCTTCTATTTTATTTGTATTTTATACCATTGCTGTGTGTTGTACAATAGGAAAAGCAGTGGAAAAACCTATTTTAAACTCAATTTTAACCTTAATACTACCTTAAAGTATAAACACTAAAAACTAAAAACTATATAAAAGTGCGGGTAGATGGAGGTGTGAGCCTTACGCTATCGAACCTTATGTTGTAGAAAATCTTTTGGTTGTATACTTGTAGTAGTCGAAGTCTCAAAAGATATATAGCGTTTCATAAAGTATTAACGTAGACTTGAAATTTTTCAGATGTATTTGTTAATAAACGTCAAATTAAATTTTTAACTTTTTGTGTTTAAAATAGACCGCGTCTATTAATGTGTGATACTTTTTTATAATCAGAATTAATAATTATCAGTACTATAAAGAATTATTATGTAATTTAGATTTAAATTTTGGAAATTTGTAAAATAACTGTGTTAACAGAGTTTCAGATAGTGCGTACTTGTGCTTCTACGTCTTTGTTCGTAACATAGGTTAGATGAGTTTGTGTATATGCGCCACTTACTGTTCATAAGATGTTGCCGTCTTTGTCCGCCATTTTGGCGGATAGTGTTAATACTTCCTATGAAATTATAGGCTTGGTTAGCAGCTACACTATATTGAAAAGGTTAAAAACTCTGCTATATTTTACATCCAAGAATACATTGCAAATGTATTTGAAAGCTTATAGATGCAAAATTTTATATTTCCATATTTCACTAAAATGAATTACATACATACATTATGTATGTACATAAGTGAAATTAATAAAACTGAAAATAGAAGTTTGTACATCATACTTGCATTTTAAGAAATGAAATAAACATTTTACCAAAATATATTATTGGCTTATTGGATATTACAGGAAGAAGAAAAACTGATTTCAGGTGTAATTGACAAATACAAATTAAAAAATGATCATGGAAACGTAATGTTGTTCTTGTAAGGATTTGAAAATCTATGCCTAGTGGCATTTTTATTTCCACAACACCTCACATAGTAGAGAAAACATCCATAATTCACAATCTACGATTCGAATAAAAATATGTAACCCATTGTTTTACCATTTGTTACAAAAAGTATTAAATATGAATCTCCTCTAAATACAGTAATGTATAAACAAACACCAAACTCTAAGTTTAAGACATCAGTTTCTCTTAAGTTTCAGTTTTACAACAAATTATTTGTCTATGCAATATCGGTAGGTATGTAATAACAACATTGACGGTGAAATAAGTACCTATAAAAAGAATAGTAATGTAATCTTAAGTAAAACTAATTTTTTTCTTAATCACACCTGGATATATTCAAAAAGTCGAATAGTAATATCACAATTCATAATGAATTTTTTGAAATGCAGCAAATCAAATTAAACAATCTTTGAATAGCGGTACGGTGAGATAAACAATAAATATAAACGTCAAATTAATGTTAAATAAATGACAATCATAATTGCAGTCGAAATTGTGGGCGCCATCTATTGGGATAGTGTTAATACTAAAATGCGCCAACGTAATCGTCTATAGAGAACCACCATCGTGTTTCGTAACCTGCTTTTGACATTTGTCAAATAAATTACATAAATCGCAGTAAAAGTTTTAAACGAAGATGTAGAATTTATGGTAGATGCAATATTTTTTGGTACACATCAGAAATATGTTAAGGATTGTATACCAAGTTTTGAAACCAACTCAATCGTCTGTTCATCAACGCAAATATACCGGTTTTAGCTCTGTGCGTTTGGGTTTTTAGATCGTAAAATATCAAAGGTTTTTTAGTTTTATACACATATAAGCGAATACGTTTCTGCAAGTTGGACAATATCTGAAAAGTAAAGGTTGGAAATGGTTCTTGACTAAATATAATTCACAAATTGTAGATTTTAGATCGCACTGAAGCATATGAAAAAAGAGTATTGGTTTATTTAATGCATATTGTTAAATAAATGCTATTTAATGTTTAAAAAAGCATCATAAAATTAAATTAAAAAAAAGAAGTTTTCACTGGGCATTGAACATGCGGAGTTACGATTCGTAACCAGAGACGTTGGACTTGCGCTGTCGAGGCGATGTATATTGAAATCTCGTTGGTGGTACACTTGTTATGCCTAATGTCACATAAGAAATACATCGTCTTAGGAATAAATAACGGTGTATTACAATTGTTCGGGCGACTTCGTATATAAACGTCAAATGTAAAAAGCAAATATTTTTCAAATAAATAGCTGGTGTATATTAAAAAGCGATGTTTGCGTATAATTGTAGTCAATTATGGGTACTCTTAAATGATATTAGACGAATTGTAAATGTAATTTTGAGAAATTTAAAAAAAATTGTGTCCTCATAGATTTTGAAGGTACATATTCGTTCGCTTCCGTAGGCTTTCGGAATTTGTGTTTGACGTTTGTCGAAGTAATTATACAAATTTTAATACCTGTTTTAAGAAAATACTATACCACCAGCTCGCAAACTGTTAATAATTCAGGTTTTAG
Organism: Platerodrilus igneus; assembly: GCA_036346225.1. Classification (NCBI taxonomy): domain Eukaryota; kingdom Metazoa; phylum Arthropoda; class Insecta; order Coleoptera; family Lycidae; genus Platerodrilus; species Platerodrilus igneus. Next base: position 18,037 of record JARFIW010001304.1, read on the forward strand.
AATACGAATTGCGTTGTTTGGTATATATTAGAAATTTTTTAACGCCCGAATACGAATTTTAAAAACCAACTCGACCTTTGTTCTCTCTCTTACTAACGCTAACGAAACAGTTTTGCTAACGCCATCAAGGGGGCTGGTACCCTAACATTAGCCCGGACCTTATCCATATCTACTTAAAAACTTCAGCATGGTGCCATCTAGTAATACATACAGGATTTAGCGTTTTCTAGATAAGGTTTAAATTTCAGCTAGGATTTAGATTAGGCCGTTCTTACTGCTTCTGTTTAAATGCTCGCTCCTAGTAGAGTATAACTTAAGTTGCCAAATTTATATTGTTTAAATCGGTCTAACTTTTTCAATAATATAATGTAAATTTGATAACTTAAGTGACACTTTAATAAGTCAAACATTTAAGTCGAAGCGATGCAAACGACCTTTACGCAGCAACTCAATTAAGCCAATTTGTATAACGCATATCTTTGGTTTATATACTTTGTAACATATTGGGTATACAAGTGGTAGCGATACAATTTATCTTTCTTCTATTGCACTTACATGCATTTAATTACTTGCAAATAACTACATTTTAAAACATTATTATCTGCCTTACACAGCAATAATGACCTACAAAGAAACACAAATGTTAGAAGGTACATATATTTATTGTAAATATGTGCTTACAGTACAAACACTCATCTGAATAAATAATTATATTTCAAGCTTTGATACTATACAACACACAATATTTGGATTTATATATAAATATTATCATGCATCTGAAATAGTGCGAGCTAAGTACACTACTCTTGAAAGCTACAAAACGTATTGTAACATTTTTTATAATAACTATAGCTACATATCAGGTACCTTATAATAAATCAATATTTAATACATATTTCTAATCCTAAAAGCCGGATCTCACCTAAAAGTAGTATACAGCTAACATTAAAAATCGGTATATCTTAAAAACTTACTATAGTTGAGACAAGACAGGCTTTTTTCTAGGACAAAAAAATTAGTCAACTTACATCTACTTTGATTAGAAAAGCACTGAATTTTGTGCCAGCCAGATCAAATGATCACGGTAATCATTGTTTTGATCTTACCACAATTATACAATTACTATACAGTGCTACTACAACAGACCAATCTATTTGTTAAAGTATCTGTTTAGAATTAATATGGTTATATTGTAAATTTGTGGGTGTAAACTTTGTTCGCGGATAGACTAGTATTTTAATTTAGTGAAACCACCACTCTCGACCACCTGCTGTGGTTTGTTACCTGGTGCATGGAAAACGGACATTCCGGGCTGTTTACCGCCATCCTTAGAGACGAAAGGACGTGATGTGTTGTGTCAAGAGTACAGTTGGAACGTGATGTGTTTTGTTCAGGTGAGTGAGTTGAATTTACATATAAATTGAAATGCTTGGTCACGTGTGTGTACATATGTATTTATGTACTGGTCCTTCGAAAATTTAAGCTTGATTAATTTATTCAAAGTACATTTGATTCTTCGAGCTGAATTTGAATTAATCTAGTGGATTTATAGTCCATAAAAACACGTAATTTGGCTTTGCGTGTTTTTTATCCTGTGTTAACGCGTAATTTACGGCGATCATTAGCGTAAGATATTTGCATAAATATTTGCGTAAATGACGGCGAATTTCGTTAGAAATTAGTGAAAAAGCTCAATTAAATTTGACATTACCGCTCACATAATATGGCTGTAAAAATAGTATTATATTAGTGACTTCAAAAATATTAAGGTATTTTAGTACAATTACATAAAGGTCAACCCCTGTGTGTTGAACTACCTAGTCTTCAGAATAGAGGGTTTGACATTCCTGTCTGTTGCTATCCCTTTAAACATCTTGAAACCTGCTTGAGGGTGGCACCAGATGTATCTAACTGCATTCCATGGAATTAGGGTTCAGCCTTTAAAACCTTCTTGGTATTTAAGAGGTGAATAACTTGTATGTGGCTAATTACATTTGGGAGATTACTATTTTACGGTGAGCGGTTCGTATTTTAGAATTGCGAGCAGGTAGAATTGTCATTATGGTGTTTGATAATTTATTTAGAGGATCTATTAAATGTATTTGTTGATAGTTTTGTATTCTGAGATTCGCATGTTTAATAGCTGTGCAATTTGACCTTGTCTGTCAAATTCATTGTCTAATAATATCATGCACACCTAATAAATAAAAGACATAATATTTAAAATTGTGAAAACAGATTTGAACTAGCTCATTTTTTCAAGAGATATACTTGTTCAAACCTATATACTTACTTCTCTGAAATATGAGAACCAGTCGGAAACTGCCTCTCTGCCACAACCAACTTCACGCATGGTGTGGTCATAATCGTAACCAGATGCAAAAGCGTACAGCATAAGAACCACTTTTTCGGCAGAGAGTTTAACATTTTCTAGCCAAGTACCTGTGGCCATTGAAATGTTAATTATTCCTCTGCCTTTTGCATGTGTACGCTTGGTGCATCTAAAACGCCCCCATCCTTGCTCTATGTCAATTACCATTAGCTTTCGGCATTGAGGGCACTTCTTTTGGGAGGGCAAAAGCCACGAGACATAAACCACTTCATAGTGGTTTCTCTGTCTATTAAAACCTCTCTTGTCAATTTTGACAGATTCATAATATAAAAATAGATGCACACTTAATTTACAAAAATTTATTTATGAATAAAATGATTATTAATTATTTAAAATGTCATACAAATGAAAGTAATGTCCACTAAATTAAGACTTATATGATTTGGTTTCATGTCTTTATATACTTAATTTTTATATCATGAGTTCACGCTTAGTACGTGTCTATTGTGATTGGTTTGTGATTAAGACACCACTTTGGATGTTAATCCTTTTAATCTCTAATAATCTTATTTAATCTGATTAATTAAATTGTCAAAATTTTTCTCATGTATTATACCAACTTTCAAAACATAAGACACTAATGTGAATACTTTTGGTACTATTTATATACACTATAATGGGAGTTACAATATAAAAAAGTACCCAAAAGTTTGACCCCCGTATAAAACCTGAACCCCACCCCTCCGGCCTATGACACTTATATATTTATAACCCACACCCCCTAAGCTTTCAAACGAGCCCACCCACGCCCCCATCGGGTGCTGTCCACATACCGAACTGTGAATGTGAATGTATTAGTAAGGATGCTAATGTGGAGTCTAGTTGGAAATCGTACACTCCATCCAAATTACGTACATCTATTTCGAAACCATTAAGGCAAACGAAACCAACTCATGGTATAAGCGTACCATTAATAAACCAATTACATTATGATTCATGTCAATACTTTATAGGTGAATCTGAAAGGCAGCCATTACGGGATAAATTAAGCAAATGGGCTGCAACCAAAACGGAGCTTGCAGATTTGCAAAAAAAATGTTTTTTAGAGGAATACGAATTAAAGTTGCAAATGCTAAACGACAAACACGAAGCTTATTTAGCCAACCAAAAACTCGAGTTTGAAACAACAATGGCCATGAAGCGAGCGAAACACGCACTGGAAATACAAATTTTGAAAAAGCAGCTGTAAAACTACCCCATTGGCATTTTAGTTGTATTTACCTTTTCTTACTGTTGAATGTTAACACCTGACTGATTTTCTTGTTTGTTTATAATAATTAATATAAAATTGTAAGGTTCAGATTGTCTATTACATATACTGGCATAAACAACTAATTTTACTTCCACTTATTTTTCTAAACTGAATAAGTAAGACTAAAAAACATAAATAGAAACACTCATTACAGTAACTAATAACATAAATGATAACTATTCATTAAACTAAAGTCACAATATCCTCGCAAAATGTCCTGTAACTAATGCATGCCGAGTTACATTGTTTTCATGATTGCGGAGCATTGCATTAGCTGCATATACATTAACATTCATTGTTACCTCGACAATTTCCTCCTCTTCCCGTGTAAGTCTAGGTTCTGCATCATTGAGTGAAATTGCGATATTATGCAACACTGCAGATACGACAACGATTGCTTCAACTTTGCACACATGTAACCTGATCCCATATGCCAAGCAAAGGAATCTTCTTTTTAAAGCTCCAAAGCACCTTTCTATGGGATTCCGGGTCCTTATTTGGGCCTCATTAAAGAGATTTTCTGTTAGTGTTGAAGGATTTACCAGTGGAGTTATCAGATAATTTTTATTTGCATATCCACTGTCTGCGACGACTAAACTGCCGGCACCAAATGCTGCATTTTCCAATCCCATTCTTAAAGATGAATTGTTAAAGATCGTTGAATCGTGCGAAGATCCACTCCAGCGACAAACAATATTTCTAATGATTAAATCACTGTCGCATACAGCCTGGGTGTTATACGAAAAAAAACCCTTTCCTATTTCGAAAACGTTCAGCATCTTCTCCTCCGGGTGACTGGATTCGTATATGAGTACAATCTAGTGCACCAACACATCGTGGGAACTTGGCGATATTGTAGAAAGCTTGTCGAACTTTTGTAATTTCCTCCTCAGTTGAAGGCATTTCAATAAATTCAGGCTTCATTTGGGCCAGCGCATTTACAACAGTAGCTATTGCTCTTGAAGCAGTAGCCTTATCTACTCCACTAAGTTCTCCCACAACCGTCAATAGAGTACCAGTGGCCAAAAACCTCAAAGTCAAAAAAACCATATCTGCTGGAGACAATGCATGATTTCTACAAAACTCAATTATTGTAATAAACATGTACACTGTAATCACAATATACCTGTTTGTTAGTGGCGCAATTTGTTCTGAAATTTTATCAATTATGTATATAACAACAACTTTCGATAAACGAAATCGTTGCTTGAATTCAAAATCGTTCCATCTTGCAAAATGATCTATTCTCTCGCGTATATTGCGAGGAGCCCTTAACACATTGTCAACTAATTGTATAAAATCTTCATCGTCCGTTAATTAGTTTACACCCTCAGCACCCTTTAAAGCCATATTTATACTTAACAAAAATGTCAACACTATTTTATCTGTATTAAATAAGCAAATAGAAAACAACAGCTGTCATTGAAATTATTGGTTAGAAATACTTAACTTTTAATTAAACCGCCGTCATTCCCGGGTATGTTAACTTCAGGTAACTCCACTGTAATCCCAGATTAATTTTTATACAACGCGAGTTATGTATCCCCCAATTACCTATATATATTGATATATTGAATCTAATAGGAATTATTAGAAATTGTTAAGTAAAAGTATAAGTTCAATGCAACATTGTAACACAAGGATAACCCAGAGAGGTTATCGACAGTTCATGAGAACGGACATGCAACTTTGCATCCGTGAGGGCAGTGATACTTTTTTTTATTTTTTTTTTTCCAATGCTCCACCCGAAGGTACTACATTGGCCAGGAAGCGAGTTTTTGTTACCTGGAAAATTTTGAATTTTGCCGAACCCTTGCTGTTCCAAGCAAGGTAGGGATCTTTAACGTGCGTGACAACACTCACACACGGGACCTCCATTTTACCTCTCATCCGAACGAGGGTGTATTTTTGTGAAAAATGCTCGCCTAACATTTTTCAAGCGGACCGTGTCGGGATTCGAACCCGGGACCTTGGGCGTAGTAGTCACACACATACCACTACGCCACGGAACCGCCTTGAGGGCAGTGATACTGCAAGTGGCAGGTCACAGGCGGTCAACAGACCGCAATTACTTAGAATTAAGATTGATACATTGTAACAAAGTGTAAAGCAGACATGAGATCTGCAAGTTCTCACAAGTCGTGTGAGGGGCAGGTTATTATAAAAAAGCCCGGGAGCTCAATGCCCGGCAGTCAGTCTTCGAACTCCATACTTCGTTGTTCAAGCTACTCACTAGTACATACAATAATTATTTTTTAGTATTATGTACAAATTATCTAAATTTTAATTTCAAATAAATTTGTTAACGTGTCGAAGTTTTTTTTTTTAAAAAACACAGCTCCAAAGGCCCGAACTTTAACTCGCGTTTGACGTACTTAACTCAAGGTCTACATAACTCGGGTTTAACTCTAGTTGGTACAACGCGCCCTAAGCTACAGCACATTGACATTTAATACAAAATTATCCATCTATTCGTTTTGAAGATCTTAAAGAATTACGGTAAAGATTTAGACAATTTTTCTTAAAATCTAGCCTTTTAGAATTCCTAATTTCAACATTTCCTCCTGGGACATCATTTTAGTAGATATTTTGTTAGAAAAATCAATTCTACGTCGAACAAATACCTTGAACTAGAAAATGATAGTAACGGGATACCGATATTGAATAACTTAAAATGTTTCATATCAAAACAATGTACGGCATATGAAATTATTGCTAATGCTTCAGCTAGAACCCCCTTTGCAGATACCAAAAACATTGAAAACCTGCAACTGTAGCACATCAATTCCCAAGCAGAAAAGAATTTACGCCCCGAGGTAGCATTCTATATTGTTTTGGTTATAAAATTGATATAACGGCGGCATCAAAAGAGTCCGACAATTTGTGTTGTTTGTCAACAAAATCATTGCATATATATGCGCAATTCATTTTTGTCCACGACGCCTTCTCATCGCTACAGAATGTCCTATGCAAATAACATACCTTAAAACTATAGGTTTCAAATTTAGTTCTTCGTGTAAAGTTTTCAATCAACGCTATCACGCGTTATTGCATTTTATGTAGTACAGTCAACAACTACGCTTGATTCAGGGTCACACCATACAGTTGCACATGATGCTCGATATGAACGCGGAAGCAATTACTAACGTTCTATTCGCAAGTACTACTTCCGATAGTAGTGTAACTGTTTTACTATCCACTGCAGTGGTTGAAATAAAAGATGCTTTTGGCAATTTTCATCCTATACGGACGCTAGAGGATACAGGAAGTTAAGTCAACTTCCTGACTGACAGTGCATACGCAAAACTTTCTTTCCTCGTCGATATTCTCAGGTACCTATCTTTGGTCTAGCGCAAATAGAATTTGCTTCAAATCGTGGAGCAACTTGTTGCACAATACGCTTTGTTGTTATATATATATATATATATATATATATATATATATATATATATATAAAATAAAGTATATATAATAACAGGCTATTAGGTCTGCTAGTTAATGAATTAAACTCTTTATTATAATTCAAGCTTTCGGTTTTTTTTATTTTTAAACCTTTATCAAGAATACTAAAAATTGTGAAACGTTATTAGGGCATACAATAATCAAATACTTACTAATGTGAGGTTTTTTAAACTAGAATCGTTGATATAAATAAAATTCATAAATATAAATTAATAGTGTGATGTATAAAGCTTTTAACAAAAATAATGTGACATTCATATTTAAGTTTGAAAGTTACAGACTGACAAATTCCTATATAATTTTGACAGTTGTTGAGACAACTTTCTAGATGTTACTATTTCTTTTGTAAGTCGACTGAAATTTAGATATTTTTTTGATGTATGCATGTATGTCTATATACATATATATACACATATATACATATGCAAGCGTGTGTGAGTGTGAGTGTGAGTGTGTGTGTGTGTGTGTGTGTGTGTGTGCGTGTATGTGTGTGCGCGCGTCTGTGTGTGTGTGTTTATGTTGCGTTTTATTAAGTGATGTGATCATATAAGTTAAATTTGTTTTTGGATTTGAAATGGAGTAGATAGGTGTATATGGAGCTTAGTGCGTTGATATCAGTTTTTCTATTAATAGTGTTTTAGCGTTTCTAAATATGTAACACATTTCTAAGAATTCTCTTTTGGATCGTTTACTTTCGATTTGCTGTATTTTAGGATTGTCGAAATCTATTTTATGTCTGTTTGTATTTGCGTGTATGGTCAAAGCACAAGCGTTTGGTTTAACACGAATGTCACTTTTATGTTGAGTTAGGCGTTGTTTTAAGTGCTGTGAGCTTTGGCCAATGTAGGTGAGGTTGCAGTCTAAACAATTTATTTGGTATACAACATTCCGTTGTAGAAGGGATGGTGTTTTATCTTTTAATTTAGAAAAAAGACTGTTTAAAATTAAAAGGTTTCGTTTAGCAATTTTGATGTTGAATTTTTTAAAGACGTTTTCGAATTTTGTACTTAAGTTTTCGATGTAAGGAATTATATGGTATGTAGGCATATTTGCAGAAGACACAGTATTATTGTTTGAGTGTTTATTAGAAAAGTCTGTGTTTATTGGTGCTTTATGATTGTATAAAAGGCTTTTTATTAGCTTTGGGGGATAGCTATTGTTTTTTAGAATTAGAAAATAACCGATCCGTCCCATTTCTTGACACTTTACTAATTAGAAAAAATGATAACACTATTATTTTAGACTGGTATCAGAAACCAACCAACTCCGGCAGATATCTAAATTATCATTCATATCATCAATACAAAATTAAAATAAATTTCATTCTAGGTCTAAAACATAGAATCAAAAAAATATGCGATCCGTCTCTATATCAAAAAAATCTAGACAAACTATTTATAATTCTAAAAAACAATAGCTATCCCCCAAAGCTAATAAAAAGCCTTTTATACAATCATAAAGCACCAATAAACACAGACTTTTCTAATAAACACGCACACAATAATACTGTGTCTTCTGCAAATATGCCTACATACCCTATAATTCCTTACATCGAAAACTTAAATACAAAATTCGAAAACGTCTTTAAAAAATTCAACATCAAAATTGCTAAACGAAACCTTTTAACTTTAAACAGTCTTTTTTCTAAATTAAAAGATAAAACACCATCCCTTCTACAACGGAATGTTGTATACCAAATAAATTGTTTAGACTGCAAACTCACCTACATTGGCCAAAGCTCACAGCACTTAAAACAACGCCTAACTCAACATAAAAGTGACATTCGTGTTAAACCAAACGCTTGTGCTTTGACCATACACGCAAATACAAACAGACATAAAATAGATTTCGACAATCCTAAAATACAGCAAATTGAAAGTAAACGATCCAAAAGAGAATTCTTAGAAATGTGTTACATATTTAGAAACGCTAACACTATTAATAAAAAAACTGATATCAACGCACTAAGCTCCATATACACCTATCTACTCCATTTCAAATCCAAAACAAATTTAACTTATATGATCACATCACTTAATAAAACGCAACATAAACACACACACACAGACGCGCACACACATACACGCACACACACACACACACACACACACTCACACTCACACTCACACACGCTTGCATATGTATATATGTGTATATATATATATGTATATAGACATACATGCATACATCAAAAAATATCTAAATTTCAGTCGACTTACAAAAGAAATAGTAACATCTAGAAAGTTGTCTCAACAACTGTCAAAATTATATAGAATTTGTCAGTCTGTAGCTTTCAAACTTAAATATGAATATCACATTATTTTTGTTAAAAGCTTTATACATCACACTATTAATTTATATTTATGAATTTTATTTATATCAACGATTCTAGTTTAAAAAACCTCACATTAGTAAGTATTTGATTATTGTATGCCCTAATAACGTTTCACAATTTTTAGTATTCTTGATAAAGGTTTAAAAATAAAAACCGAAAGCTTGAATTATAATAAAGAGTTTAATTCATTAACTAGCAGACCTAATAGCCTGTTATTATTTTATTTTATAATCTGCAAGGTCGTTACACCACATAATTATATATATATATATATATATATATATATATATATATATATATACCCACCTATTCTATTGTTAGTGAAGGTTTGAGTGATGACGGGCATCAATAACCATCTGCAGTCGATTAGACCCATACATATAATAACTTTTTATCTCTATGGAGCATTCTATTGATAGAACTTTAAGACAATTTTGAGAAATCAAAGAGCCGCCTTCAACACCCATAACTACAAAGGACAAAGATATACAAGGCAATGGCGATAATAATTGTTCAATTAAGTAACCGCGGGCGATTATGAAACTGACTACTGGAATGTAGAATAGTCATCTAAACTGCATTGAAATGGTGGTTTGTTGGTGTGTGAAAACACATGATTTTTAAAATTATGCTTCCAATTTGTAGAATAATCGCATAGATTGCATTCAAACGGACGTTCGTTAGAATGTAACCACATATGCGTTTTCAAATTACCTTTCTGTGATGCAGAATAGTTACAGACCGTACACGAAAATGGCCGACTGTTAGTATGAGTTAGCACATGGCGTTTTAAAGATTGCTTTCTAGCTGTAGAATAATCACATAAATTGCACGCAAATGGTCGTTCATTAGCATGTGAAAGCATATGGCGTTTTAAAATGTTCCTCAAAGTTGTGGAATAATCACACAAATTGCACGAAAATGGTCGTTCGCTAGTATGTGTAAGGAAATGTGTTTGCACGTTAATTTTCTGTGATGACGAATAATCACATAAACTGCATGCAAATGGTCGTTCTTTAGTATGAGATCGCATGTGTAACTGCAAGTCATAATTGCGTGATGAAGAATAGCTACACAAATTACACGTGAACATACGTTCGTTAGCGTGAGACCGTATGTGTCTTTTCAAATTACTTTTTTGTACTGCTGAATAATTACATTGGTTGCACATATACAGTCGTTCATTAGTATGAGATCGCATATGTATTGACAAATCAGTTTTGTGTAATGAAGAATAGTTACATAAATCGCATCTAAACGGTCGCTCATTAGTATGTGATAGAAGGTGTTTTTGCAAATCAGATTTTTGCAAAGCACAATAGTCGCATATATTACATGGAAATTGTCGCTCGTTAGTGTGTGAAAGCATATGGTACGTTACATTAGACTTACGATTTGCTCGATAGTCACATAAATTACAACTAAATGGACGTTCGTTAGTATGTGTAAACATATGCTGCTTTAAACTACTCTTGCGACTTGTACAATAATTGCAGAGGTTGCATGTAAATGATCGCTCTTTATTACGTGACTGCATTTTTGCAAATCACTCCTCTTCGATGTAAAAGAGTCGTAGTAAATTGCAAGGAAGAGAACGTATCTTACTACGGGAGGTACATATGTCTCAAAACATTTATTTTCTTTAATGTAGTATCATAACATAAATTGTATGAAGATGGTGGTCAATTAAACGGACAGAAAGACATGCGAGTGCGAGCAGCTTTTCAGGGAAGCACATTGCAGCAGAAAATACATAATTACCACTGAACCATAGATCATTAATCGGCGATTAAATACGATATTACAAACTATTCTGCTGCGATGCAGCAAAATTACAAAAGTCTTTTACGAACGACCTTGTGTAATAGTGTTGAGCAAAATTTAATTTTTTGAGTAACAGGGTAATCTTTAATTGAGTCATGGAGTGATTTAAATAATCAGGTGGTCACTCAATTACAATAAATAATTGGAAAACAAACATTCGAAAATTTTACTCTATGTATATTTTATTGAGCTTAGTCTTCAATTTTAGGTTCTAACGTTTAATGCTTTGAGTGACCTATGTAATAAATTAATAAGTAGAAGGTTGAAGTGATCTGTAGTGTTGCTAAGTCGATTTTCTCATTGGTTGATAATTATTACAAATATTATAGTGTACACCATATTCGAAGGTATTTGTTAGTAGCTCAGTAACTACTTGCAGATTTCTGAATGCATTTCGTAATGTCAGATTTTACAGTATTTGGTGCGCATTTGTATGGACGATCAAGCTGGTCGTCAGAGTTGAAAGGACTTTTGTTTGTAGGTTTCAAAATGGCAGGTTGAAAAGCTTTCCTTAACTGTTAATTAAAGTTAATGTTTTATAAGTTTATATTGTAGTTGCTATTTAGTGTAATCTGATTACATCTTGTGATTCCAGCTTTGTTTTGAAAATGATGTTGGTACTTATTGTAAAACCGTTATTTATGTAAACATTGAAGGAAATATTTTATGATTACCTGTTGTTTTGGTTCTGAATTTCCCAGTTGTTTTACTTATCAAGGGAAATATGTAATCTTCGTATATTTGCAATTTTTATTGAATATGTTTTATGTCTAAAGGTGTGTTGTTTGGCTTAACAACCGAAAACTAATATTTATTTGTTTAAATTGTTTATTTCATATCTAAATCAGAGTAAAACTATTTATTTATTTGAAATAATGTTGATTTTGTATTTAATGCAGAGTTGGAACTACAATTGTGTTGCACTTATTGCAGAATCAATAGCAGAGGTACCATAACTGTAATTTTACGACAATTAATGATAAATACTGACATCATATTAAATCAAATTATTGGGCAAGCTTGAATATGAACAGTTTTATATTTCTATGTTATATGTGTTTTGATTTTAAGATAGTAATTGAATTCAACCACAACAATGTTGTGTATATTTTTTGTTTGTAATTTGTAATGCCACGATGTGTTTAATTTTTAAAAAGTATGTTCTAACCGATGCAATCATTAGGAATAATTTTTAACGTTTGCTTACTAGATTTCATATATTTAACTAACATGCATTTATATAAACATTTAGCGCCTGAATCTAGGCTTGTTTTTATGCTGTAAAATTTTGGTATGTATTTGCTACCTACATGTTTTATAATGCTTGATATTTTATTTTATATGTAATTGTTCTATTTCAGCATCTTGATCACATTCACAACTGCACCGCTCGTATCTTGGTTTAAACTTAGTTATATGTTTGTTGTTTTGTATATCCTGTTATCCAGCCGATGTTCCTATATAATTAACTAGTATTTAACGTTTGCAATAATTGTTGTGATGAAATTAAACTGAACCCCTGGTATGATCGACCTTCACGTACCTTTTCGCGTTTGCATTTATGACTATGTTGGAGATGGTCTATTCAATAATAAGCGCCTTTTCAAACTATGCGCAATCATACCATAAGTTCAGTTCAGAGATTCATGTAGTCTTGTTAATGTACTTCTAGTTCTACTCTTTTGCAAATAATAATAAGTCGGCTAGCCTTTGTGAAATATTTTGTAGCACGAGCTGGAAACTGTTAATGTATGTATGTGGGCGTGATTGATCAAGCCTAGTTGAATATTACTTACATTTTATGATCGTGCGGGGAGGAACATTGGTAGTCAAGGCAGATTTTTACTTTCCTTGTGTTCCCCTTTCAACTTTAGCTAGGTAGTATAGGTTATCCGACCTCAGTACCTGCAAGAAAAGACTAGCTGATCTACACTAACGTTTCTTTAGTTGTCATGTGTGGTATGTCTGGGTAATAGTTGACATCCCGTCAATTTCAGTGTTGGTGATCTGGGTACTTGTACATTACCTGTCCTTGTTGAGATGTGCCAAATGCAGTTGGAAGTGTGAGGGCAGTTTGGGCTTTTCTTTGCCGTGCTTTTTCCCCAATCGCCCAGGTTGAGTACGACACTGTTTGCTTTAAATGTCAATTTTCTATGCTTTTATACCAATGACCTATTTAGTGGTTATTGTTTTAATTAAAAGTAAAGTGAGCTAAATTCTGAAGTTTTATTTCAAACATTCTCGCCATAACGCCATCTTCTCAGTGTGAATTTGGGTTACATTATAAAAACACAACATAAGTGTCGTCGAGCCACTGCCACTAGATGTTAGATAACAGAGCCCGGTGTGCCGTTCATAGAGGGCATTTGGTCAGTCTTCAGGTCGGTTACACTACAACGTCAATGTTACTTTTTATTATGTGACAATAGAAAAACACATTATCAATCAGTTCGATTAAATTTTTTTATTTTTAAAATAAATTGTTACGGTATTCCGCGCAAGACGGCTCCGTGGCGGAGTTGGTATGTGTGTGACTACTACACCCAAGGTCCCGGTTTCGAATCCCGACACTGTCCGCTTGAAAAATGTTAGGCGAGCATTTTTCACAAAAATACACCTCGTTCAGATGAGAGGTAAAATGGAGGTCTCGTGTATAAGTGTTGTCACGCACGTTAAAGATCCCTACCTTGCTTGGAACAGCAAGGGTTCGGCAAAATTCAAAATTTTCCAGGTAAAAAAACTCGCTTCCTGGCCAATGTAGTACCTTCGGGTGGAGCATTGGAAAATCGCATGTCGGTATTCCGCGCAAACACGAAGGAAAACAGTAAAAGTTAGTAAAGTTATCATTTACACCGAATACCGCAACAAAACAGAGTCAAAATGGTAGAATTCTGGCTAGCTCAAAAACGTCGTAGAGTGGCGTGGGTGAAACAAAAGGAACACATGGAAACCTCAGTAAAACTATATTGTCAACATACAATCCCGAAAGGCTATTTAGAAAACAACAAAGAAACCAATAATTTGTGTGATCGTTTGTTACAGAGTGATGGTAAACAAAATGTCATAACATAAAAATATAAAATTGGTAAGCAAATATAACTTAGAGTCTAGATATTTACTTAATGCTTCACTTTAAATATATACAAAAGAAAATTAAACATAAAGTTTACAGTAATTCTAATAAATTAAATATACATCATTTATACGATCTGCATTGTGAAGTGCACTTCCTTAGGAAATAGTGTAACATTAAACTTATACACCCTAACTTAAATTAGTCAAGTGTTAAGTACTTTTAGATTGACGCGCAAGTTCTTTACGTTAATAGCTATACAAAAAGAAAAAGAAACAATAAAACGGACTCTAACACAAACTTTAACTAATTTTTAATTTGAAAAATGATTATATAGTCGGTCGTGCATTGTGGTTGTGAGTTTTGTAACGGACGTTGATAATTTACTGGATAATCATGAGTAATAACATTATGAACAGCAAATGAAATGTCTATTCTTCACAGCAGCATCAAAAAAAATTACGAAAGCAGAAAACTGTACTTTGAGCTATCGGCTTCGTGCTAGTCTCGGCCTATAGATGGTAAAATGCGGCTGCATTTCGCTATAAACTGGATGCTGTAACCACCAACTTAACTCATACTAGCACAAAAGGTATTGTAAAAGCGCGACTTTACAACATGTCTCTTCGATAAGAAAATGTTGTATTCAATCTCCCTTTCAATGCACGATCTCTATTATTATATAGACAGAACCATGTATGGGGGTAGATATTTGGCTTTCAAAAATATCGCCGAAGAATCAAGTGAGCAGAATTCCCAGACTACAGCTGCAGAAATACAAACTGTAACAGCTTGCCAATAAGGAAATAACGCATCTTACAAAGGATTTTTACAAAGGAAAGCAATCTTATTACTTTGAAACATTAACAGATTAACAGGTTAACAGATAACAAGCCCATTGCAAAGGTTCATTTACTAGACAGATGGTTAAGTGGTTTTATCTTTTAGAAAAAAGCTGCGCATTTATTTGCAACTGTAATTAAAATGTAGTCACAGCAGGTGGTAGAAAATATTGCAACTACTTTGTAACGTAAAGTTTTCTAAGCAGCTGTTTGATTTTATAAGGCAAACTTTTGTATAGAGTAATTACTTGAAAGATTTTATAAAATTACACTAATTCAAATGTTGAGAAATTTTAGGATGTTCTAGAAATGAATGCAGAAAAAATTACTTGCAGGGTTTTGAACGTAAGAAGGTATTTAAAATATGGGGTCGGAGTAAAAGGATCAATGGTATTTTACAAGAAATGATGATGATAAAAATAGTGTTGCAAGCAAATTGTGCTAATTATTAAACAGCAAAATAAATAATAGATTATTCCACATACTGTAATGTATAGACAATCATTCAAGCAGATGAAGTTTGCGATGCGAACCGAAGGCGAGTGCCGTAATTCATCAGGTGCGTTATTGCCATTACCATAATGTTAAATACTTTACTTCATCGACGACTATAAACACAACAATACAAGTTTTACTAAACACATTTAATTGAAATTACTCCAAAAATTTATGGTGTAAAATAACATCTGATTATGATACAAAAGCAATACCATGTATAATGCCGTATTCTTATTTACCTAATGTAACATAAATTAATACAGCACAAGTTAACATAATAATCTTGCGTTCAAATCCACTTAATGTACTTAATTATTAGTTTGTTGCACACTGGAGTTCATTGTATTAAAAATTTACCAAATGGGTTATAACATTCATCTAATAAGCAGTTGACTTTATGTTTATCATTATGCTTATTATTTTAGGCGATAATTACCAGTTTTAGTTTTTGTGTATACCGTCCTACGTGGTGTCCCCCAGGGTTCAGTATTAGGGCCATAATTGTTTACACTGTATTCAATAAATTTATGCAATGTTGCGCTTGAACACTGCTCCTTTCATCAACATGCAGATGACACGCAGATTTATATGTCGTTCAATCCGTCTTTACTTCAAACTGCATGTGATATTGTTACGAGGATCTAATTTAGGTTAACGGAGTTGGCTGAACTACATTCACTTAGTATCAATCCCTTAAAGTCGGCGGTTTTAGTCTTTGCTTCCGTTATTAATAGAACTGCAGCTCTACAAAAAATAAGCATTAACATTAAAAATATGGCAATTTCTATTAAGGATTTGTACAAAAATTTAGGTGTTGTTTTGGAAACAGATTTTAGGTTTAGAGAACATATAAATCTTTGCCTACGCAAATAGTATAGTCGTTTAAAATCAATTTATGATAATAGACGATTTCTGAACAAGAATATCTAGAAAATGTTATGAGAATCATTGGTGCTTTCGCATTTCGACTATTGCGATGTTCTTTATGCACCGTGCATTGATGTGGCAACGGCTAGGAAAATCCAATTGGTGCAAAATCCTTGTCTGAGATTGGTGCACGGTATACGACGGCGAGAACGCATTACGTACAAACTCAAGGAAACTAACTGGCTTAGTATGGACAAACGACGTTTCTTGCACACGGCTGTATTTTTTCACAAAATTGTTCAACTAAAATCACCTCCATATCTTTATAAGAAAATTAGTTTCCGTACCGATCTGCATCGTTTAAATTTACGCCACAGAGGCCTTTTGAGTATACCGCGTCATCGAACGGAATTATATAAGTGTTCATTTACATATCATATGTCCAGGGTTTACAATACAATACCACTCACTTATAAAGAAATGAGGGTCGGTACGTTTCGAAATAATGTGATGCTATGGCTCAAACTTCAAAACGAACCTTAAAATATATTTTATTTTTAAAATATTAGGCAACCCGTCAACCACACACAAGTGCCGTAAACAACGTATATATTACAGAAACCTAGAATTTTCTAGGATATACTGGATTATGAATCATCCTTTTAATTCAAGGTATATATAAGACCGTTGATAAATGTAAGAGTTAGTCTATATCAAAATGTCGTATATAAATCGTCTCGTATATAGTTAGTTGTTAGTTACGTTCTGAAAGTCTTTAGTAAATATAAATCTGTATTATGTGAACGTGTCTATTGTATCGACAGCTTGCAGAATACATAAATAGACAAAAGTGTAATAGATGAATTATAGTAGGGTTTAGTGTTGTTAATAGATCTATGGATAAGAATTTAGTTTAAGAAGATATTAGTGCTGGTAAATAGCATTAGTGTGATAGTATTTCATTGTTAATCGGACTGAAAACATTTATAAATAAAGCATATACTGTTAATTGGACTTAGGAATAGTAAGTAATAAATACTTTTATTACTACTTGTTTTAAATTAGTGAAACGTGTTAATAGTAGCCCGCTACAATATGGTTTTTTTTGTTTATTTTTAATTGGTTACTTATGTGGGCTGTGTTGCTAGCGTCAGCTTATCATAACGTTGTGCTTTATCACGTAAATATGGATATACTGTATAATTGAAACAATTGCTTAAGATATAGCTTGCATTGCGACAGCAGTGTTCACAAAATCGGAAAGTATTCAACCATAATTTAATAAGCATTATCACGGTTTGTGAAATCTGCTACACTATAATTTAAATCGCGGTGGTGGGGTAGAACAGTGGCTTCCTCACTTAATAGGAAGCTATCTGATCACCATTGGTTTTCTAACCTTACTGTGTATATTATTTATTTATATTATTATTAATTGTCACGTATGTTTTATGAAAGGTAAGAAATAAAACCCTATTATTATTATTATTATTATTATTATTATTATTATATATATATATATATATATATATATATACGATATGAAACTTAATTCTAAGAAATAATAAAATGTGCTTATACAATAATGTAAATACAAGTATTTTATAAAGTGCGAGACACGTTGTATAACATGGCTGGGCCTTGGCCAAATGGTCTGTTACACTTGTCTGCGCCTCTTGGAACGTCAAGGGACGCAAATAGAAATTGCCTAGAGTGCAGTAGGCAGTAAACCAGAGGTTGTTAGGTAGAGCATGGACTGTATAGAGTAAAAGAGGGGGAAACATAGATTTTAAATACAAAGTCACATAAATACTTAAAAACACTTACCGAAGCACAACATCTGGAGCACTAACGCGGCACCTTTCACTACTGTTTCTGGCCAGAGGTAAATAGGAACGGAGTAAGGAAATGATTATGGTAAGAAAGACATTATAGGAAGTTAATATTGAAAAATGAATGAAACACGTTCGCGTTCGCGGATGGTTGTTTATCGACTCTTTTAATTATGCTAATCCGTATCTTTAAAGGTCTGGCTTGATAACGAATACAACGTTGGGAGAGCGAAATTGCGCGAACAACACTATAGCGCTCTAACATGAGCCATATTTCTTTTAAAATCCGCTTTAACGTACGTTTCTTATCGTCGGATTAACGGGGCGAGACGTTACGAGGTGAGTCGTAGTCAGGTATCGAACTAATAATCATGGCATTCGTAATCTTGAAAAACAACTTACGATTTGCCTTAAAATTTTGTTGTAGATAAAATGTATATCTCATAGAGTTATTGTTCGGGTGGGAGGCGTCTTAAAGCAAGTAGGCTTGGCTTGATTAATAGTTTAATAAATCTAAGCAAAAATAATTATAAGTTCCAAAATTACATAAAATAAAATCGAAATTGAATGATTTAGCGGTTCGGAAGTCTTCGGAAGTTTTCGGATGGCTTCATGGTTGTTTGTGGAACCAGAAATAAACTTAAACACATTAAATGAATGTATGTACAATTTAACGGGGTGTATAAGTCTTCGGTAGTCTTCGGCTTTCTTCGGAAGTTGCTTACCAGGCCAAGTGTAAACTTGAACGACGATGATTAGGAAATATGCACAGGTTGAAGAGGTCCAGACATCTTCGGTGGTCTTCAGATCTCTTCGGAAGGTTTTGTTTCTTCCTTTTGGCACAACGTTAAGTCACAAAGAGTTATGATTTGAAATTGAAAACTGCTAATTTACAATATTTACAAGTATAGAAGGTTCCGAAGTTTTCGGAACGCTTCGGATGGTTTCGTGTTTAATTGTGGGTCAACATTACGCTAAAAGGAGTTATGAATTGAAATTATATGAACTTAATAAAACTACTAATTTACAATATGTACAAGTATAGAGGATTCAGAAGGTCTTCGGTCGTCTTCTGAACCCTTAGCAGGCTTCGTGGTAGTGATGCCTCTACGGGGATGTCGTTCCTGTGGTAGAGCTTGACAGATGTAATCAAAATAACGACTTGCCCGTGAACTATGGAACGGAACTTAACGTTCATACGTGGTTTGTAAACTATGGATTGATAAATTGTAATGACATGCCCTGGGTACGGCGTCAGACAGCGTCACCGACGGAGAATACGCAGGCTATGGGGAGCGCTGTGGTCCGATGTATAGCAGGCTATGGAGAGCGTTGCTTGGAAGGTTTTGCAGGCTATGGGGAGCACTGCAAGAGGATTGATTCCTGGGCTATGGTGAGCACTACGAATGTCTTCTGCAGAATTTGAAATTAAATTTATACAGTTCCATTTCCTATTCTTCCTGTGTTGAAAAACGATAATGATGTCTTTAACCAATGAAATGCGTTTTACGAGTTTTTGATTATAAAAAAATCTCCACATTTAGTTTAACCAATGAAAGTATAGATTTTTGGGTAGCACAAAAACTTAGTTGGAATTTCTCGAGATTCATTTGTTCTATTTCCAGCTCGTGTACTCTGATATAGTCAACTGCAAATATTTAGTATAGAGAAAATCATAAAGAGGTGTTGAATGCATCTTGTCCCGATGCTTGGTGTCGTTGTATACGAGCTATTAATTACAGAACTTAAAATCTTAAGTTTAATTCTAATAAAGCTTGCTCTGAAGCCTTGATATTCGTGGATCACGTGACTTTTAACTTGTTTATAGTTTGTTAAAAAAAAAGTTACAATTGACAGGTAAGTTAAATCTGCCATGTTATTTGTTTATTGAACTGAAAACATTTGAATAACGTTTGATTATCACTAGAAGTTTCCTTTGGTTGGACATTTGTTTAAAGGACCTTATAAAGATTCTTCATACAAATTTATTTAAAATGTTCTAAAACCAGAACTATCATAAAAACTATATTAAATGTAATGAGCTTTTAGTGCTTGTTTCTGGAGAATAACTACATTACTAAGTCCAATTTTATATTTGAAATTTATTGACTCATTACGTTAGAAACCATTCAGTTTCTAACCATTTGAATTTGCGAGTTACTACACTTCTATAATTTCAAACCCGTGTAAATAGGCAGCCAACTTTGATCGTCCTTTATTAAATTCCCGACTTTGTTTGTCTATAGTATTATCCTTATTTAGACAAGTAATCTTCATTAATTAGAACTTTTTGAATGTTGCTGGTTTATTGGTATTTAGTTAAAATCACTATGTCATATTGACAGGATAAACACCTACTTTGTTCACTCCTATTATATTGGGATTTTCGTGATTATTTTTCAGAAAACAAGTTTATAACTACATTGGGTAAATGACTTCACTTGATACTTAGCGTTTGGTTGCATTGTTTCTTCTCTGATAAATCGGGCAATTACAAATCCTTATAAATAAAACTGTGCTTTCGCTTTTTATGTGGCTGGTAAGTACTTGTAGGGTGAGATTCCTTTAATAACATTGTTAATATTTTTAGCTCGAATTTGTACTTAACATTCTTTGGCTCGTACTCAAGATGCTTATTCTTAGAGTTCCACATTTATATGGAACATTCTTGATTTTTAGAACTGAGGTTGCTTCGTTGTACATTATTGGTACAACATATTTTGTCTGGCTACCCACTCACTTCACGGCCTGCGGGAAATTATATTAGATGTTGGTGACCGCCAGCTGTTTGCTTTCACTCCTTTTCGGAATGTAAATTGCGTACATTCTAAAATGTTAAGAGTAACGCTTCAGAGTTAGGTTTATCTAATAGTTGTGGTTTCATTTTTAAATGTATTATTGTACCTATGTATGGGTTTCGTGTACTTACATATTTCAGTATCTAGTCAGAGCGAATTTGATCTGCATCAATTTAGTAAGTACGTATGATAGGTATTAATTGTTTGCTATACCAACACAGATCATTATTAATTACGGTGATTAAATCCACTTAGTTGGTTATCCCAAATTGTGCGGCAATATTTTAGGGGTGTATACTTCCCTGGCTCTTTTATTTCCAAAACACCTTCCAAGTTGTTTGTTACTAGATATAAGTAGTAGTTAAGAAGGAGTGGAGGACACAGTTGTTTGGTTCTTACAATTAAATTTTGTTTTGATATTTAAATTATTAGAAATTATTTTTTAGTCATATTTTATGGGCGTTTTTTGTTTAATTATTCTTGCTCGAAGAAAAAGATGAATTGGTTGGGATGTACTGCAGTTTCGTTCTTTACACCAACGGAATCTTTGAACAAGTTTAGCGCGGCATTCAATTTCTTACTCTTTCTATCTTCCTTCCTTTGTTACCGTAATGCGGTCGAGCATTTCCTTTTGTTCTTACTGGTGCGCTCGTATTGCGGGTAACAATATGATACTTGTTTCTTTATGTTGCAAATTTTCTCCCGACGCAGACTCACATTTGAGATATGTCAAATTATTTTTAAAAGATGTCGGGAAAAGGCATCATTCTCAAACGGGAGAAGTGTGAATTCTTCCCAAAACAAATTACGTACTTGGGTTATATGTTGGATTTTCAGGGGGTTTATAAAATAAATGAGAATATTCAAGCGATTTTAAATTCCCCAAAATACTACTGATCTTCGATCATTTATCGGGTGGGTTAATTATTATTCCCGGTTTATTACTAACGCATCCAAGTTGCTACACCCTCTTTATTTGTTGCTAGGGGGAAAAATTCTAATGGTATCAGGATGTAGATAGAGTTTTCCAATTAGTAAAGAAAGAAATTTGTTCTGTTGGAGTACTTACTTATTATGATGACAAAAAAATATCTTGTTGTGTCAACGCATGCATCTTCGCATGGCATTGGGGGAGTTATTTCCCACAAATTTCCTAATGGCAAAGAGGAAGTCTATTCCTTATGTAGACAGAAGTTCAACATCTACTGAAGTAAAATTTTCACAAATTAATCGGGAAGCTCTCACAATTGTATGGGTAATTAAGAAACTGTTTTATATTTATACGGACGGCAATTTATCCTCTACACTGACCACAAACCACTTGCTGCTATTTTCAATTCTGAATCGGGTACACGATCGTTAAGTGCAACTCGTTTATTACATTGTTCTATTTTTCACTAGAGACTTAAATACGAAATTCGGTATAGGAAGCACGATCAACATTTCAATGCTGATTTTTGCTCAAGGTCTCAAACTAGGAGTAATGTAAATTCTTTAGATTCAGCTGCAATTTTTCCGTTGATTCACATAGAAATTCTTTCTGTTACGACAGAGAAAGCAGCCCGTGAAACAAAATTGGATCCATATTTGTCTAAATTTTATGATTTGCTATTAAATAGCAATGAAATTAACGCTCAATATCAAGGGGAATGGAGTGTAACAAGGATGCCTTTTAAAAGGAATTCGGGTTTGTATGCCTAAATCCTTACAAAAGATTGTTCTGCATGAATTTCACGCAGCTTATAGTGACATTAGTAAAATAAAAGCCATTGCGTGGACCTTTGTATACTGGAAAGTCATCGACCAGGATATTGGTCATGTGTGCTGGAAAATTCTAAGAACCCACCAGCAAATATTATTCATACATGGACATTTCCGAGTGGTCCCTGGAAACGTTTACACATAGATTTTGCTGGTCCATTTACAAGTAATATTTTCTTCTTATAATCAATTTATTTTCTAAGTGGCAAGAAATATCCTGTGTAAATTCAACGCAAGTTATGTATCCTCCAATTTACCTATATAGATTGAATAATACAATCTAATAGGAATTATTATAAATTGTTAAATAAATTATAAGTTAATTGCAACAATGTGTTACAAGGATAACCCAGACAGGTTATTAACAGTTCATGAGAACGGATATGCAACTTTGTATCCGAGAGGGCAGTGATACTGCAGGTGGCAGGTCACAGACGGTTAACATACCGCATTTATCTAGAAATAAGATTGTTACAACGTAGTAAAGTGTAGAATTAAGAGTAAAACAGACATGAGATCTGCAAGTTCCCACAGCCATGTGAGGGGGCAGGATATTATAAAAAGCCCGGGAGCTCAAGGCCCGGAAGTCAGTATGAGTACTACAGCTTTTGCATTGTTGTTTACCTAGAATACTCGCCTTATTTCAATTAAATAATTATTTTCGATTTAAAGTTATTTTATACAGTTATTCAAAATTCCATGATAATTTCTGTTTTAGAATAAGTAAATTTGTTAAGAGTTTGGAAACGTTTTTTAAAAACATCACTCCGAAGGCCCGAATTTGTACTCGCATAGCAATATAGTTTTTCCACACCTAAGGAATGGTTTTCTAGGTTTGGCGTATCTATTACAATCCTTTGGGATTAAACACATTTAGACGGCACCCTACCATTCTAGTTTAAGCGGTAAAGTGGAACGTTATGTTGCTACACTAAAGGTGCTTTAGAAAAGACTTAATCGGAACCTGGAAATATAGAATCCTAGTTAAACAATTTTTTGTTTCACTATTGCAAAGCACCACATAAGCCGTAACGTGAGTTGCAAATCCCCCAAACCAATATATGTATAATTAAATGGAAATTATTAAGAAACTTAAGTTAGATGCAACATTGTAATTCAAGGATAAATAAAGAAAAGATTAATAAAAGTTCACAAACAAGTTGCGAGAAGGGATGTGAATACAATGTATTCCAGACGTAAGTGATACTACAGGTGCAGGTCACAGACAGTTATAAAAACCGCATTTATTAGAATTAAGATTATTACTTTGTATTGTTTCGAGCTACTATTAGGCAACCCGTCAAACACACAAGCGCCCTAAGCTTTGTATATTCTCCAGGAACCGAGGATGTTCGAGCACATACCAGAGAATGAATCATCTATTTTAATCCAGGGTATATAAGACCGCGGATAAATGTAAGGGTTTAGTTTATACCAGAATGTCGAATATAAATTATATCGTGTAAAGTTATTAGTTATACGCTTTTGAAAGTCCAAGAGTAAAAATAAATTTGGGTGATGTGTACATAAATAGACGAAAGCATAATAAATAAATTATAATAGTGTTAGTGTTGTTAATAGACCTATGGTTAAGAATTTAGTTTAAGAAGATATTAGTGCTCGTAAATTCATAAGTGTGATAGTGCTTCATTGTAATTGGACAGGAAACATCTATAAATAAGGCATATACTGTTAATTAGACTTGTGAACAGTGAGTAATAAAGACTTTTGTTATTACTTGTTTTAAATTAGTGAAACGCGGTAGTAGTAGCCCGCTACAGTATTATATAATTGAATAAAGAAATAAACAGACAAAAACTCTGCAGTTCCCACAGAAATGTGAGGGGCAGGGACAAGATAAATACCCGGGAGCCCCAAGATGGTCAGTCAGTCTTGAGCCTCACAGCTTTTACATTGTTGGTTGTTCAGGCTACGCAAATCTATTTAACAGTAATTTCGACTTAGAGTAATTTTATATAGTTTGTTAAAATTCCATTTGTCAATTCTGTTTAAAATAAAATTTGTTACAAGAGTTTTTGGAAGAAGACTTTTAAAAAGGCAGCTTCCAAGACCCAAAACGTAACTCGTGTAGTCCGGCAAAGTTAATGCATAACCGTAAAATAAGATCAGTAATTGATCTAATTAAGCTACTTAATCTGAATGATCATATTGACAAAAGCAAAACGAAATGATTACTTAAATATTTAAACAAAATAAATATAACTTTTGAGATAGGTTTTACAATATTTTTTAAAATTTTCAGTTCGTATCATGCAGATAAATGGCTGCCAGGAGAAATTGTAATAAAATTAAGGAAAGTTTGTACATCATTAAATTTGAGAATACAACTGTTTGCAGGCATATTAAGCAAATAACAGTTGCAACAACAGATTTAAATGATTTTGAAAAAAATTGTTTTTCGAATTTTCGGGTGATTTGTCTATCACCTCAATTAGTGTACGACAAAATTTTATTATTATTACTAAAGCCATATATTTCACCAAAAAAAAATTGTTAATCGTTCTTCATCTAAGCCGATAAATCATATTATTCCCAGTAGCACATAGCATAAAAACGGCATAGAAATACAACCAGTAGTAACTACGGGAAACGACCCTAAAGAAGTGTATACTAATCCAGGAGAAAAGTCAGTTAAATTCATCTTCTTTGCCAAGAATAAAGCGGAAACTAGATCACCTCAACGATATTCCCCATTGTAAAAAAATGTATAGATTAAAAATTTGCATTAGAATAGTGTTAATTTTAACTCTTAACAACGTAAAATTAAAAAAAAAATTAATAGGGAGGTGTTATATTATTATATCAATGTAAATTGTAAACTAAGATCCACATGCCAATAAGCATAAACTTGGACACTAATTATACAGAATATCATTGTGTAAATGGAAAGGTTAATTCTTTTCTTCTTGCAAAAAGGCTATTGTATGAAAGCCAAACCTAAAGTAATATTCCATTTTCGGATATTATACTGTTCGTTAAGTATACCTAGGTAAGATTACAACCTATCTAAACCATACTATGAATTGTATAATTATATGTCATATACTTATATTATTGTAGGTGTTTAAGACAATTCTATTATTCATTTCGTTTCAAGTGTTCAAGGTTCAATAAAGTCTAAGACGTGCTCTTGCATTATTCATTATTCTAATTCAAGATACAACAATATTACAATATTATGCTGTAGTTGTTAAATGTAACTTCTGTATTAGTTATATTTTTACCTAAGAAGGTATATCTGTAAATACAATTTGAAGTGGGAGCTTTGTTTAAAGGCTCACATGTAACTTGTTAGAAAAGCAGATCAGACTATTATATTTGATTCACTGTAAATTCCGTTAATAATTTAAAAACAAGATTTGATCATGGTTTAAAAATAAATATTTTGTTCTTTATGATGAAGCATCAAAGATTACTGTTTTTGTTAGACTAAACTTTTAACACCTCAGGATTATTGAATTTAATCTTCGTAATTGTTTGTTTAAATATGGAGCAAACCTAGATTCGAATTAGTTCAGTAATATTAAACAGAAATTTTTGAAAACATCACACAATGAGGTTTTCTTATGTACGCATTATAGATGTTTATTGTTTAATAATAAAATTTATTACTCAGTTCATTGTGGTGTAGGAATACATAAATGGTTACGCCAAATTTTGAAGCCCTCAGAGGTTCATCTAAATATTATTATTTGTTATTATTTTGAAACACAAAATGCTGTCTCCATTTATATTAACCTAACTTGTTTTTATTTCAAATATACCCTGTTCGTAGTCAACATTTTATTACTAGGTAGATAATTTGCTATTAAATGTCAATTGACATTTGTGACTTTGACATTCTATATTTATTTCTTACGCTTTCGTAGTTTTCTTTCTGTTTTATGCGTTGCTTATTTGCGTATTCGCCATGTCAAATTAAACCACCAACAAAATAAAAGTTGATTTTAGAATATTTACTCTATGGGAACCCTAAAAATTATTAAATCCGCTTCGCCACTGACTTTCAAGGTTACACATATGTCAAATGAGGTACGGGCTGGTGATGGGCACTATCAATGGTTTTTCTTATCGATAGTTACAATCAATAGTTGAGCAACAATCGATAGTAGTGATGGAACCATCGATTGTTTTTCCTATCGATAATTGCAATCGATAGTTATGTAACAATCGATACTTAATGAACTACCAATGGTACTATCAATAATCTACAAACAAAACCTTAGCATGTGTACTGTCAGATGGGCAGAATCGATAGCTTATCGATTGGGCCATCAATAGTTTGTACTATCGAATTATTTTTTAATGAATGAATTTCTACTATTGATAACTTGCGATTGCAAAGTGTACTCATGAATTATCGATAGCTTAAACTATATCATTACAATACTTCTATCAAATAATCTTTTGCACAAGTGAATTTTACTACCGATAGTTAATTGCATTATTGATAACTTGAGGAGAGAAACATTGTTACTAGCGAATGATTTTTAACAGAATGACATTCATGATTAGGTTCACTTTCACTCACAGCTTATTATAATATAAAATGTAAAGATTATTAGATTTAAGGTAGAGCACTAGAGCTAGTCTAGTGATGTAATGAGTTATTGAAGAGGACAGATAAAAGTATACACAGAAGGATTGATTAAATATTGTATATAAAAGTGGAAGGATTAGTTTATTATCTATAGAAAAAAAGGCGATAGTTACTTGTTACCATGGAAAAATAATCAGGGCTAGAAAATAAATTGAAGGACATTTCTAGAAATATTTAAACGAAAATAACTAGATACAAATAAAGCTACAAGAATAGTTATAGAAAAGATGTTGAATAGACTATGATTGTTGTATTTAGGAAGAAGTTTAAAAAATCTTGTTATAAAAATAATTTTGACGTTATAATGGAAGCGAATACATTTTCATCTCTAAACAGCTTAGTTATTTAATTAAAATTTGGAAAATAAATAGTAAAACAGAAAATTTAGAAGCATCTAGAGAATAAATACATCAAATTAGAGTCGTGTCGGACGGTGTACTGTTCACTCCTCACTGGAGGAAATATTGTAACGAATTAAAAAAAAAGTTTGACGATGTAGTCAATTAAAGAAGAAAATAAATGATGGATACAACGTAAGGTTCCAGTTACTATATATAGATCAAATGCACGACCTGTATATGTATACTAAATTAATAAATGCATACAAATTCTAGTAAACGAATCTATAACAAAAATATGTCTTTAGATAAATGGTTTGTACTGGAGTGCACTAACAGTTCCTTTACTTAAACATATGAATGTGTTTGTTTAAAAAAATTAATGAATTGACGTTTTTAGGTTTGAGGCGATTTCTGCGGTCCTTTGTTATTTGTGCCTCCGTGGCGTAGTTGGTATGTGTGTGACTACTACGCCCAAGGTCGCGGGTTCAATCCCGACGCAGTCCGCTTGAAAAATGTTAGGCGGCCATTTTTCACAAAATTACGCCCTCGTTCGAATGAGAGGTTAAATGGAGGTTCCGTGTGTGAGTGTTGTCAGACACGTTAAAGATCCCTACCTTGCCTGGAACAGCAAGGGTTCGGCAAAATTCTAAATTTCCACGCAATAAAAAACTCGTCTCCTGGGTGATGTAGTACCTTCGGGTGGAGCATTAGAAATGTATATGCACGGTCCTTTGCTATTAAACCAGCTTGAGAAAATACTCTTTCCGAAGGTACAGAGGTAGCCGGCACGCTCAGAAATTTTATTGCCAATTTATATAAATCTGGAAATGCAGTTTGTTGTTCGTTCCAAAACACTGTAGGATTTTCTTTTCGGTTTAAATAAGGCAAATCCTTGTAATTTTTTAATAATAGTAAAGTATTTGCTTCTGGGTTAACAGAAGCTACTACACTTTTTAGTTTTTCATCAAAATCTTGCCACAAACTGCACTTCATGGCCTTGCTGGCGCTAGGTATAGGTTCTATTTCTTGTATGACAAAACCTTGATCTTGACTAATTACCTCTATTTTATCCGTAGTGGTGTTTTGCAATTTTAAAAGTTCCTCTTTAACAAATATTTTTGCTTTCTTGGCATTTGTTTCATGTCCGAATGCGAGTTTTTTAATTCGCGGATCCAAAAATGTGGCAGCACTAGAAATATTTAGACGTTCATATGGCGAAAGGCGCTTATTTGCTGATTCTATTAAACTGGATTTTAATAAACTTCCAATTTCAGTTTTAGGTTTGAATTGTACGATATTATGTTGCAATCCTCGTATTAAAGGTATTATTAATGAAACAGTAAAATATTGATCCCCTGATAGCTCTGCGATAGCGAATTCAAATGGCTTCAATAGAGGCACACAATCTTCAAGAACTTACCACTGCTCATAGTTTAAGCATTTTGGACCTTTTGGAAGTGCCACCAATGCTACCGTTAACGGTTCCTTTAGTTTTACTAATCTCTCTATCATTTTTAACGAAGAATTCCAGCGAGTTGAAACATCTTGTTTTAGTTGAAGTTGGGGTATGCCCATTTGGTTTTGCGTAACTCTTAATTTATCAGCTGCAACTACAGACTGTTTAAAATGCGCTACAATTTTTCGACATTTCGTCAATATATTCTGAAAATTCACAAAGAGTTCCAACGCGTCTGGTTTACTAAATTTAAAGTGTGTGCGACACATAGTAAATGATCAAGATTCAAAAGTTTTACTGCATTTTTAATATTTACTGCATTATCTGTGACGACAACTGTAATTTTATTTGTAATAGACCACTCACAAAATACACTTGATAAAATTTTTGATAAGCATTCACCAGTATGACTTTCTTCGACTAATACTGTTGTAAGGACCATTGACTTCAACTGGCTTTCATGAAAAAAATGGCACGTTACTGTTAAATAAGATTCGGTATTAAAGGATGTCCGAATATCAGTTGTAATCGATATCGAGTTTGATTGTTGCACAGCTTTTTGCACAGACTTCAGGACTGTACTATATAAGTTTGGAAGTAATGCTCTCGATACTGCCCTTCTGCCCGGTAATGTGTACCGAGGTTTGAGTGCATTCATGAGGTTCTTAAAACCTACATCTTCTATTATGGATAGTGGTTGCAAATCCTTGACAATCATTTCGAACAAAAGCTTTATGATTTCATGTTTTAATGATTCGTTTAAAGGAACTACTTGGCGCGTTATTGTTGGCTGTAGCTTCCGTTTTCGTGTAGGAACTGCAAGCACAGGAAGCACACTACTGATCGAAGATGCTGGATTTGATACTGAAGTAGCTGAACCCGATAACGTTGTTGTTGCACTGGATAACCATAGTGCTACGCTGACACTTTTCGCCATGGAAGCAGTATCGTTGTTTATTTCACTAATGTTACTGGCGGTAATCTCTTGATGATAGTTAATTGCTTCTACTATGTCAACTAATTGCACTGGTGATTTTTTCACTCTTTTCATGGTATAATTCGGTTGAAATCTAAGAAATTAATCGACTATAGTTTCAAAAATTAAGTTAATATATGTGCAACTTACTAAATAATTATTGAGACATTGACAATTAAACTGTAACTGGGTAGCGCTACGGGCTAAGTTGTAACATCATAGATGTAAAGAACCGGTGGGAGTCTGGGTGATGATGAGTAATGTTAGTTGGACGCAAAAATTTCATCAAAATATCTACGTTGCCTACTATACTATAATTCACTCTTCACTGCTACTGCGGTAAATTACAGAGAGAAAGAGAATACAGTAATACATGAATAAAAATGGAACACGTGTTTGTTATTGTTGCGCATTGTAATGCATTGCATAATATGCATAACCGCCGGGCGCCGATAATCGACATCCGACACCAACAGTACATATGCATTTAGTTGGGGTTCTTGGATTTCCCTTTAATGGTTAACTAAACGGTCAATATAACTATCATTTAAAAACTATTGATACAGATGACTGGTAGTACCATCGATAGTTCATTAACTATCGATTGTTGCATAACTATCGATAGGAAAAGCAATCGATGGTTTTGTCACTACTATCGATAGTTTATGAGACTATCGATAGTGCGCTTTACAATCGCAAGTTATCGATAGTAGAAATTCATTCATTAAAAAATACTTCGATAGTACCTATCGATAGTACAAACTATCGATAGTCCAATCGATAGACTATCGATTGTGCCCATCACTAGTACGGGCTCTTCTTAAATAAATTCTACTATAGCATTCCAAATTGCTTTGGTAAATAAATTTAATATTGCAGTGACATCAAAAGAGCCCCACAATTGTGTCCCATTTATAGGTGCAATTCATTTATGTCCATGACGCCTTCTGATGGTTACAGAGCGTTCAAAGAATGCAAAATTGTGCTGTGCATGGTTCAAGAACAGATAATATACAGCAACACGCAGTTGGAAATGATGCTCCATATCAACACGCGGCAGCAGTTACTATAACGTTCTCTATGCCTCTACTACTTCCGATAGTGGTATATCAGTTTTATTATCCACTGCAATGGTTGAAATAAAAAATGCATTTGGCGATTTTCATCCTATAGGATCTTTCAGTTAAGCTAACTTTCTGCGCGACAGTTACGTACGCAACCTTTATTTTTCTCGTTGATATTTTCAGGACCTATATTTGGTCTAGCACAAACAGAATCTGCTTCAATTCGTAAAGCAACTTGTTGCACAATACGCTTTTGTTATAAACCGATACATACCCTTCTATTGTTAGTGAAGGTTTGATTCATGGCGGACATCAACAATCTTCTGCAGTCAATATTGTATTTGGTTGGACACTCACAGGCTCAGTTCCACAAACTCTATAACTACGAGCCATCTCTGCGGAGCATTCTATTGATATAAGTTTAGTCAATTTTGCAAAATCGAAGACCCGCCTTCAAAACCCATAATTACAGAGGCCAAAAAAAGCCAATGAAATTTTTAAAAATGTACCCACAAGATATTAACGGACGTCTTAACATAATTTGGTCTTCAAGGAACAAGTATACTAAACTAATTGTACGATAATAATTGTTCAATTGTATGTGGTTATGCAAATGCTACTGTAATGTAGGATAGTCACCTAAAATGGTTGTTTGTTAGTGTGTGAAAACACATGATGTTTAAGCTTATGCTTCCACTTTGAAGAATAACCGCATAAGTTGCATAGAAAAGGACGCTTGTTAGAATGTAACACCATATGTGTTTTCAAATTACTTTTCTGTGATGCAGAATAGTTACATACTGTACACGAAAACGGTCGACTATTAGTATGAGATAGCACATGGTGTTCTAAAGCTTGTTTTGTAGTTACTGAATACTCGCATAAATTGCACGAAAATGGTCGTTCTCTCGTGTGAGTTAGTAAATGTCTTTGCACAGTGGCTTTCTGAGATGACGAATAATCACATAAACTGCATGCAAATGGTCGTTTTTAGTATGCGAACGCATGTGTAATTGCAAGTTATAATTGTGTGATGAAGAGTAGCTACATAAATTACATGCATGCATTCGTTCGTTGTTGTGAGATCTTATGTGTCTTTTCAAATTCCCTTTTTGTACTGCTGAATAGTTACACAAATTACACATAAATAGTCGTTCATTAGTATGCGATTGTACATGTCTTAACAAACTAGTTCTGTATAATGAAGAATAGTTACATAAATTGCATTTAAACGGTTGGTCATTGGTATGTGAACGGATATGTCTTTGCAAAACATATTTTTGTAGAGCAGATTAGTCACATACGTTACATGAAAATTTTCGCTGGTTAGTGTGCAGGAGCATATGATTCGTTACATTACCTTTGCGATATGAACGGTAATCGCATAAATTACACGTATGTGGTCGTTCGTTAATATGTGATAACATATGCTGCTTTAAACTAGTCTTGCGACTTGTGCGATAATCGCAGATGTTGCATGCAAATGATCGTTCTTTATTATGTGACTGCATTTTTGTAAATAAGTTTCCTCCAATGTAAAATAGTCACGATAAACTGTAAGGAAAAGAACGCATCTTACTGCCAGAGCCACATATCTTAACACATTTCTGTTCTCTAACGTAAAATAATAATGTAAATTGAATGAAAATCATTGTCGATTTAATGAACAGAATGGCAGGTGGCGAGTGGCTTTTCTGGGAAGCACATTACACCAGAAATTACATCTAAACAAGAGACCAGTTAGTTAACCAAATATAGGCCTTCATCCAAAATTGAAAATTGACAAAATATCTTTGCCAAGTTCTAAAATTCAATTCTAGAGGCCATTAGTTTTTTCAGCTCTTTGCTTATAATAGAATCGAAATCGTAATCTTGTGGAAAGCAGTATTAATGAATATTAGAATAGTTTGTATGTTTTGATTGTTTGTTTTTGTTTCAGTGCTTTACGATTCTCAGGGCCAATATTGTCAATGTTTTAATAGTTTTTTTATGATTTGTGATTAGTTTGGAAAGTCTGTGTAGATGTTTTATGCATTAGGCTTAATTTAATTTGTCAATTATTAGGTAATAGTTACGATTAATATTGTTAATTATTTAGCATTATCAATCTACAGTTTTAGTATTACCCTTTGCATTTATTTAAATATCCTTAAGCGATAGTGTGCCAATAATTTATTAATGTGTTGCTACAAATCTCTGGAAACAGGTGTGTTTATAAGTTTATATACACTATGAAAGGACACGTAGAAAATTCTTAATTTAAAAATGTTTCGTTTTCCGTTAAAAGATGCTTTTCGAGCTAAAATGTGGATTTTAAATTCAGATAAGTATACCCTACGTTATAGCAGAGACTAGTTACTGTAAAATGGGCTAACTTGAAACAATGTTGTAACTTGATCGATTGGAAGTAATTTTAGGTTTGTGGTATTAGAAGCACTGCAAATTACATATGGGACTTTTGACAGGAAGTACCTTGTATTAAAAGGCTAGTGCCTATGCCTAATATATAAACCGAAATTGGATATTATGATCAAAGGTAGAGGTTTTTCAAAACCTCATGGGCTGTTGCGTAGAAGCCAATTTAAGTTATTTACGTTAAAGTGCGTCCTAAAAACATTTACAACTTTTGCGTATTAAGATTTGTGGTTCACTATTATTGTTTATGATTATTATTTATGACATTTCAGGCTTGGTTCAACTTTAACTAGTTTTTAAAACTACTGCAACTCAGTCTAGTTTTTTATTTGTAGGTACAATGAAGGTTTCAATTTAGTTAGAGGAATAATGTTTGGTTTTACAGATTATTTTGTTATTTCTGAGCTTTTAATTTTACAATGAGTAACCGCAAGAAAACAGTTTACAGTCAAGGATGACAAATTATTTATAGTGTGTAAAGTTTATGAGAAAAGAAAAACCTGTCGTTCCTATGAATAATTTACAAAAACGAGTAGCAACTGTAGTTGGACTAAACACTGTCGAGCGAATTATTTCAAAAGGAAAAAAATTAATAAGAGAAGCCCTAAATTTAATGTGGGCCAATTTGAGGATTGTGGTAGTAATTTTATGATTCTATGAAATATGCGTTGTTAAAAAATAATAAGAGGACAGTATTTTTGGCTGCCAAGAGTTTTGAAAAATTTAGCCTGTCTATTTTTATCTACACACGCACGGAAACATGACACATGAATAGAACAATAAACAATACACCAAAAACGTTACAGGTTCCGCATACAAACATTGTAGTTTTATAATTTATATTCTGTTGTTAAATTACTGGTTATGCAATCCACATAGCCGAGCAGTTGAGTTAATTCAGGATACGCATCCGGAAATTCAATGTTTTTAGATTTCATTATATTGTATTGTTCTTTCGTTTTATACGATACCTTTCGCTTTCTTCATTGCGCATCTCACAGCCCATGAGATTTTGAAAGACCTATAAACATAATTTATTATTTTTAAAAAATTAGTAACTTATAGCGTTGATTGAGGTATTAAGAAGATACTCAACTATATGGACGAAAACGTGTCACATCGTTATATACAAGGTGAATGAGACCACCCGTATCAGTATTTTTTTTAAGGAACGGTGAGTCGTAGAGAGTTGGAATAAAAAAATTTATTATAAAGTCATACTAAAGAATCGAATGGTGATATTATTATTTCTCGAAAACGTCAGCATCACGAGTAGTTTTGTCCACAATGTCCAGAACTCCAAAATTTTAAGTGGCACCATAAGTCGAAAAACGTATTGTTCAAAAAAGCGTTAAAAAAGAAGAAAATTTTGTAGGAAAAATTATTTTACTACTACCACCCCTTTTAAGTAATATTCGAATAAAGTTATTAAATTTGAAAGTCGTTGTTAACAAACAAAATTGAAAAGTCGGCTTTTAAAATCTTGTTACCGAATTAAAGAATGTTAGAAACACGTTTTAAGGTCAATAACTCCATTTGTTGTATTAATCTATCGTCAAATTACCCATTGTTTAAATTGAAAACTTGTTGTTGGTTAGTGATATCTGTTTGGGGACAGATTAAAGTTAAAAGTGAGTTCCGTTAAAAAGTGAATTAACTTAACTTAATTTAGTGAAATTATGCCTTTTTCAAATTTAGAAGCTTTCGACATGTTTTTGGGAGAATGCAGCAAAAATTACAGAGCGGCTGAAAGAATGTATACTGAGAGATATCCTCATCGTGCCCATCAATTCTTTAATGTTTTTCGGAGATTGGCAGCACGTATTTGTACCACAGGGCAGGTGCAACCAACGTACAATCGCGGAAATAGAATTACAAGACATGTACGTAATGACAAGGAACCTGATATTCTCGGTGCAGTAATTGTTGATCCGCATATTTCAACGAGATCACTTGTAAGAGATTCTGGAATAGCCAATACTCCGTATGCAGAATTTTGAAGGATCACAAATTCCAATCATACCACATACACATGCACCAAGAATTAAGTGAGAATGATTTTCAAGGTCGAGTCATTTTTTTGTAATTGGTTACTAAATAAAGGTCCCCATTTTCCTAGGAGAGTTATATGGACTGACGAAGCTAGTTTTAAAAACACCGGAGAAGTCAATATTCACTATGCGCATTACTGGTCGCAAACAAATCCTCACTGGCTACAAATTATTGACAATCAACACCTTTGGAGTGTTAATACGTGGTTGATTGATCTATCATAGGCCTTTATTTTTCGAAGGAACTCTGAATGGAATACGATATGCCGAGTTTTTAGGTAACGACTTGATTGACTTACTGGAAAATGCCCCTTTTTTAATGCGAGCAAAAATGTGGTTTCAGCAAGATGGCTGCCCAGCTCATTTTTCCATAGTTGCCAGGAACACGATAAATCAACTATTTCCTAATAGATGGATAGGCAGAGGAAGTACAGTGGTGTGGCTGCCAAGATCGCCAGATTGTACGCCTCTAGATTTGTTCCTTTGGGGTCGGATCAAGGATATCGTTTATAAAGAAAAATCAGCAACGAGAGATGATATGAAGCTGAAAATTTGAAATGCTTGCCTTTCATTAAGTACTGAAGAAATACTTAGATCCACTGATAGTGTAACTAAAAGAGCACAACAGTGTTTAAAAGTAAATGGAAGACATTTTGAACACTTGTAACTTTTCAATTTTGTTTGTTAACAACGAATTTCAAATTTAATAACTTTAATCGAATCTTACTTAAAAGGGTGGTAGTAGTAAAATAATTTTTTCTACAAAACTTTTTCTTTTTAATGATCTTTTGAACAATACGCTTTTTGATTTATGGTGCCATTTAAGATTTTGGAGTTCTGGACATTGTGGACAAAACTACTTGTGATGCTGACTTTTTCGAGAAATAATAATATCAGCATTCGATTCTTTAGTATGACTTTTATAATAAATTTTTTTATCCCAACTCTCCACGACTCACCGTTCTTTAAAAAGTACTGATACAGGTGGTCTCATTCGCCCTGTATATTTTGAGTAAGTTTGGCCTCGAATTTAGCGACAATATACGGAATTCAGCTGAAACTAATAATGGAAAAATGTAATTGAATCTAAGCGGTATATTTCCGTGCTAAGTTTAGTTCAATTTGGAATTTCAACAGATGACGCTTCAATAAATGTCAAGCGCGTAATATCGGTAATATCAACACAATCTAAAGAATATAAATAAATATTGATAATTTATAATGCTGTGGGTAAAATTATGAAAAGCAACTTTGAAGCAAAAATAGTCCCAGTGTTGAGTTTTGTCGGTTTATTCATTGTGGCGAACTCAAGTCATTGAACTTAAAAAAAGCTGCTCCATTATCAGTGTCTGCTTTAAAGGGGCGCAGCTGCTAGGGACAGATGCTGTTTCACTCATATACACGGGTGTCTATGACTGAATGATGACAGACAAGTAAAAAGTAGGTGCATATATGATCGTCGTATACACCTTTCAAACAGTCCCATTCTAAATGAATTTATTGTAAAATGTATACTTAGAAAAAGCTTGCTGTAGGACAAAAAGTAGCAAGATAAACAGTTTGAATACTTATATTGTCAAATGATTCTAGATATATTGAATGAATTCTTTTGTAAATAAATAATGTTGTTACAAATGGAAACAAATCTATTTTGTATTTAAAACTGGCGTTATATTACGAAACTTTAATGCACTCTAGGCAGTCTTTGTGACGTTTCCCTGAAAATATGCAAACACCTACTAGGAACTAATTCTGAAAGGTTTGAAAAAAGTTTTGAAGAATTCTCATCACAATCTATGCAGCACATTTATTTAAAACGGCTTTGGAAGTTGGGTAAAAAATGATCTCATGAGCTCGCGCACTTTGAAGTTGCACAAAAAAATAAAGAAACCATACCTACTAAAGCCAGTGTTAGTACCTTCTTAATGCTAATATCATTACACGAAATGTATATTTGTGGAGATACGATTAGAAATTTACAAGTTGAGATGCATTAAATCTTCACCACCTATTTTTAACCTTTCTAACTTCCTCCCGTAATAACTATTTTTAGTAGGTGTTTACTCATTTTCGAGGGGATAATACAAAAAATTGTCTAAAATGTATCAAAGTTTCGTAATACAATGTCAGCCAGAAGGAATATTTTCTAATAAACTATGACACTCTATAGATACATCTAAAACTAAATTTTTTCTCCAACCTCGTTAAAAGCAGGGCAGGCGCACTCCTGGCATTTGACAGTTCCGTGTTTTAATAACACCGAAGCGTTGCCGTCGCTAATTATAATAAAGAGGTTAAGGAAAAATACTACTTTACCGGCAAATATGTCATCTGTCATATGTTTCACAAACTTCATTTTCCATTTAAATATTTATTTAGTCAAATATATAGAATTTGTGTTCATCTGTGGTATTTATTTATTTATTTATGATTTAAGTTTAAGATTCAATTTTATATAATAAAGTTTAAGTGTTCCATTGCTGGTTGTAGTACTATTGTTACTGTAAAAACTCATTGTTTGCCATAGGATCCCGAGGTAAGTTCTTACACTTTAAAGTTCATAATTACAATTCCGCAAGCGCGGTTTACTAGACACCACGGCAGTTGATAGCGCTAATATTTATACAGATTTTGGCGCTCCCATTTGTCAATGACGTCATACAATGCACAAATTAACGCGCAATTACGGAATATATATATATATATATATATATATATATATATATATATTAAATTCGCAAACAGTTATGACAATAAGGTACTCACATAAACAGGTCCAGACTCCCACGAAGTACGTCAAGCGTCCTTCAAGATGGCTGGGCCAGATTTCAGGGCTCCATTCCGGAGTGTTTAAAGATGGTGCTCCGGCGTGAACTGCGGTTCGGGCCGGCTGCTACAAATTACCTCTACCTATGTAGGGAACGAATAAGGAAACATGGTACAAGGTGTAACGGGCATTTTTGTAGTTTAACATTTTTCGCTTCCTTTTTGTTAACGTACTGAAAAATACATCGTTTCTTTGAGATCGCTATTTGTATAAAGGAAATACTTCAAAATAATTCAGATTTGTATGCAATTTAACTCGCGTGTATTAATTAAAGATGGATAAATTGAAGCTTGATTCTCATTAATAAATAAATTCCAACTTATCGGAAACGATAAACAGCCTGTAATTAATTATTAGATACGATTGTTACATTCACGTTTTAGATGTTCCTTATGTTATTAGCGAGTCTAGATAAGAGTCGATACGCGGTTGGTATAACGATTGATATATCTACAGAAACAGTTCTAGTTTGTTCCTTTTGTTCCTAGATGTTAATTACGTTACGTTGTTAGTTTCGTTCCTCGTTCCTATAGATTGTTTACGTTGCTGGCAGACTGTTTGCTGTTTGCTTTGAAACGTATGAAAACAGATGAGGAGTGTTAGTTTTGTGTTTGGTTTTCTATATATTAATTACGTAAACGGTACTGTTTGCTTTTACTTTTGAAGAGAGTGTGGAAAAACGCGATGTTGTTTGTTGAAGCCAAGCTCGTTTTTCACTAAATAAACTGTGATAAAATACAAAGGACGGTATATAATTTGTTATAAAGTGCTTATAATGTGTATTTAAAGTGGTTTTGTGTATTAGTAATATTTACTCGTTCGGGGTACCCAATGTAAAATCTGCAAAATCGCTCTTTTTATTGTGAACCTATCTTCATTTTTACGAGGTCGTTCTAAATGTCTATGTGGTTGGCGCGGAGTTTGAATTGGTAATCATAACCTATTCAATTATATTCCTAGGTGTTTAATTCTTGTATAATGTTGGACGAAGAACAAAATTCCGTGATCACTGTTGCTCCTACAAAGGTAGAAAGAGCTCCCGATCTTATTCGAATTCCAACGCGTGATAATGTCTGCTGCTAACACCAGTGAAATACGTAGGTGTGATTAAGGTAACGTGTGATAAGTTCCATCAACACCCTCCCAGTAAAGGGTGAAGTGCTTCGCTAGTGCAGGACCTCGTGAATCCCACATTCAAATGCAAGGAAGCGTTCCTGAAAGACTTTCTGTAAGTTGAACTATTTCCTACTTGTTTTTACTTTAAATACCTGTCCGTTGCTTTGCCATACCTTTGGCGTTCTGAAACCTTTTACCATAGACTTGCCTGCGATTAAGAAAAAAAAAAGAAAGAAAAAAAAAGCAATACTGCTGAATTACTCATACCAATTGTGTCTTATCTATTTATCTTTTGTTAAAATTTTATCTGCTTTATGTCTAATTGGTGTGTGAGGAAACGTTTCTGCTACTCCCCAATATTACCTCACTTTGTACTAAAAATTTTTGTATTGTTTTTACCGTTGTTATATTATATAGATTATCTAAACAGTTTTTTTTTACATTCTACCAAGTACTGAATAACTTAGACTATGCATTGCTGCTACGCTTTTTCTTTATTTCAGGTTTGCAGTACTAATCTTTTTTTATTGCAGGTTTGCTATTCTAATTTCTTTTATTGCAGGTGCTGTTACTAACTCCTTATCACCGCATACATCATAGGTCAGTCTGCTTTCTACGACCCCCCCTACTCTCCGATTGAGCCGGGTCATTTCTTTGACTTTCTTTGTGTTACGTAACATAAATTTTGGCGCCCAACGTGGCTGCCACGAAAAATACGTAGCATAAATTTGGCGCCCAACGTGGGGCCGTAATACCAACGTGGGGCTGTAATACCAACGTGGGGCTCGACTTTTTTTGAGGGGCCTGATTTTTTTGATTTGCTCTTGATTTTCTAAATTTTTTATTATGACCTTGATTTTTTTGCCCTTGATTTTTTTTTTTGGTGTATCGGTTCGATTTTCTTTTCTGCCTATATTGGCTGGCTCTAATT
Source organism: Platerodrilus igneus (assembly GCA_036346225.1). Taxonomy (NCBI): domain Eukaryota; kingdom Metazoa; phylum Arthropoda; class Insecta; order Coleoptera; family Lycidae; genus Platerodrilus; species Platerodrilus igneus. Next base: position 58,771 of record JARFIW010001304.1, read on the forward strand.
TTATTTTTGTGGTGTAGTCTTGAATCTTTTTCCTTCGCTGTGTAGAAATTCCTTGATTGTAATTTTTTTTGTTGTGTGAATTATCAGAGTTGTGTTTTCGCTGGTAATTTGGTTCTGGAAAACACTGGCGCCCAAGTTTTCTGTACACCACCTTTTTTTTTCTTTTCTGCGGTTCGGGCCGGCTGCTACAAATTACCTCTACCTATGTAGGGAACGAATAAGGAAACATGGTACAAGGTGTAAAGGCCATTTTTGTAGTTTAACATTTTTCGCTTCCTTTCTGTTAACGTACTGAAAAATACATCGTTTCTTTGAGATCGCTGTTTGTATAAAGTAAATACTTCAGAATAATTCAGATTTGTATGCAATTTAACTCGCGTGTATTAATTAAAGATGGATAAATTGAAGCTTGATTCTCATTAATAAATAAATTCCAACTTATCGGAAACGATAAACAGCCTGTAATTAATTATTAGATACGATTGTTACATTCACGTTTTAGATGTTTCTTATGTTATTAGCGAGTCTAGATAAGAGTCGATACGCGGTTGATATAACAACGATTGATATATCTACAGAAACAGTTCTAGTTTGTTCCTTTTGTTCCTAGATGTTAATTACGTTACGTTGTTAGTTTCGTTCCTCGTTCCTATAGATTGTTTACGTTGCTGGAAGACTGTTTGCTGTTTGCTTTGAAACGTATGAAAACAGATGAGGAGTGTTACCTTCGTGTTTGGTTTTCTATATATTAATTACGTAAAAGGTACTGTTTGCTTTTACTTTTGAAGAGAGTGTGGAAAAACGCGATGTTGTTTGTTGAAGCCAAGCTCGTTTTTCACTAAATAAACTGTGATAAAATACAAAGGACGGTATATAATTTGTTATAAAGTGCTTATAATGTGTATTTAAAGTGGTTTTGTGTATTAGTAATATTTACTCGTTCGGGGTACCCAATGTGAAATCTGCAAAATCGCTCTTTTTATTGTGAACCTATCTTCATTTTTACGAGGTCGTTCTAAATGTCTATGTGGTTGGCGCGGAGTTTGAATTGGTAATCATAACCTATTCAATTATATTCCTAGGTGTTTAATTCTTGTATAATGTTGGACGAAGAACAAAATTCCGTGATCACTGTTGCTCCTACAAAGGTAGAAAGAGCTCCCGATCTTATTCGAATTCCGACGCGTGATAATGTCTGCTGCTAACACCAGTGAAATACGTAGGTGTGATTAGGGTAACGTGTGATAAGTTCCATCAACACCCTCCCAGTAAAGGGTGAAGTGCTTCGCTAGTGCAGGACCTCGTGAATCCCACATTCAAATGCAAGGAAGCGTTCCTGAAGGACTTTCTGTAAGTTGAGCTATTTCCTACTTGTTTTTACTTTAAATACCTGTCCGTTGCTTTGCCATACCTTTGGCGTTCTGAAACCTTTTACCATAGACTTGCCTGCGATTAAGAAGAAAAAAAAGAAAGAAAAAAAAATCAATACTGCTGAATTACTCATACCAATTGTGTCTTATCTATTTATCTTTTGTTAAAATTTTATCTGCTTTATGTCTAATTGGTGTGTGAGGAAACGTTTCTGCTACTCCCCAATATTACCTCACTTTGTACTAAAAATTTTTGTATTGCTTTTACCGTTGTTATATTATATAGATTATCTAAACAGTTTTTTTTTACATTTTACCAAGTACTGAAAAACTTAGACTATGCATTGCTGCTACGCTTTTTCTTTATTTCAGGTTTGCAGGACTAATCTTTTTTTATTGCAGGTTTGCTATTCTAATTTCTTTTATTGCAGGTGCTGTTACTAACTCCTTATCGCCGCATACATCATAGGTCAGTCTGCTTTCTACGACCCCCCCTACTCTCCGATTGAGCCGGGTCATTTCTTTGACTTTCTTTGTGTTACGTAACAGAAATTTTGGCGCCCAACGTGGTGCCACGAAAAAAACGTAACAAAGGGGCGACAAACAGATAAGCAAGGCAAGGATCTACATAAATACAAGATATAGACACGATACGATACCTGACACGACCACACTGCTCGAAGTCCCAGGCAAACAGCCACGTTACAGAGTCCACCGGAAAAAAAACCCACTTTTTGTCCTTTCACGCGTCGGCGCGAAATTATTCGTCCAACCCACTTTTGACGTGACGGAAATATGCGCACCGAGTCTTTTGAATTTAAGGCGCGAAAACACCCGCACATCAATGCTAAAACTAAAGAAATGTTTAGTGCCAAATTATTGGCACGTAACAAAGTTCTTCAAATATTTTTAAATGCTTATTAATTTTAACTACGAGGCTTGTTCAATTGAAACCCATCTTTGGTCAGGCTAGCCTTGGAAACATTGTATTCACTCAACTGACGTATGCATCGTTAGTGGTGTTTGTAAACTTCCCACTGGTCAGTTTCTCTCGTATATATTTGACAGCGATTTTAAGTATTGTGACTTTGAAGTGACGTTTGTTGTTAACAATCCGACCAAATGTGATCAACGTGCGGTCATTCAATTTCTATGTGCTGAAGGTTTGCAACCATTGGAAATTCATACACGAATGCAAGCAGTGTACGAGAACGCATGTTTTGCGTATCCAACTGTCATGGAATGGTGTCGAAAATTTAAGAATAGACGCGAAGAAAAATGATAGAAGAAGTTAGAGCTAATACCCTAACCATATGCAAATCAGCAGAAAAGTATGGTATTTCACCGTCAACGTTAAGCAGGAAGATTAGAGGGAAACATTCTATGAGAGTTAGACGTCCATGTGTTTTATCAGCAGTGGATGAGAAATTATTGAGCGATGGGATTTTGCTTGCTAGTGAATGGGGGTTCCTCTCACCACATTTGATTTACGCTTGGTCATTAAAGCTTACTTAGATTCACAAGGAGTAAATGATTCTAGATTCATTCGTAACTTGCCTGGAATTGATAGGTGCAAGGGTTTCTAAGTAGACATAAGGAGGTTTTATCACAGCGACTGTGTCAGAATATTAAAAAGTTAAAAGCTAAAGTTAGTCGTGAAGTAATTAGCGAGTATTTTGAACAATTAAAGGTTTCATTGGCAGTCGTATTAGCAGACGCAAAAATCAACTATGATGAATCGAATCTAACAGATGACCCTGGACGTGTAACAGTTGTTACACGCCTTGGTTGTAAACACCCCGAGAGAATTTTAGACGATTCTAAAGCAAGTGTTTCCTTAATGTTTTGTGGGTCAGCTTCAAGGGTTCTTTTACGAATATATGTATGTTATAAATCCGAGCACATGTATGATTCATGGACAGAAGGAGGGCCTCCAAGAACTAGATACAATCGTTCAAAAAGCTCTTGGTTTAATGGTTCAATTTTTGTAGATTGGTTTGTGACTGTTGCTCTACCATACTGCAGCAGAATGTCTAAGGATTCGCGTAAAACTTTATTGGGCGATAATCTTGCTAGCAACATTTCATTCAAAATAATTGTGTTTCATCTTATCTCATAGTCCTTTAATTTGATATAGACAGGTGATATCAGAAGGTATTTCAAGTTACTCCACCTTATTGGTTAACTTGAAATAGACATGTATATCAATAGATATATTATGTATATGTATTTTTATATATGTTTTTATGTAAAAACATGTTTTTTGAACCAGGACCGATTATTCTAATTAGTTTTTGAACAAAAACGTCCAACCTGTTCAAAACTATAAACCTTTGAAATTCAAAAGTGTTGCAAGTTTCTCTTTACAGTAATTAGTTATTGCATTAACATTATAATTTTTGTACTTTTAAACATCTATATTGAATAAAACGCGTTTTATGACTTTCACATAAAACTTTTAGTCCATCTTAGCAATTACATTTTTTATAGTTTCAAAACGATAGGTTTCCTAAAGAAATCAAAATCGAATTAGCCCAAAATATATTAAAATCGCCAGAGTAAAACTTTTTGTTTGATATTATCACGATAATGGTGAATTGACAAAGCTATTAACGGATACAACGCATGTTGTTAAAATTTGTATTGGTAGAGTTTATGTATAAAATATAATAACAATTATAGCCTCAGGATTCAATTTACGAGATCGATCAAAGAGTTGCAATGAAACTGATATGTTTCAGTAAGTTTGAAATATAGAAGTTATCAAATGCCGTTATTTAATAAAACACCATTTGTTTTTAAAAATACAATGAAGATTGAACATTCTTCGATACAAGAGCTACTCTAAAGCTAACTAATATTTCAAATAGATATTTACAAGTGTATGGAGTCTCATCCATTGAGATTTTAACATCAATGTAAAGTAGAATTGTGAGGTATTTAATATAATTAAAATTATGTTGGAGATGAGATTATGGTAAGCGCTCTTTGACAATAATCTTAAGTATAAAATTTTAAATTTCTTTGTTTGTTATTTGCCAAGTATATTTGAGTATTTTAAATTTAAAGTAGAATAAGTTATCATTTTATTTTTTTGTAAGAATAATTTTAACAAAATTTTAGGTCAAAGTTCGAGGTATTTTGACCTTTACTAAATAAATTATCTGTCAAGGACTATTGAAAAATTATCTTTACAAGTGTGGTAACAAACGATAGATAAGTTATCCACTTATTAATAAAAAAGGATTGTGTATCTGTTAGCACGGATTAGCTAAGAATTTTAATTATTTTCTGTATGAACTGGAACTGTGATGTGTTTTATAAACTATTTTGTATGAAAGATAGATGTTTTGGAATGTATAGATGTTTCTTGAGATTGCTGTGTTTTATTTCATTTTGTAAATTCCATAGTATAACTTCCGTAGGGCTACCCAAGCAAATAAAAGAAAAAGAAAGTATGAATATAATTACAAATTTCATTGCTGTACCGTTCTCATGGCACTGTTCTAGCTCCCACTCCAAAGAGATTTGGTCACAGCATTCTTTTAGCGGCGCTCCAACGTGAGGGAATGTCATTTTGAACAAATACTTGGGGGTGAGGAATAAAAGAAAAGACGCTACGAGTTGATATTCACTCGGGAGACCAAATTTTTTTATACATTAACTCAAAGATAATCGGGGTAGTTATACAATAAAAGGAAATACTGTTAAAATGAGGTGTATTTGGTATTAGTAAAAAGTTGTGAATGTTATAAGTGGAGTAGTTAAGATAGATGAAAATGATTATGACAGTATAAACTAGAAGGATGTGGAGATAAAAATTAGAAGAGGGAAGACGGCAAAGGACATTGTTATAGAGACATGAAAATATTATTACAAACAAAAATTGATAGTCCTTTCAGTGAAAGACTTCTCTTTTAGATATTTGTAGATTTAGATAATTAAAAAGAAGTTCATGTTAATTGAAAAAGGAAAACAGAACTATAAGAAGTCACGTGTGCGTATGTATGTGCGTGTGCGTGTGTGTATGTGTGTGTATGTGTGTGTGTGTGTGTGTGTGTGTCTATATATTCACACACCCACACACACATACACATACACACACATACACACACACATTTTGTACTTAATATCAGAATATGTAATTAGGGACTTGCCCTGTATATTTCAATAAGAATAAGTAAATAAATAACTAATTATCAGAAACCAAATCAAATTCTTCCAAATCTCAAAATGGTGTTGTACTTATAGAAGTAAGATAAAACCTCTTCTGTTTTTGCAGAGGTACCTAAACTTATTAGAACATGCAATTTTAATGTGTTTACTGCAAGTGTATCGGCAATTTTCCGGTGTTTTTCATTCGGTTAATTAATCATCAAGTAATTTTTCAGTGTTTTGTATAAATTAATTGTCGGATATAAAGTAATTATAGTGTAACGAATAACTATTACATTTTTAGGTAACGGTTAATTATCGGGCATCGAGTAATTATCGAGAAACGATTAAAACCCTGGTATTAATTTTGGGTACCTGGATAATTACATTATCGTGTATCGTCATCTCTATACTAAGTCATTCCCATAAATAAATGATTATTATAAAACTTTTTAAAAAACTATTAGAAGTACACAACCCGTTTTAATATCAGCTGAAATTTTTTATATTCATTTATATAAATATATTACACAGAGGAAAAAATATTAATTTAACAATGCTGCTTATTCATTTTCAATTTGCTACGTACATTGACGTAGCCTAAAATAAATAGCCTGAAATAAAAATAAGAAGTTAACAAAACGTATAATACATATAATTAATCTAAATGACATTTTAAATGAACCTAGCCTAGTAGTATAACAAGCAAACAAAAAAAAAACCCCAAAGAAAAAGAAAAGTAATAAATCCTCCTGAAACGTGCATTTTTTAATGGCGTAACCTTTTTACACTACTCAATTCGTAAACACATTTCTGCAACTATTATCTCTATGTTTTATATTTATTAACTCGTGTGTATTAATTTAAAAATAGATTGATTTGAAGATTGATTTTCATTAATAAATAAATCGCAATGAATTGTAAATTGGATTATTCGTAAATTACATTCCGACTTATTGAAAGTGATAAACCGCGGTAATTAAGTATTAGATATGATTGCGGCATTTCACATTTTGTATGTGGCTTATGTTATTAGACCAGTCTAGATAATGAGTCAATAAGAGTTTATGATAACAACGAGTTTATATTAACTAGAGGAGTGGTAGTTTGTGTTTTGTTCCTATATATATTAACTACGTTAAAAATACTGTTGGCTGTTTGCTTTGAAGGTAGTAGGAATTGGTGCGTGATAAATTTTCGGGTTGTTCATTAACAAGCACGACACGGTTTTTAGTTGTTTTTCTTGTGAAATAAAGTATGGTTTTGTAGGCGAACGTGTTTGGTCGACCCACGTGTGTTTTAAGGACATCTTGACAGACGGTTTTTATTGATTACGCGTGCTTTACTAATTGTGTTTTTAGTTGAGTTTCTCTTGAAATAAAAGTTGTAGAACTTGCTTGCTAAACTTGGCCGATTCTTCTTAGGAGTAATGTGCGTGCGATCTAGTGTAGTGGTCCCTTCTGTTTATCAGGGTAAGTGCAATAAACTTGTACAGAATTTTTAAAGGAGCCACTTTAGTCAGGTTTTAAAACTCCCTAAAACCTTTGCAAAACGAAATTGCAGAAGTGTTTAACTCATTCCGTATTAATGATATGTTAAATTTACCTTGCATTTAATAAGTAAATAAACTATGAACGTACATTCTTTTTTTAAAGACGAGATTGTGGGAGTGATCGTGCTTTTAAATGTTTCACCGTATTCAAACAATGCCTGTACCAACTGAAATTAGCTTCAGAAGTTGACGAAGTTCTTTCTGCTGAAGCAGATCCGCAATACGGAAAATTCTTGACGGATGGTTGGATCGGAACTATTCTAACTTTAATTGTTCTTAGTTGCGTGTGTTGCATGTGTTCCTGTCTGTTGTACCACAACTTCCACCCCCGCGAATAGACTGTGAATCTTTGCCAAGCTGCACCAGGGCATCCGGCTTACCAAGTTTCAAGTTGATAATGGGATGGAACCATGGACACCCCATACTCCACCATCTCCAACTGCAAGGCTATCAGTAGCCGAACTGGTCCAATTCTATAGAAACTCTTCCTGTGCTCCTGGTTGTGTAAGTTGAACTATTTCATACTTGTTATTACTTTAAATATCTATCCGTTTGTTTTGCAATATTCTTCGTCGTTCTGATACCGTTTACAATAGACTTGCCTGCTATTAAGAAAAAAAAAGAAAGAAAAAAAAACAATCAATACTACTGAATTACTCATATCACTTGTGACTTGCCTATTTATCTTTTGTTAACTTTTTGTATGATTTATGTTTAATTGGTGTGTGAGGAAACGTTTCTGCTACTCCCCAATATTACCTCACGTTGTACTAAAGATTTGTTATATTGTTTTTAACGTTGTAACTATTTTTTTTCTCTCTAATTGGCTCCGCTAGCCTCACGCATGGGCGCTAGTGAAACGCTTTTCTATACTTCTGGCCGACAATACTTTATAATCACCATGCTCCAAGTTAGGTGTCTGCAAAACAAAGTCTTCCGACGTAACTAGGGGTCTATTCCTTGGGTAGAGCTATGAGCAATAGGGGGTAAGTCGAAATCTGTGGGGGTCACACTCAAACTAAAACAAACAGGCGCCACCAAGTCCAGATTGATTCATGTAAATGGCATGGCTAATTTCTAAGGGCGGACGTGGAGACCCAAAGAAAAAAGATCGCCTTCGCTGACAAAAACCTGTCTTAACAGAATAAGACGCTGTTCCTGTAAGGAAAAATAATAATTAAGTCACATAAAAATGGGAACACTATTTGTGTCCCTCAAATATATCTAAAATGCAAAAGAATGTTTCCTACATAAGGGTACCATAAAATCGAACTCTTATTGCTTTTTGTTTATCAGGTCTGATCAAACTAGATCAGAATAAAAGACTTTAAGCGTGGATTATAAATTTACTAGAAAGAATTTTTCTGTTTCTGTAAATAAAATTTAATGCAATAAAATAAAATGAATACTTGAATTACTTGAAGAATTATTGTAAAATTTATCAACTTGATTCTTACTCAAATATATTACAACCCAGTGTGACTGGTTATACTAAGGTTTTCTAACCCAATCAGATCTGTGTAGGTCATTTACAAATTAATATACAAAACTTTCTTTTAAGTTAACAGTATTAAAATCGATTTGAAGTCAAAATATTCACAAAGATATTCTCTAATTTTATCAAAGGTGGTAGTAATGTAATACTAAACATCTGCTTGCAATTGTGCAATTGTTGACGGCATATTTCAAACAAACAAGTGACGTAGCCGCAGCTGTTAATTTATGCTGAAGCCACGTGTAGTCACATATCTACGAAACTAAGTGAAATTTAAATTTGATACTGGAGAAAACCAGCTTAGCTACAGATAAACTGAATAACAAATTTGCGCTTCTATAAAACAAAACGAAATAACGTGCTTTTAGAAGGAAGCACTGAGGAAATCTTAAAGCTATTACGAACCAAACCCCGGGCTGCTGTCCTTGGCTAGATTGGGAACTGCATCGCCGTGCGGAGTCTGCAGCTAATTATTCCTGCTTTCCATGCTTTAAATACAGGTGTTGAAGCGAAATGGGTTTCTTACATTGATTCAAAGTTGCATAAATTTTGTAGCGTAATCTTCCATGGTCTAATCTTAGTTATAAATATAATTTTCGTTGCGTAGTTTGTAAGTCGTAGTTTGTAAGTCGTAGTTGCGCTAAACAAATTTTTAAATTAGATACTATGATAACGAATATACAATACCAACCGTTACTCAGGAAGTGTGTCACACAATTAACGCGACCCGGAGGTCACTCGCCATTCTCTTCGAATGCATGCTGTCGCTGCTTTTACCTATCGACGAGTGCCCCTGCCGCGTTCTTGCATGGTGGGAGGGTCCCGAGGGGGGTTGTCAATCCTCTCACGCGCGTGCCTGTGGCTGTGGAATACACCGACCTGCGAAACAAATAGACTAACGACTCTAGATACTGTATTAATGCAAAAATTTGATTGTTACACGTATTATTACTTTAGTTAATAAAGGTGTTGTAACATTCGTTATACCTTTAATGAAGAGATTTTTAATGCGAAAATAAAATTGTTACACTACCCCTTTCCTAAAAGAAAAAAAGTTTTTTTTTCCTTTAAGGAACAACTTCAAATATAACAAATACAAAAAAAAATTTTTTATTTTAATAATACTAGCCTTTTCTACCTTCCTAATTAACTATGCAATTTTTATGAATTTATTCAAATGGGGGAGACAAATATTTACAAATGCGAGTGTGTTGGTAACTACGTGTACCTGACGTCCATCGGGAGACAAAATCGGGGAGTCACAATCGGTATTAATCAAAATTGGGAGGGTCAAATTAGAAAGTCAAACACTCCACGGGACAAAAAATTCAAATTCACGATAATTCTTTAACTTGAGGTTCTTACTTCAAACAAGGCTAATATTTACTACCTGTAACCAAACATTTTACAATTTATTTCAAATTCCACAAAAAAACTTCACTTCCTGGAGCTCAATTAGCTCTCTCTAAAAAAAAGGAATGCTTCCTCATCAAAACAGCATAACTATTCAAAGTATTATCACTATAAGGTGACAATCAAAAAGAAGACCCTACTAATAGGTCTAAATTTAAAACACTATCATCACAAAGTGATAATCAAAACAAAAGTGACCTATCCAAAAGGTTACTTATCAAACCCAAATACAAAATATTATCACTTTATTGCAAAGAGATAATCAAAATGAAGGTAACCTAACCATAAGGTTACTTAACAAATTCAAAATACAAAATATTATCACTTTATTACAAAGAGATAATCAAAACGAAGGTAACCTAACCATAAGGTTACTTAACAAATTCAAATACAAAATATTATCACTTTATTACAAAGAGATAATCAAAACGAAGGTAACCTAACCATAAGGTTACTTAACAAATTCAAATACAAAATATTATCACTTTATTACAAAGAGATAATCAAAACGAAGGTAACCTAACCATAAGGTTACTTAACAAATTCAAAATACAAAATCGAACCAGTTAGGGCTGTAATATCCTACACCCTACTGATTATCCTATCACTAAGTTCCAACAAACAACAGATCTCATTAGTGATGGACCAAATGGTGAGACTCACCAAGCCAACCTTGACCTTATCAAACCAAAGAATTTCGAACGGTCAAAAAAAACAAGGGAAAGAATAAACTAATATTCTCTCTACCTAGATAAGTAGAAATCAGGACCAACAATCAAATAGCCCACCTACCTCTACATTGTAAAGATATCTGTTAAAGACATCTTCTAAACACATCTCCGAATAACGCGCGAGCAAAACGACCAGCGTGCATACCAAGGCACACCTCAAACTTACAAAATCTACAAAATCTACAAAATCTCTAACCACTTATTTCACTTCTCAAACAAAATACTCAAAGTTAATGAACCGACACTAAATCAAAAATCGGAACAAAACAAAGCAAACCACTACTGCATTACTTAACATCAAAGAGATGACCGGACCGGAACTAATCGTCAGGATCATCATTTTCCTTTGGATACGACGCTTCAACTGGTTTCAAGTCCTTTACGTGCCATTTCCCTGCTCTTGTTCCATCTTCGTTCTCTAACTCATACACTAAATTGGAATGTTTTTCGAACTTTACTCATAATGAACTTTGGAGCTAACTTAGCGGAAAACTTATCACTAGCACTCGAGAGGACCTTATTAGCTCTCCAAACACTTTCTCCGACTTGGAACGAAATGTCTCTTCTCCTAAGATTGTAGCGTTTACTCGAACGTTGATAAGCTACATGCAAATTTTCACGGACATTCCCAAAAATATCAAATAAAAGTTGACGATCCAAAACATAAGAAGGTCTACTACTGGAGACGACATCAACATCCTCACCAGGTTTAAAATCATCATTATAAGCTTTTCCACTTAAGGGTACCTGACGACCAAAGACTAAAAAATTTGGAGAATAGTTGGTGGACTCATGTTTTGCTGAGTTGATTGCGTATTGGATCTTTGATATCTCACTATCCCACGTATCATGTCTTTCTACGTATGAACGGATTGCTGTACCAACTGTCTTATTGATTCTTTCCACAAAATTGCATTGGGGAGCATAAACAGCATTATACCAAATCTTTTGAATTTCGTACTTTGCACACAAGGCTTAAAAAACACGTCCAATTAATTGTGGACCATTATCACAAATAACAAATTGTGGTACTCCATAGACAAGAAATACTTTTTCCTCTAAAACTTCTCAATCAAATGTGCCGTGGCACTACGCAAAGGTTGCAAAATCGAATACCTCGAAAACCAGTCACCAACAACCAAAAGCCATCCACCTGCTTATGAATCATCAATAAAAAACTAATCACGACTATAGCTAACAAAAAGATCAGTGTTCGGGTACACTCTCATCCTACTACCAATCGAACTGTCGAAACAACTACAATGCTTCACAACGCCTAAATATGCTAGAGTGACAAACCCTCTACGAGTCTCACCTAGACTAACAATACCAAAAATTTACATCAAATCAAAAAAAAGATGCAAAAAAAAATTCTAGAGCGCCTAACTCACCTCGAGTTCCGCCTAGACTAAATTGCGTTGCAATGCCGATCTAAACAAAATCTGCTAACAAAATCAAAAACGTGCTTATGCACAAGAGCAATTCTCAAATGACACGACGACAGCTCACTCCAATGTACCCTCAAAATAGAATCTCTAGCCTTATCATCAAATTTGGACAAAAATGTTCTTTATTGACTCAAGCAAATCAAACTACAGGCTTATCAGCTTCTTCAGCTAACAATCTTCCTAAATTTTTCTTTCTCCAAAACTGGTTTCTCACTCACTACTCCCGTTCTTCTTTAAGCAGACAAACAATTCGGAATATCCGACATGATTACAAAAGCCTAATGTTACAATGAAATCAAACTGGTAAATCTAAATGATTTGAACCTTACAAAATTATCAAAACAAATTCGTACTACTAGAGGTAAAAATCAAAAGGTGTTTTTGGTAAAATAATTTTGCCAAAACAATATCAAAAAATTATATGGGGTCAAAATAGAACGAAAGTCAAAAATAAATTTGACCAAGTTAATCAATTGACTGTATGAGGGTTAATGTTACAACCAATCTTTTATCAAAAGCAAACAAACAAATCTAAATGTCAAATCGACTTTAAGCAAACAAATTTCGACGCAAAATAATTTTTGGACAAATAGATTTCAAAGCAAATTAAATTTTGAGCTAACAAATTTCGAAGCAAATTAAATTTTGAATAACAAATTTCGAGGTAAATCAAATTATGAACAAACAAATTTCGAGGCCCCAAACGTTGCCGGCGCCAGTGTAACTATTTTTTTTCTCTCTAATTGGCTCCGCTAGCCTCACGCATGGGCGCTAGTGAAACGCTTTTCTATACTTCTGGCCGACAATACTTTATAATCACCATGCTCCAAGTTAGGTGTCTGCAAAACAAAGTCTTCCGACGTAACTAGGGGTCTATTCCTTGGGTAGAGCTATGAGCAATGGGGGTAAGTCGAAATCTGTGGGGGTCACACTCAAACTAAAACAAACAGGCGCCACCAAGTCCAGATTGATTCATGTAAATGGCATGGCTAATTTCTAAGGGCGGACGTGGAGACCCAAAGAAAAAAAGATCGCCTTCGCTGACAAAAACCTGTCTTAACAGAATAAGACGCTGTTCCTGTAAGGAAAAATAATAATTAAGTCACATAAAAAATGGGAACACTATTTGTGTCCCTCAAATATATCTAAAAATGCAAAAAGAATGTTTCCTACATAAGGGTACCATAAAAATCGAACTCTTATTGCTTTTTGTTTATCAAGTCTGATCAAACTAGATCAGAATAAAAAGACTTTAAGCGTGGATTATAATTTTACTAGAAAGAATTTTTTCTGTTTCTGTAAATAAAATTTAATGCAATAAAATAAAATGAATACTTGAATTACTTGAAGAATTATTGTAAAATTTATCAACTTGATTCTTACTCAAATATATTACAACCCAGTGTGACTGGTTATACTAAGGTTTTCTAACCCAATCAGATCTGTGTAGGTCATTTACAAATTAATATACAAAACTTTCTTTTTAAGTTAACAGTATTAAAATCGATTTGAAGTCAAAATATTCACAAAGATATTCTCTAATTTTATCAAAGGTGGTAGTAATGTAATACTAAACATCTGCTTGCAATTGTGCAATTGTTGACGGCATATTTCAAACAAACAAGTGACGTAGCCGCAGCTGTTAATTTATGCTGAAGCCACGTGTAGTCACATATCTACGAAACTAAGTGAAATTTAAATTTGATACTGGAGAAAACCAGCTTAGCTACAGATAAACTGAATAACAAATTTGTGTTTCTATAAAACAAAACGAAATAACGTGCTTTTAGAAGGAAGCACTGAGGAAATCTTAAAGCTATTACGAACCAAACTCCGGGCTGCTGTCCTTGGCTAGATTGGGAACTGCATCGCCGTGCGGAGTCTGCAGCTAATTATTCCTGCTTTCCATGCTTTAAATACAGGTGTTGAAGCGAAGTGGGTTTCTTACATTGATTCAATGTTGCATAAATTTTGTAGCGTAATCTTCCATGGTCTAATCTTAGTTATAAATATAATTTTCGTTGCGTAGTTTGTAAGTCGTAGTTTGTAAGTCGTAGTTGCGCTAAACAAATTTTTAAATTAGATACTATGATAACGAATATACAATACCAACCGTTACTCAGGAAGTGTGTCACACAATTAACGCGACCCGGAGGTCACTCGCCATTCTCTTCGAATGCATGCTGTCGCTGCTTTTACCTATCGACGAGTGCCCCTGCCGCGTTCTTGCATGGTGGGAGGGTCCCGAGGGAGGTTGTCAATCCTCTCACGCGCGTGCCTGTGGCTGTGGAATACACCGACCTCCGAAACAAATAGACTAACGACTCTAGATACTGTATTAATGCAAAAATTTGATTGTTACACGTATTATTACTTTAGTTAATAAAGGTGTTTTAACATTCGTTATACCTTTAATGAAGAGATTTTTAATGCGAAAATAAAATTGTTACAACGTTGTTATATTATATAGATTATCCCAACAGTTTTTTTTTTATTCTACAAAGTACTGAACAATTTATACTTGATCCGTATGCTATGCTTTTTCTTTGTTTCAGGTTTGCAGGACTAATTTGTTTTCTTTCAGGTTTACTATTCTAATTTTTCTATTGCAGGTACTGTTACTAATTCCTTACAGCCGCGTACCTTATATGTTGGTCTGCTTTCTACAACCCCCCCCCCCTACTCTCCGATTGAGCCCGGTCCTTTCTTTGTTTTTCTTTGTGTTACGTACGGCCACGAGCCAACGTAGCATAAATTTTGACGAACCAACGTGGCTGCCCCGATAATAACGTCGCACTCCTTTTACCTATATCAAGAAAATAAAAGTAATAAACCCTCCCTTTACATATATCAGGAAAACAAAAGTAATAAACTCTTCCTTTACATATATCAAGAAAACAAAAGTAATAACATCCACCCCCTAAAATGGCGAGCTGCAGTTTTTAGGTCAACGTCCGTCTGAAGTAATAACAAACCAACAAATTCAACATTAAAAACTACAGCTCTAAGTCTTTATAGTATACCTCAAATTACATATATATATATATATATATATATATATATATATATATAAAAAAGACAAGTTGTTTGCAGTCCGCAATAAGAAATTGTATAGAACAATATATAAAATAAGATGTATCAGTAAACAAACTCTATGAAAATAATAGAGTCTATTGACGAATACAAATCGGGCTGGTAGTTATATAGCCATTAACAAAACATTAGCTTATTACTTCATAGGGGAGGAAACATCCACTGACCGACGGTTTCGGCTTTATTAAGCCTCCTCAGAGTGAAATAGTCTCCAAGAACCCTATGAAGTATTCGAAGCTATTATACTGGTATAATTTCGAAACAGTCTCTGTACTATGGCAAAAGTAAATAAAACCGCCATCAGGTGATAAAACACCAACACTACTAAAGTGTGGAAGTACAGAATTGAACCGAAACTACATAGTAAATCCTATAGATGGCTATACAAGTACGTGTGGCCATTTGAGATTTGCGGAATGTTACAGCAAAATTTATTTGCAAACGTAACAAACCTTCTCGCGGCGACACCCGGGTTCATGCCCCAAGGCAAATCAAATAATAAAAGACAAGTTGTTTGCAGTCCGCAATAAGAAATTGTATAGAACAATATATAAAATAAGATGTATCAGTAAACAAACTCTATGAAAATAATAGAGTCTATTGACGAATATAAATCGGGCTGGTAGTTATATAGCCATTAACAAAACATTAGCTTATTACTTCATAGGGGAGGAAACATAGTACAGAGACTGTTTCGAAATTATACCAGTATAATAGCTTCGATTACTTCATAGGGTTCTTGGAGACTATTTCACTCTGAGGAGGCTTAATAAAGCCGAAACCGTCGGTCAGTGGATGTTTCCTCCCTATGAAGTAATAAGCTAATGTTTTGTTAATGGCTATATAACTACCAGCCCGATTTGTATTCGTCAATAGACTCTATTATTTTCATAGAGTTTGTTTACTGATACATCTTATTTTATATATTGTTCTATATATATATATATATATATATATATATATATATAAATAAAGAAAAAGCTAACAGTGCTGAATCACCATCGTGAGTATGCAATTAACTAGGTGGAATGGTCCTCGTACGTAAATATTAATATTAACTAGCTCCTCCTGTAAAGATAATCATGTTCCCAAGAACAAAAAAAAAACACCAAGTTTAGGCGTCAAGTGACCTTGATAAGCATATTGTTGTGACCATTTCACAAGGGTCAATGCCACAATAAATAAAAATCGTAAATTAACACTCACCGACGTGTCCAAGGAGCAGGCGGTCTGTGGGTGTCCCCTCATAACTACAGGAGCAGCAATCCAACGGGGCTTTAGGGCCACCGAAAGAAGCTAGAATAATTACAGACGAATTAATTTATTGTCGCCGAAAAGTATAGGTTTGTACAAAGCACCATTACGTATCACGCTGTATTGCGTGCGCGAAATTCCCAAAAAGAAAACGGAAACAACAAAAATATAACAATACTGACGAATGTTTTCGTCGTGTATATGGAAAAGAACGTGAACCTTGTTTCTTTTTAAAATAACAAGAATCCAACTCCATGCTAGTGTTACCAAAACATAATAACAGGTAATTAAGAAACTCGAAACACGGCTTATCATATAGTTCAATACGTTATTTCGACGAGTTTTAGATTGAAACAATAGAGAAAGTCATTACACGCTATAGCAATGTATAGCAAGTTTACGGATACTTAAAACAGGGTACCCAGTAAAAAAAGCAAATTTTAAATAATCAGTTGTGTACAGTGAACAGTAACTAGGAATTTTATCAATATTAGGAAAATGATTTATAGTTATATCAACAACTCGTAGTTTCAACAAGATCAGCTGCGAATTTAACTATTCTTATATTAACAATTTTAAAATCTCAATTAGCATTTTCCTTTTGGTAAACTTATACCTACTTTTTAGCAAATTTAACTTTTCAAATTGTCAGCTGAACTACAAAATATTGTATATTATGTAAAGGTCTTCAAATTGGAAGTAACATATCAAAAGTAGTTCCTAATTTACCTACATATTTCATCTCATCCCACCGAAGGTGCAGAATGTAAAATAGTAAATTATGTTAAATTAACAGATTATGACCATGTAACATTTTAACGGACTCTACCTATTACTTTAAATAAAATCGACCTGCGTTATTACTTTATTAGTATAATAGCGACAGCAACATCTCTAGGACAAATTTTTGTACCAGTTTAAAACTGCCAACTGCGTATTTGTACACGGCGCATCCAATAAACCACCAATGATGATTATTCGTGCTCTGGCTTCACTTTCTGTTTGACTTCACGTTCTCCACCAATTATATTGCTTTCTTGTTAGTGTAGTGCTTATGTAAAGTGCAACAAAAATGTGGGTAATAAATAGGTATTAACATTTAAAATACTATTATAATGGTGAGTTGCAACAAAATTTTTATAAGTCAAGTACTACCTATATTAGTTTAGCAATTAGTTCTATTACATAACCTGTAACTTGCTTAGTGAAAGCGATAAACCTGCACAGGAAGGGATGACTTTAATTCTATAATATGAAATAAACTGTAGTACCTAAATAAGTAAATATAACTTGCCGTAGTCTAAAACTTTAAGTATGTTGTTAATTATTAAAATGTTAAACCATATTTTAGTTAGTTAACCAAAATTCCCCAAAATACTACTGATCTTTGATAATTTATGGGGTGGGTTAATTACTATTCCCGGTTTATTTTTAACGCAACCAAGTTGCTACACTCTCTTTATTTGTTGCTAAAGAAGGGGGGAAAATTCCAATGGTATCAGGATGCAGATAAAGTTTTCCAATTAGTAAAGAAAGAAATTTATTCTGTTCGAATACTTACTTATTATTATAACCAAAAAAACTCTTGTTGTGTCAACGAGTGTATCTTCGTATGGCATTGGGGGAGTTATTTTCCACAAATTTCTTGATGGCAAAGAGAAGCCCATTGCTTATGTACACAGAAGTTTAACGGCTACTGTAGTAAAATACTCACAAATTGATCGGGAAGCTCTCGAAATTGTATGGGTAATTAAGAAATTGCTTTATTATTTATACGGACGGCAATTTATTCTCTACACTGACCACAAACCACTTGCTGCTATTTTCAATGCAGAATCGGGTACACCATCGTCAAGTGCAACTCGTTTATTACATTATTCCATTTATCTCTAGGGATTTAAATACGAAATTCGGTATAGGAAGTACGATCAACATTTCAATGCTGATTTGTGCTCAAGGTCTCAAACTAGGAGTAATGTAAATTCTTTAGATTTAGCTGCAATTTTCAGTTGAATCAAATAGAAATTCTTCCTGTTACGGCAGAGGAAGTAGCCTGAGAAACAAAATTGGATCCATATTTGTCTAAATTTTATGATTTGCTATTAAATAGCAATGAAATTAACGCTCAATATCAAAGGGATTGGAGTGTAACAGGGATGCCTTGTAAAAAGAATTCGGGTTTGTATGCCTGAATCCTTAAAAAAGTTGTTCTGCATGAATTTCACGCAGCTCATATTGGCATTAGTAAAATAAAAGCCATTTGATAATCTTTGTATACTGGAAAGGCATCAACCAGAAAATTGAAAAATTTTGTAAAAATTGTCATGAGTGCATAGAAAATTCTAAGAACCCACCAACAAATATTATTCATACATGGATATTTCCGAGTGGTCCATGGAAACGTTTACACGTAGATTTTGCTGGTCCATTCACGAGTAATATTTTTTCTTATAATCAATTTATTTTCTAAATGGCAAGAAATATTCTGTGTAAATTTAACGCATAGTAATGTAGCTTTTCCAAACTTAAGGAATGTTTTTCTAGGTTTCGTGTATCTATTGCAATCCTTTGGGATTAGACACATTCGGACGGCATCCTACCATCCTAGTTCAAATAGAAGTGTATCGCGCCACATCTGATCTTGGCTGCCGTCAAGGCCATAACTTCCTTGTTGTCGTTACGTTGTCATTTGCCTGGATCGGTTTATGTACGAGAGGTTATGTTCACAGATGTTATGTTTGTTGGTGGTTTTAATTTAATAATTCCAATTCTGTACATGAACTAATGGAAACTATATCTTCATTACATTATAGAAAAAACACTTATTGTATCAGTAGTATATCTCACAGAAAGGAGAATAAATCAATAAATCGAATTTTGGAAACTGCTGGTGAGGATAATAATCTCAGCAAAATAGTGCATCTCGAATATTGACACCAAATGGGCAATAACATCACTATAGCATATTGAAAAGCTGCAAGTATGTAAATGATATCACTGTGGACTTTATTGAGAGGACTGTTGTGAAAATGTCTGAAAACGTTTGTGTTGTTTTACAAGGTCATGGAACGAAAATAAGGCACAATCGTCCGGAGTTTGGTTCTGCAAGCACAGATATAAGAATTATACCAAGTATGCTTACAATCCTGTCCTTCAATGCTATTTTGTGAATTTCAATGTGTATTTGTTTTTAAGGTGGTTCAAGAAAATAGTACATTTTGTTGTTATGTTACATAATATACTGTAGATAGTGTTCGTCCAAATAAACACTTTGCATTATTTCACAGTTAGATCTATCATATGTAATAGTGGCCTGGGGTCACTCCCCATGTGCAATGCATTTATTTTTATTGTAGAGAAAAGTTGTACAAGTAATATCCAATTTGGGAATAGGGAAAATTGTAAAGGGAATTTTTCAAAACTTAGATAATTTACTTTGTCCTCATTATATGTATATTAAATTGTTTGATTTATGTGCACAAAAGCTTTGATAATTATACAAATAATCGAGATTACAAAATAATACATAAACAAAAACCACTACATACAAGACACAGAATTCCCTACTCTAGACTAAGTGGAATAAGATATTCAATCAACTGCTATGCGGTAAAATTACTAATTAATTTATATTTATAGGGTTAATACCATTAATTATGAATTACACAATAAATTATGTATATACAACTATAATAGTGACGATTGGATAATTCTTGTAGTATATAAACAGACCTTTATTAGTAACTGAAGGTTAATAAGTCATTTATACATAATATATTTGATAAAGTCCTAACAAGTGCATTTTTAATTGCTGATAGTGCCATCAAGGTTTTGATGTTTAATCTTCACCATGTAAACAAGATTCACAATTATTATCAACTGAAAACTATGATGACCTTGGCGGTAACCAAGATCATGTGGCGCGAGACGCTCGTAGTTCAAACGGGCAAATGGAACATTATGTTGCTACACTAAAGGTGCTTTAGAAAAGATTTATCCGGAACCTGGAAATATAGAATCCAAGTTAAACAATTTTTTGTTTCACTATCGCAAAGCACCACATAAACCGTAGCTTGTAGTCCAGCGAAGTTAATGCGTAACCGTGAAATAAGATCAGTAATTGGTTTAATTAAACCACAATCTGAATGATCATATTGAAAAAAAAAGCAAATGAAATGATTACTTAAATATTTAAACAAGGTAAATGTAACTTTTAAGATAGGTTCTAAAATACTTTTTAAAATTTTCGTATCATGCAGATAAATGGCTGCCAGGGGAAATTGTAAGAAAATTAAGGAAAATTTGAGAATACAACTCTTCGCAGGCATATTAAGCAAATAACAGCTGCAACAACAAATTTGAATGATTTTGAAAACAATTGTTTTCCGAATTTTCGGGTAAATTGTCTATCACCTCAATTAGGGTACCACAAGATTTTATTTTTATTACTAAAGCCACATTTTTCACAAAAAAAAAATCGTTAATCGTTCTTCACCTAAGCCGATAAATCATATTATTCCTAGTAGCACAAAGCATAAAAACAGCATAGAAATACAACCAGTAGTAACTACGGGAAACGATCCTAAAGAAGTATATGCTAATCCAGGAGGAAGTCAATTAAATTCATCCTTCGCCAAGAATAAACCCGAAACCAGATCACCTCAATGATATTCCCCATTTGTATTAGAACAGTATGCTAATTTTTGCTCTTAACAACGTAAAATGTAAAAAAAATTAATCTAAGACGCAGGTACGCCTTACAACCAAACTAACGGTAATTTTATTAAGGAAAATTATATATTTTAAATTAAATGATAACTAGTACTTAAATGTTAAACAAAATTTTATTATTATAAATATAATTTAATAAATTTTATTGTTTTGATCAAGTTTGAGTCGGACTACTTAATGATATAAGCTCCCAGCACCACTCAAATATAAATCTTAATTTAAACTTAATATAAACTTTAATAGAAAAGTTTATATTAGTTTGTACTGTTAACATTTTTTCTCAAATAAATTCTATTATCTCGAAAACTAAATGAGATATCGAAAAGTGTATAGCATTTTTGTAATCAGCGTAAAAAACTAAACAAGGTACATATACAGGGTGTTTCACGACGAGAGGGAATAACTTCGGAAAATGATTCTCTGAGTAATTCTAAGACGAAATGACTCTCTACACTTTTGCTCAATTCACAACCATAAAAAAGTTATGAGCAGTTAAAGTTCATATTCGCATGGGTCGTGTCATGGGAAGCCTCTCGGTAAAAATGCACTTGCAGTATGAAAAATGTCTCGTTTCCTTTGACTTCCAGATAGTTTCCATAACTACAAATTCAGTTGAATTAGCAGTTGTGGAAACTTCTGTCAAACAAACTTCAAAAATGCCCAAACGCTGGAAATTTAACGTTTTTGAAAGATTTTATTTAAAGTTTCAAAATGCCCCTTTTATTCAGTAACACGGAATACGCCGATATGGTGTTTATGTATGGTTTTTGTAATGGAAACTCTGTTTTAGCAGCCGAGACATATCAAGCCAAATTTCCAAATCGAAGAAAGCCCAATCGGAAAACCTTCACGAGACTATTTGGATCCTTGAGGGAAACAGGAGCCTTTCCTAAACTCGCTTACGAGAGAGAAACGCCTCGCAGGAACGCAGCAGAAGTTGTTTTACGGGAAGTCAATGAAGATCCTCGCACGAGTTTAAGAAAATAAAAGCAAGAACAGGACAAAGCGTAACAAGCGCGTGGAGGACATTACGTGAAAATGGATTGCACCCTTATCATCTTCTTAAAGTTCAAAATCTCCTCCCAACCGACTTTCCAACTAGAGTAACGTTCTGTGAGTGGATGGAAGATAATTTGGAACTCATAGACCTAACTCTGTTTTGCGACGAGGCCACTTTCACTAGAGACGGAATCAATAACACTCATAATCAACACGTCTGGGCTGATGAAAATCCCCACGCAATAATCGAGAATCATTTTCAACACCGTTTCTCAGTTAACGTTTGGGCTGGAGTAATGGCAAGCAAGTTGATCGGACCATTTATTTTCCCAGGAAATTTAAATAGTGTCATGTATCGTCAGTTTTGGAGGAGGAGCTGCCCATTTTACTTGAAGATATACCCTTACAAACACGAAGACGAATGTGGTACATGCAGGACGGGGCACCAGCTCATTACGGAGGAATTGTGACGGACTATTTAAATGTTTGTTATGATAATCGGTGGATTGGAAGGAACGGACCCGTCCGATGGCCACCCAGGTCCCCGATCTAAATCCAATGGATTTCTTTGTTTGGGGACACATGAAGACACTGGTTTATGAACACGACAAGCCAAGAACGAAGGAGGAACTTATTGCTAGAATAAACGATGCGTTCAATCTTGTGAAAGAAAATATGGAGAACTACAACTGGCCCAGACAAATGAGAAGAAGACTTCGGTTATGTGTGGAGCAGGAAGGAGGCCATGTCGAACATTTGTAGCCGTAATTTTGTTGCTTTATCAGTTCTTAGCTTGTTGTAATTGTCATTTTAAATGGTTTTACTTGTTGAAATTTGTTAGTTATTAAATTTTTTAAAAGTTAAGAATGATAAGTGACCTACTAGTCCATTCATTGTAATGTTAGTATTACCCAGTAGGGTTGGCAACTTTAAGGGTCGATATCTCACATACGGTTGAGAATTGAGCAAAAGTGTAGAGAATCATTTCGTCTTAGAATTACTCAGGGAATCATTACACGAAGTTATTCCCTCTCGTCGTGAAACACCCTGTATATCATTTATTGTATCATTATGGGAATATGGTAACAGACGACGGCGGCGACGACGACGTAGCGATTATATTAACCTAACTTACTTCGTAAGTTTTGTTGATTAATAGGGAGGTGTTATATTGTTATATTAATGTAAATTGTAAACTAAGATTCACATCACAATAACCGTAAATTTAGACACTATCTATACAGAATATCATTGTGCAAATGTAAAGGTCAATTCTTTTCTTCTTGAAAAATGGCTATTGTATAAAAGCCATGTCTGAAGTAATAATCCATGACGTCTTCTAATCGTTATAGAGCGTCCAAAGAATGTAAATTTGTGCTGCGCATGGTTCAAGATCAGATAATATACAGCAACACGCAGTTGGAAATGATGCTCCATATGAGCACGCGGCACCTGTTACTATAACGTTCTCTACACCTCTACTACTTCCGATAGTGGTATATCAGTTTTATTATCTACTGCAATGGTTGAAATAAAAATGCCTTTGGCAATTTTCACCCTACAGGATCCTTCAGTCGAACCAACTCTCTACGTGACAGTTACGTACGCAACCTTTCTTTTCCTCGTCGATATTTTCAGGACCTATATTTAGTCTAGCACAAACAGAATCTGCTTCAATTTGTAGAGCAAATTGTTGTACTATACGCTTTTGTTATGAGCCGATATATACCCTTCTCTTGTTAGTGAAGGTTTGATTCATGGCGGACATCAACAATCTTCTGCAGTCGATATTATATTTGGTTGGACACTCACAGGCCCCATTCCACAAACTCTATAATTACGAGCCATTTCTGTGGAGCATTCGCTTGATAGAAATTTAAAGTCAATTTTGCAAAATCGAAGACCCGCCTTCAAGATCCATAATTACAGAGGCCGAAAAACGGCCAATGAAATTTTTTTAAAATGTACGCACGAGATATTAACGGACGTCTCAATGCAATTTGGCCTTCAAGGAACAAATACTAAACTAATTGTACAATAATAATTGTTCGATTGTATGTGGTTGTGCAAATACTACTGTAATATAGAATAGTCACCTAAACTGCATTAAAATGGTTGTTTGTTAGTGTGTGAAAACACATGATGTTTAAGATTATGCTTCCACTTTGAAGAATAACCGCATAAGTTGCATATAAACGGACGCTTGTTAGAATGTAATAGCATATGTGTTTTCAAATTACTTTTCTGTGATGCAGAATAGTTGCATACTGTACACGAAAACGGTCGACTATTAGTATGGGTTAGCACATGGTGTTCTAAAGCTTGTTTTGTAATTACAGAATACTCGCATAAATTGCAAGAAAATGGTCGTTCTCTCGTATGAGTTAAGAAATGTCTTTGCACAGTAGCTTTCTGGGATGACGAATAATCACATAAACTGCATGCAAATGGTCGTTCGTTAGTATGTGACCGCATGTGTATTTGCAAGTCGTAACTGCGTGTTGAAGAATAGCTACATAAATTACATTTAATCATCCGTTCCTTAGTGTGAGACCGTATGTGTCTCTCTAAATTACCTTTCTGTACTGCTGAATAGTTACATAAGTTGCACATAAACAATGGTTCATGTGTATGCGATCGGATATGTACTAATAAATTGGTTTTGTGTAATGAAGAATAGTTGCATAAGTTGCATGCAAACGGTCGTTCATTAGTATGTGACCGGATATGTTTTTGCAAATCAGATTTTTGTAAAGCAGAGTAGTCGCACATACTGCATGAAAATTGTCGCTCGTTAGTATGTGAAAGCATATGGTACGCTACGCTAACCTTACGATTTGCACGGTAATCGCATAAATTGCAACTAAATGCTCGTTCGATAGTATGTGAAAACATATGCTGCTCTAAATTACCCTTGCGACTTGTACGATAATTGCAGATGTTGCATGTGAACGATCGCTCTTTATTACGTGACTGCATTTTTGCAAATCAATTCTCTTATGAAAAATATTCTCAATGAATTTCAAGAAAAAGAACGACTCTTAGCGATAGATATGTTTCAACACCGTTCTTTTCTCTAATGTAGATTAATAACATAAATTGCATGGAAATCGTTGTCGATTTAACGGACAGAATCGCGCGTGGCTTTGAGTAGCTTTTTTGGGAAGCACATTGCTGCAGAAATTACTTATAACCCATAAATCATTAACCAGCGATTGAATATAAGCTTATAAACTATGTTTCTGTGATGCAGTAAAATCAGAAAAGCCTTATACAAACAGCCTTGCAGTAGTGATAAGCAAAATTGAATTTGTTTGAGTGAAGGATAATCTTCAATTAAGTCATCGAGTGATATAAATAAAAGAGTGATCACTCGAGTGTTTTTAGTTCAATAGTCGATTACAACAAGTTATTGTGTATTGTGTATTTTACTTGATATCAGGCTGGTGCCGACTATGTGGCGAATGTGTGCACGCGCATAGGCGGTCAAATAAAAGGGCGGCTAAACGACTAGACCAAAACGTATAACTATCTCGACACGCGCAATGACAAATAACAAATTATCTTGCTTGTCGTTGGAGACGCGGCACGTGCATATAGTAAAAGGTGGTGTAAAGTTAAATATGAAAAACAAAGGGAGTAGATAGTTTTATTAGTTTTTTCGCTACAGAAACGAAACCTAGTCTTTCGGAAGCATTTCATATCATTAAATTAAAAAAATCAACGCGCATTAATCAATTAGACCTGAATATGTTCCTTTATTAAATATTTAACCAAGTAGCTTTATTCATGAATTTCTACCTTAGACATTTAAGATATTTCGGATAAGATGTATCTTAGAACACAGAATAATCCTTTGTTAATTTATACAGGATACCAGAAACCCCTGCATTCAAGGGAAGTACCGGATGTAACTAATAATGTGGACGAATCAGTACTTTGTTTATTCTTATATTATATATTTAAATAACCCATATAGTTCAACATGTTTATGTATGCCCTGGTGACAATTCAATTTGACCTTACACACCGATTTTATGATTTATTTAAAAATTTAGTGGAATATGTTATGATTGATCAGTTTATTTTTTAATATCCGTTAGGTTAGATTTAATAGAGAATAGAAGAAAGCTTAAACCTTTCAGAGAAGTGGATAGTGAAAATAAGCAAAAATATAATACAGTTAGAAATAAGATAGTACATGAGTGTAGAAAAGCTAGAAATAAATGGATGGAGGAGAATTGTAAGGGAATACAAGATGATTTGAGAGTAGGTAAGACAGACAGGGCTTACAGAGCAGTTAAAAAGTTTTTTGGGGAAGATAGGAAAAAATATAATGGTATTAGAGACGAGAATAATGAGCTTCTAATAAATAAAGTTGAGGTAGCTGATAGATGGAAAAGATATTTAGAAGATTTATATAAGGAGACGATATGGATGAGTTAGGAACGACCAAGAAGAGGATGTAGAAATAGGGTTCTCAATATTAAGAGAGGAATTTGATAGAGCTGTTCGGAATCTTAAATTAAATAAAGCGCCAGGGATAGATGATATTCCCGCAGAATTAATAAAATATGCAAGTCAGAAAACTTTAGACAGATTATATGAACTAATAAATGTAATATATGACACAGGTGAGGTTCCAATAGATTTCGAAAAAATATTATTATCCCAATCCCAAAAAGTCAGGAGCTGATAGGTGTGAGAATTTTAGAACAGTTAGTTTAACTTCTCATGCTTCCAAAATACTAGCAATAATAATTAAAAATAGAGTAGAAGCTTTGACTGAGAATTATTTAGGCGAAGACCAATATGGTTTTCGTAAAGACAGAGGGACTAGAGAACCGATACTAATGATTAGGGTAATTATCGAAAAAGGTTACAAAAATAAAAGACTCATTTCGCGTTTGTAGATTTAGAAAAGCATTTGATAGGGTTAATTGGATTGTTATGTTCAGGGTTTTGCTAAAAATAGCAATCTTTCATAGGGATAGAAAATTTATTTACAGTTTATATAAAAACCAAAGCATAGGAATTAGATTTGATGAAATAGAAAAGGAAGCTAAGATTAGAAATGGTGTTAGACAGGGTTGTATACTGTCTCCCTTGATTTTTAATGTTTATATTGAGAACACTTTAAACCTAGCTAGAGAGAGATAAGCGATAGGTATTAGTGTACAGGAACAGAAAATAGACATGTTACGTTTTGCAGATGATATAACCATTATAGCAGAGTCTAGAAAAGAGTTAGGAGAGTTTTTAAATATTTTAGATGAGATACTACAGAGTAACTATAGTATGAGAATTAACTCAGTAAAGACAAAGATAATGACAAGTGAGTTACAGCCTAGTTCTAAACCAAAATTAAAAATAGGTAATACCGAGTTAGAGGAGGTAGATGAATTTTGCTATTTAGGTAGTATAATTACAAAGGATGGACGTAGCAGAAGGGAAATAGTAGCTAGAATAGCTCAAGCTAGAAAAATGTTTTTAAAAAGGAAAGTCTTACTAATAGCTAATAGTATTAGTTTAGATAATAGAAAAAGTTTCTTAAAGTCGTACGTATGGAGCGTTCTACTATACGGTAGTGAGGCTTGGACAATTAAAGAAGTAGATAAGAAAAAGATAGAAGCTTTTGAAACTTGGTGTTATAGGAGAATGTTAAAGATTAGTTGGACAGATAGAGTAACAAACGAGGAAGTTTATAGAAGGATAGGTGAGGATCCCTGTATGTGGAAACAATTGAAGGTCAGGAGAGATAGAATGATAGGGCACCAGTTAAGACATGAGGGACTATTTAATAAAGTCTTAGATTATAGACTACCAAATAAAAATAGAGTAGGAAGGCCTAGACAAAGCTATATTAGCCAAATTATTAGAGATTTAGGTTGTGAAGGGTATGTAGACTTTTTTAGACTAGCTCAGAATAGAAGAGAATTTAGAGCTGCGTCAAACCGACTTTAAGTAAGTTTGAAAACAAAACAAAAAAAAATAAAAATCAGTGAACTAAATGTCACCAGGACATAACTCACAATTGGTTGGCGGTCTGGCATGTTGGTAGCGATTCGTTGCTTAAGCCTTACCATAACATATAATTTAATAAACG
The DNA here is from genome assembly GCA_036346225.1 of Platerodrilus igneus. Taxonomy (NCBI): domain Eukaryota; kingdom Metazoa; phylum Arthropoda; class Insecta; order Coleoptera; family Lycidae; genus Platerodrilus; species Platerodrilus igneus. The sequence goes on from JARFIW010001304.1 coordinate 87,118, forward strand.
TCACCATGACATAACTCACAATTAGGTAGCGGTCTGGCATGTGCGTAGCGTTTCGTTGCTTAAGCCTTACCATAACATATATATTAACACTTTTCCTTTTTGAAGGTTATATTTCATTTCCTTATAAATGGTAAACATGTAAACATGTTGGAGTTCTTTAACAACCATCATGTTGCTGATATCTATGTAAAGTCAGGTGGATAGGGAAAAAATAAAAGGATATAGGAAGACCTAGACCAAACTATATTGGTCGAATTGTTGGAAATCTAGGTTGTGAAGGGTATGTACAACTTTTTAGATTAGCACAGATTAGAAAAGAAGTTAGAGCTGCGTCAAACCGACCTTAAGTAAGGTCGAAAACAATATGATGATGATGAGGTAAAAGTATTCAGTTACCACTTTATAATATAAATGCTGAATTTTTAAAATGGCTTTATATAAATTTTTCGTAATAGATATGCTACACCCACTATATTAATAAAAATTTAGGAAAGAACACTAGACACTTTTAATTATAATGTAGAAGTATGCAACCAACGGCGCTCCTAACTAAATTACCACTTAACATGGAGCAAACAAGTAAATAGCATGCACCCATAAAACACCACCCAATCAATAATGGATTCGTCCACACCTTTCGAAATACAAATAGAACCGTTCAAACAGGCGCAAGATAGGTTTTGGGCCTTTGAAAGCTTATTTTTAAAAAGTTTTGTCGCCAAAAACTCTTCTATCAAATTTATTTTTAATTGTTTAATTACAAAAAATGACTTCTTTGTGTTACAAAAACGTAGACGTTTATATTCATTAAACATTGAGTATTTGAAATTGCCAAAAATACTTGAAGTTAATAAATCAATAATTATTAATCAAAAATTACGGTGAGTAGCTTGAACCACCAACAATGTTAAAGTTATGAAGTTTAAAGACTGACTGACCATCAGGAACTTCTCACAGTATTTATGAAATTCCTGGCTCTCACATCATCTCGTGGGAAAATGCAGATCTCACCGTCTATTACTTCTTGATAAACATGCATTGTCTTATTCTAAGTAAATTTAATTAAGACTGCTTTATTGCAGTTCATTGTGTCTGCACCTACAGTATCAGGTTGCGTCTGGAATACAAAGTAGTTGCTTTCGTTCTCATGTCTGATATGAACTTTGATTAACTTTAATATTATAACCTTCAATTAATACAATGTAATATGCTATTACTAAGACATACTACATGCGTTTAAATTTTATATACATTCTAATATGGGAGATACGTAACTCGCGTATCTAGAAAAAAATTTCGGTGGGGGACACCATTTTGTTCGGATAGTGTGTCACAAATATAGTGGAAAACATTGATATTTTTGCCTTTAATATACTGATTCTTTACACAGTTAACTAAAACCAAAGTATGGGTAGCCATTTTTATTTCAAATTACAAAGAAATTTGCTGCATTAAAATGTTATTTTACATTATATATATATATATATATATAAGATATATATATATATATATATATATTGCCGTGGTACTCGCTCTAATTTAGTACTCTCTCAAAAAACATTTGAGCCCCAACATTGGGCCGTCATAAAATTGCCGTGGAACTTGGGTAAAATCTTCACCAACAAAAATATATTCGAAAATTTCATTAAATTTTCAAATTCGAAAATAGGAAAAATTCAAAAAATTTAAATAAGTAAAAAAAGATATTTCTTACCCGTTTTCCTCTCTTCCTTGGTTGAATTGCCAATTTTCTGCACCTGCTTCCAGCTAGCTCATTTGGACCTCCTCTTGGGTATTTAGATTCACTCGCATATTCTCAATCGTACACTCACACTCGCAATAAAACCCCAAAATACAACTAACTTACAATCTTTTATTTATTACTATTTACAAATGAAATTCAATATTGTCCATATTTCATCGATCACGTTACACTTCAGTAAATCTTATTTTGTAATGTCCTGTATTTTATTTTAAAATCATCAAACACATAAAATGTACCCGGAGTAAATGGGCCTTGAATAATACCTTCTCTAAAATTCCTTCTTTATAATTTATTTTGTTTTTTTAAATCTAAGTAAACTGTGGGGTATGGTGAGCTCATGATAACCCAGCTAATTATGCATAATGTATGCCCTTCTACTTTGCATTAAAAAAAAACAAAGCCATGTACTCTTCACAAAAATTTCATGTTCTGATGGAACGTTTAAAAGCTTTATAGACACTTTCAAATTTCTAGTTAAATACCATAATAAAGTTATTTACACGTATTATGTTCAATACGTAAATAATCCACACTACCTTGAAAAACACTCTCATACGTCACCCAATATTCACAGTTTATAAGAATCACAATTCCAAATCGTTACCTGGAAATTTCTAGGAGATCTCTGCTGTGTGGTCGACGCCATGTATTTCTTCTATCTGTTCTGCAGGCCGTTTATCGCTGTTACTAGACGAACTCCATCTAAGTTGAACTGCTAACGCGGCCTTCACGGTGTAACCAAATTCCATTTAAACATACGTCTTTCACAATTATTTACTGTGATCTACGTTATTTAATGTCCCGCCACGAGTTGGTTAAAAATTATAAGTGATACCTCAATTAAAAAATGTAACCTCGGCACACTAACCGCGTACTAATTAATAGGCTACCACTATGCAATATAATTTAAATGATTTTATAATACTTACAACTCGTGATACTTTGATACGTCGTTTGGAGCGATCAAAATCTTAAGGGCCTTCACCACGTTGTCCAAAAACATTTATACACTTCGAATGTAACCTCTCCATACCTGCCTAGCGCGAAATCCTTATCTACAACAACACATTCATAAAATTTAGCACTCCACCAATATTTAATCTCTCGAAATTCAGCCCGTCGTTATAATATTTTCAGAAAACTACGCTACACTATGCTTGTATTTGTCTCGCGTTCAACTAACTATATCGACCAATCGTATATTTACTGACGTCCTACAAGTCCCTCCTATACTATCGTTGTCTCTTGCTTATGCGTTTTCTACGTCTCTTTCTAACCTGGTTTGAGTGGTACAAAATCGATATTTCTGTTTATTTGCTATCTACACCACGTGGACTTACTACGTGATTTACATATCCCCTAATTAGTATTTCCAGAGAACGCATGCGACCGTTTATAATATACGTCGAATCTTCATGTTTATCTATACAAATTTATTGGAACTTGACATTTAAAATTCTGCAGGTGTTTAATCTTAACGCGTTTTAAATAACACTTTTACGAGTTGGATTTTCTACGTATTTCAACCCTACTGATATATTTGTTTGTTAGCAACGCGTCTCACCTTGATTTTATTAAGTTTTTACACGCTTTTATGCATATTACACATCAATAATCGTTTAATTAATTTCAATTAAATTAATAAATTAATGACATTGGCTTCTACCATTTAATTTCTTTGCAAACAAACTAAATATTTATCATTATTTGTACAATTTGATTAATACCCGTTATTTAAAAATGAATTAACTAATATAACTTTCGCACGTAATTTCTGGTTGTTGCTTTATACAGGGTGTTTTGAAATTGTTTCTTTTATATTTATTTTTGATCTATTAAAACCACTATAATATATATATATATATATATATATATATATATATATATAAGGTATATCTGTGAATAAATAAACTCTTATGACAATAATAAGAGCTTTGTTTACCTATACAAATCGAGTTAATAGTATATGTATTCATTCACAAGGGGAGGAAACATCCACTGACCGGCCGGTATAGATTAAATCTTATTATACTGCCTATAAGCGACTCTATGATGGCGGGGGGGGGGCGTGCCCCGTGACTCTCCCCGGTGTCCGCGCCTGCGTTCGAAACGCAGAGCAAATCTATTTTATCTGATTCCTCCTTAAGAAAACAACCAAACTTCTTCGAAGGTATTTAAGAATCTGGTACTCGCTGATCTAGTAGAATAGACGCTAGAAAGTTTTTGAGATAGCAGATTGGTCATGTTTATAATGCTCTATTTAAAATAATGAAAACATCCACAGCTTCAAAAAATTTTAGCACCTTACACCAAGCTCGATCGCTAGCAAGAAAAATTCAAAATTACAAATTTTTATGCTCTATAGTAAATTAGTACAAAATTTATTTTGAAGCTAGCCTAGACTGTGTAAGCCAAATAAAAACTTTTTTCACAGATTTAATAAGTGATAAGGGAATTAATAAATTTCTTGTCGATGCCAGAAAATTAGCAGATGAATTAGAATTTGAACCTTTTTTTATCTACACAAACTACATGTCTAAAGAAAAGAATAAAATAGTTTGATTATGAAAGTAATGACGAATCAATAACAGTTCCAAAGATTTATTATAAAGTAAATATTTTCTGCTCTACACTGGATCAAACTTCATAATTTCCTAGTAAAAGATTCCAAGGATTCAAGCAATTTAATAATATTGTTGTATTTATTTGTAGAATATTCAGCTTGGATAAACATGAATGAAAAAAATTGTGTCAATACTTATCACTATATTTTAAAGGCAAATCACGTAAAGAATCATATATCGACGCAAATAACTTATTTGACAAAATTAAATGTTTAGAATGTCACTTGCTAAAACAAAATTGTTACGGGTAAAATGAGCGTTAAGTGAATGGATTTTGCTTTGCTCTAAAGGGGTAAGGACTCCGTAATAATATAAGGATGCGTCGGTTATTTAGTGGTGCGGGAATGGATTCTTATAAAAAAATTATAAAGAAAAATTAAAGAAATTCAAAATAAAATTCATAAAAATAATAAATAAAAGGACTAAAATACTAAGCACGCAAAATACTTTCCTCAAAAACCTAAAGTTCTTAACTTCACTCTGACAAGGTATTGTTAAAGCAAACATTCTAAAAGGATATTAATCTAATTCATCGACAAAGCTAATCGTCGCTCCAAACTTTCCTATTCCCAAAACTAAATTACATGACATTTATAAATGCCACTTTCTTGGTAAATGTCGTTAATAACAAACATAGCAAATACACAAATCCTCACTTTATCGTTATATCATTTTATTATCCATTCCAAAATATTAATTTGTTATGCTTTAAATAACAATAAATTCTACCAATTAAAGTTACATTTAAATTCCCATACGTACATATTCTTAATATTTTTAAATGTTCAAACTTCCTTGTATTATAATATGATGCTTAAGTTTTAACTTATACTAATCCTCTGTCAGTAATTTATCATTTAAAAAATAATTGCGTTTATATTTACTTCATTCCCAACTTCATGAATACTAAGCAATTTCCACTTAAAATTTACATATAAATTACAAAGAAGTATAAATATAAACGTTTATAATATTACTCACTGCTTCATTCCAGTTCCAGAAATCTGAGAATGTCCAGAGACCTTCCCAATTTCAATTTTAGCTAACCAAGCGATTTAAAAACGTCAACATAAATGAAGCTACAAGGTACTGCGCATGCGGGACAATTTCCATCCAAGTCTTTACTTGGATAAAAAGTTGTTTGTCAGACGTGTTATTCAAGTTAATCTGAACGACCGGGAGCGTTTACCCGAATATGAATGTGAACGGTTGGTATGCACCCTGTGTTCGTCAGATCTTGAATCTGCACACACCCCTGGACATCCTTGTAGAATAAGCTTTATACAAGATTGCCAAAGCTTTGCTTTGATATTCTTGTTTGGAGGTTGCCATATGTTTATTAATACAAACTTATCGTATGATTATAAAAAATTATTTACAACCTTTTTCTAAGCTTGCTCTAGGGTTGCCAAATACTCTCTACAGGATTGTTGTAGGCCTGCTATCGTAAGCTCGTGACAGTCATTTGATGGTGACAATCGCAATGTAGTGTTCTCGCGTTTATAAAATTTCTTTAAAAAATCATTTTTGGAAGTGACTAATTCATTTTGAAACAAATGATGCTTTCAAATCCTCTATGAAATAAGAAAACTACACCAGGGACCCGAGCAGGACCAGAAGCGATAAATTACACAGAATCAATCCGGAATCAGGACATGAATTACTATTTATATAAATTATGAAATCGGAACCTAAGTTTTGAAAGAAACCCGGAATTTTTCGATTCCACGTTTAGCTATTGTACAACTTTCACTGCTACACTTAATGGAATATTAAATTTTCGTAAGTCTTATAATAAGCTTTTGAACTGTGGGTTAATTGGCCGATTCTGATTTAAAGTGCAAAAGTAACCAAAGAAAGTCATTAAATTAGATTTGGGGGCAGGTTGAATTTAATTTCTGAAGTAGACATTTGGAAATTAAATAAATATTGGTTATTGTATTGTATTGTATTGTAATAATACATGAAAGCAACATACTTTAAATTACGCCCAAGTTTTAACCAAAACCACTGCAGAGTTAGTATGACTATGAAGCTAGAATCCACAAAATACAATATGTACTTAATAATAATATTAATCAATACTTTATTGTCTAGTGATCCGTACTATTTTTTTAGTCAATTCTAATTGGTTGATAATTATTGCAAATATTGTAGTGCATATTTCTATATTCGAGAGTATTTTTGAACAGCACATTAACCACTTTCAGGTTTCAGAATGCACTCGGTGATGTCAGAATTTACCCGTTGTAAGGGCGATCGATATCGGTTTTTACAAGTATTAACCTGCGTTTTCACTTTAACTTCAGATTTCAAACATGGAAGGTCGAAAAGGCTTTACTGGCGCTATTATTAAAGGTAATGTTTTGTATGATATGCTATTTTAAATTATCTGATTGCATCGAAGCTTAAGTAATTATTTAACGTTATTTGTTTATGTTTTGAGATAGAAATCGAATTAATGATCCAGTTGTTATGTATATTTTTTGTTTGTAAATTTAATGCCACGATGTGTTTAATTTTTAAAAGAACGTTTTAGACTGATGCAATCATAATGAATAATTCTTAACTTGTGCTTACTAGATCGAATGTATATTTTAACATGCATTTTATATAAAGATTTAGCGCCTGAATCCGAGCTTATGTTTCTATAGAAATTTGGTATGTATTTGTTACAAGCATATTTTTACAATTTGTTTTCAATGTTTTAATAATTTGTTATGATTATGTAAATGTTTATTTCAGTGTTAGCCGAGTATTTCTAACTGCATAATTCATGTCTCGTTTGTAATACCTAACCATGTGTTAGTTTGAAGGGTCTAACGTATTATAACCTGCAATTCTATCGGTAACTAATATTGAGATTTATTATTTTTGTTATGATGTGATTATGGCAAACCTCTGCTATGACCCCGTATTAACGCGTTTGCATTATGACTATGTATGAAATGGTCGATTCAATTTGTACCCTTTGTTTGGTACTATCATAGCATATGTTCATGTTTAACTTCATGTTTGCTTATAAATATTTGTTTTGTCTATGTATTTGTAGTAATGTTTATGCAACCATAGAATGCAGGTCATCCGTTGTGAACCATGTTGCCAAACGGGCTGGAAACTGTTATGGTATGTACGATAAACGTGCATGTTTAAGCCTTTGTTAAATTTACAAACATTTTATGGCCGTGCGGAGTGAAACATTGGTTAGTGAAGGTCCTTATCTTCCCGGTGTTTTTCTCTTCAATTTTAGGCAGGTAGTAATGGCACAGCCGTTTCTGTTATACTCTAGAAAGATTGGTTAGACTACACTAACGTTTCTTCAGTCTCATATGCAGAATGTCTGAGTAACAGTTGTGTTGGATCAAAGGATGTATCATGCATTTCTTAACATAACTACTTACTTTGAACTCCTCCAAGGTGATGTGGACTGTAATTAGGTTAACTGTACAGCGAGCTTTAACGGCACTATAGTATTGTCAGTGAGCACTCACGACACGAAAACTGGTCTGTCACTTCCGGTGGTTCAAACATGACAACACAACACCCTCGTCGGCTGCTGGTTTTAAGTCTTTTCATGATTGTTAAAGGAAGGGGTTAACAATGATCAAGAAGAGAGGGACAGGAGCCCGAACAAGTTGACATCCCGTAATATTAAAAGTGCACAAGGTGCTTGTTCGCAATCCCATCCTTGGAGAAGTGTATTTATGCAGTTAGAAGAGCACGGTTGTTAAGGTTTTATCTGCCGATACTCTTTCCTCAGCGTTAACCCAGGGAGTCCGGCACTGTTTGTTCTTGAAATTCATCTTTAATTGATGGTAACCTAATTTTGAGGTAATCATATATAATAATTAAAGTAGGGTCGTTAACTATTGTAGTTTTATTTCAAACCTTACCGCCTTAACGCCATCTCAGTGTATATTTGGGTTAAGTTACGGTCACACAACGAAAGTGTCACTAGCCACAGCCATTAGATGACTAAATCACGAGGCCAGGTATTGTCAAGAGAGGGCATTCCATTCAGCCTTCAGGTCGGTTACATTAAAGAGTTTGGTGCTGCGTGACCAGGATACACTGTTGATGACGTTGTGGAGGGTTTGAAATTCTTTTTGTTTTATTTTTTATATTATTTTACTTGTTAGAACATGTTACAGCTGTCTGTTTTATGCTGTAGGTTCTCCCACCTACTCTTGGTGTTGAGTTGCTCCAACACAAACAGCTTTTAGTACAACAAAATCTGGGTATGGAAAAATTCACGGAACAACAGCAGAAGGTTAATTAGGTTTTACTGTAAACTATAATTGGATGTTCCAAGGGTACAACGTATTTCCCGTAAGAAAGTTGATTATTCTAGATACTGCTGTGGATGCTGGGGTCGTTAACTACCGCCAATGAGGTGCCAATAGTCAGGGTCTGGTCAGCAACGTAAGTTTTGTTGTATTATACAGCAGAACCTTCAAGTTCTGTGGTTAATAATAATAACACAACAAATTTTTTTAGCACGCAGCCGAAGTTCTCTACCAGTGTTTACTATAAAGACACAATTTTTTCGTGGCGGTCAACATAATCTGGTTCTGTTTCTTAATCATTTTTATAAAGTAGTTGGGTTTGGCATGGAAGATAAATTGGAAGTCGTTAAAAACTGTCTAATTTCATGTAATTCTGCTTGGATTGACATTGCGGTTTTCAGTCCAACTTTTATGATTTATAGACTGATTTTCTTGTTCACTTTCGTTCGCAGAATAAGCAGCACTCTTATGTTGAGTTGTTTTCAATAGAAATTATATAGTATGCCCTCACTTACCTACTAGGAATGTATGAAAGTTTATGGTTAGGATGTCCTTCTGATTGATCAACTAGATTAGAGTATAGCACAGGTTATTAGGTACATTGGTAGTTGCTCGAGGGGAACTTTAGATTTTTGTAATGGTTCAAGTTTTGTTACCTTGACTTACAAACCATTAATATCGCTGAGGATACCACAAATCACCGTTTTTGACAATTTAACTGGCACCCATGATCCTGAAACTGCTTTTCGTTTATTATCACATTATTATAACGTGTAGGTCTATTGAATTTCTGAAATTGGTCGTTTCTGGTTGTGATGCTTCTTGTACTAATGAACGGGATTGCGAGAAGTTATCCTATACATATCATATACCAATGCTACCGGTGGCTACACTTAAAGAGCGCCATGATGCAGCATAGTTCTCATCAAGTTTCAATGCTGGTTGGAATTTCAAATTTATAACGAATCGCTGAAATTTTATCATTCTTTTTTTCTTGTAAAAGGGTTAGTTTGAATAGTTCTTTTGGGTATAGGTTGGATGTATACAGTTGAATGGTGCTGACAGTTATTTATAAATTTTGTCATTTATTTTCGGGATCATTTTGCATAACTGAGAATCCTTACCCTAATGGCTACCTTGTAAGATTCCACTTCAGGATAGCGGAAGGTCAATTATAGTACAAGTAATCTGAAATATTAGTTTAGGGCCCCATAGTATGACATTATTTTCATTCCAGTTGGGTATAGAACAGGATTTTGAGTTTGTCATCGGGTATAACTCATGTTGATTGGGCGCAGTTTATGTTTGTAGCTATCTTTTCAGGATTTTTATGCTCTGTTTTCTTAGTTTCGTCTTAGCAAATCGGGTTGCACCTGCTACACCCACTAGTTATATTCACAGGTTTATGTATGGGACTGATACTGGACATCTAAAGGTTATTGGTGTTTCAAGTACTTTGGAAGGGTTGATCGATGGAATGGCATTTAGTTTTATTTTTTTTGTAGAAGTTTCTGATATCATTACGAGGCTTTCTTTTGCATTTTTATTGGTAATGACCTGTAGCATTAGAATTTCAAGACGATTGTTGTTAAAACCTAAAGCCGTATCAATTGAATTATAATTGCATTTTTATGTTCGACTAAACTATTAGGCAAATCAGATGTAGAACATCCATGCCTAATTCTAGTTTCCTTTCTGTCTGAGCACAATTAGGATGAGGTATCCCTAGTGCCTTTTGCAGTTTGCTCATTTATTCCAATACTTTAACCTATTACCACTATTAAAAGTTAATGAAATGTACGGTAGCTATCATACTAACTCTTGGTTATTTCATTATAAGAGGATCTGGTTACCATAGATCTTGGTGCTTCAATGGTTTTTGATATTCTTACGCTTTTGGGTGTCTCTGTTGGGTCCTGAGTATTTGTAGGGGAGTCCCAGTTACCTGTATCTTGGTTTGTCTTAATGTTAGGGGCGTAGTAATTTATTTTTATGTAAGGGGTGTTGAAGAAGGTATCGATCCTCGTGGGTCTCGTTCAAAACTTCTTCAAAGGGGCGAATGTAGTGATTCGTACTATTTCTCATTGGTTGATAATTATTGCAAATATTGTAGTGTATATTTCGATATTCGAGAGTATTTTAGAACAACCCATTAACCACTTTCAGGTTTCAGAATGCACTCGGTGATATCAAAATTTACCCGTTGTAGGGGCGATCGTATCGGTTTTTACAAATCTTAACCTGCGTTTTTACTTTAGCTTCAGATTTCAAACATGGAAGGTCGAATAGGCTTCACTGGCGCTATTTTTAAAGGTAATGTTTTTAATTATATGCTATTTTAAGTTATCTGATCGCATCGAAGCTTAAGTAATTATTTAACGTTATTTGTTTATGTTTTAAGATAGAAATCCAATTAATGATCCAGTTGTTATGTATATTTTTTGTTTGTAAATTTAATGTTAGGATGTGTTTAATTTTTAAAAGAACGTTTTAGACTGATGCAATCATAATGAATAATTTTTAACTTTTGCTTATTAGATCGAATGTATATTTTACCATGCATTTTATATAAAGATTTAGCGCCTGAATCTGAGATTCTGTTTCTATAGAACTTAGGTATGTATTTGTTACAAACAATTTGTTTTCGATGTCTTAATAATTTGTTATGATTATGTAAATGTTTATTTCAGTTTTAGCCGAGTGTTTCTAACTGCATAATTCATGTCTCGTTTGTAATACCTAACCATATGTTAGTTTGAAGTGTCTAACGTATTATAACCTGCAATTCTATCGGTAACTAATATTGAGATTTATTAGTTTTGTTAAGATGTGATTATAGCAAACCTCTGCTATGACCCCGTATTAACGCGTTTGCACTATGACTATGCATGAGATGGTCGCTTCAATTTGTACCCTTTGTATGGTACTATCATAGTATATGTTCATGTTTAACTTCATGTTTGTTTATAAATATTTGTTTTGTCAATGTATTTGTAGTAATGTTTATGCAACGATAGAATGTAGGTTGTCCAACTGTTAATGGTATGTACGATAAACGTGTATGTTTAAGCCTTTGTTGAATTTACTAACATTTTATGGCCGTTCGGAGTGAAACATTGGTTAGTGAAGGTCCTTATCTTCCCGGTGTTCTTCCTATTCAACTTTAGGCAGGTAGTAATGGCACAGTCGTCCCTGTTACACACTAGAAAAGATTAGTTAGACTACACTAACGTTTCTTCAGTCTCATATGCAGAATGTCTGAGTAACAGTTGACATCCCATAATATTAAAAGTGCACAGGGTGCTTGTTCGGCATCCCATCCTTGGAGAAGTGTCTTTATGCAGTTAGAAGAGCACGGTTGTTGAGGTTTTATCTGCCGATACTCTTTCCTCAGCGTTAACCCAGGGAGTCCGGCACTGTTTGTTCTTGTAATTCATGTTTAATTGATGGTAACCTAATTTTGAAGTTATCATATAATAATTAAAGTAGAGTCGTTGACTTTGTAGTTTTATTTCAAACCTTCCCGCCTTAACGCCATCTCAGTGTATATTTGGGTTAAGTTACGGTCACACAACGTAGGTGTCACTAGCCACAGCCACTAGACGACTTGATCACGAGGCCAGGTATTGTCAAGAAAGGGCATTCCATTCAGCCTTCAAATCGTTACATTACAATTGTCGCCTTAACATTCTGAACTACTTTCACTTTAAGTATCAATACGAAATGTTGGAAGGTAACAGTTTTAAGCGACGATTCATCAGTTCCGGCTGTAATGGCGGTGTATCATTAGTTGCTTCTCAGCTACACAAAAGTGTCCTACATCTAAACGTTTTAGTTTTTTCGAGAGCGAACATCGAGGTCTACTTGTGCCAGGTATAGTGTCCAACTTAAATTTCCATTCGTAACTTCGTTGCACTGCAACTGGTCCTTTGTCTATGTGCACAGTTTACATTTATTATCTCTCGTATCTTATCTATCAAAGAAAAAAGATGCACAAAACATTAATCTTATAGCTCGTCACATGTAAAAGACTCTGATTAAAATATTTCACACCTGCTTTCCACTAGTTAACATTAAGCACGCCAAACACTTCATTAATTAATTAGGATATACAAACTTTTCTCCGTATTATTTTAAGTTTCTAGTAGCTTGATGCGTTGGAAAAAAGCATAGGATTTGTAATGATGCTTCATTATTATTAGAATTGTTTCATCATCATCATTTGGTCTTCAGTCCTGGAACTGGTTAGACGCGTACCATCATTGTTTAATGTTCTGAACTAACCTACACACTTCCCTGAAATTTGCACAGTCTGCATCTATCACTATCTGAGTGCGAAAGTCTGATCTAGATCTAGATCCAAATTTGTTAAAATTCCGATTAGGCGAGACAAAGATGCAGCCTCTCGTATCTTTGTTTAAAATAAACTGAAATGAAATGTACACGCAGGTTATCAATGCGTATTTGTCTGTTATTACTCAAGACCCGAAAGCAAGGAGAATATATAACAGATAGCTATTAATTCCCTGTAATTTTCTGTTTTAACAAAATAAGAATCACTAATCGAAAACAAGACGAAAAACGCAGAAACGCATCCACTCTTTCCCACTCAAATTGATCACACGCAAATCCAAACGTTCTCTTAAAAGCTTTGACGTTAATTACGTTCGACTATGAATAAACGAATTTGCAATGCTACATAGACTTTTTCAATGCCTTGGTACATAGCAACCTAATATTACCAGACATCGAGAAATATAAATATCTGCGTATTCGGTTCGATAATTAATGAGCGATTATATTTGATAGGATCAATTTCTCTTACGGCTGTGTTCTATCAGATAAGCTGGCGATATAACTGGTCTTACTTGATACTTGTAATAAAATATAATCTTACATTAACAAATACTTTATTACTGTGTACTTTTTGCTACATTCATCGAGAGGCGTCTACCTGTAATGCGCATGCCCGACGGTTGGCAGGCATGTTGTCCCTAGCGCGAATGCTACTTAAACTAATGTGCCAGAGGTTCTAAACATAACCTCTAGAACATCCCCTCTTCCTACCTTAAGTACTAAACATAGTCCTTAAAATAACTACGTCTTTTAACTTGTCCCGATCTGGTTACACATAACTCTTTTGCATTTTTACTCACAACTTCACCACTAGTTAATCACTATCAGCAACCCTCGGCGCAATAATTGCACTCGCGGACGTATCTTGTGACATCAATACTAATACATGGTTTGTTATCATCTACAGTAAGAGAATTTTTAAAATCGTCGCTTTTAGATCTTATAACTACATCATTCTCTGAGGGTTTCAAGTAAAAACTATTCCGTCTCAGTACCTCTCCGGTTTCTTTTTGAACCGTATGTGATCTTGGTTCCCCACGAATCTGTTCAATTTTTCCCGGGGTCCATGCTTTATTAGGACTATTTTGAATTAATATATTTTGATTCAGTGTGAACGATGGTCTGAACTTTGCAGATCTATTGTAAATTTTTTTATACTTGGCTTGGTTACTTTCTACTCAACTGCTAATGTCATCATAAACTTTAGGTTTTAAGATGTTTTGAGAACATAGAATTTGCTCTCTTAGCACTCTACTCGTCAACATCTGGGACGGGGAATAGTTTACACCCAAAATTGACGTATTCCTATAGCTCAACAACCCCAAGTAAATATCTTCATAACTTTCTTTACATTTCTTTAACAAATTTTTAGCTATTCCTACGGCATTCTTTTGAATCTATACCTACCAAAAGGCGTACTAAACGTGCAAATATAACTACTAGGTTCGTCTAGATTTACTTGGAAAAACCCGTCTTTCATGTCGAATACAAAGAATACTTCTTTACCTACTAACCTGCTACAAATTTCTCGGGTAAAGGTATCATATACCTTTCACGTATAATGTATTCTTTAGCTGTTTGGGATCGAGGCATAATCTAAGTGTATTGTTTGATTTTTGTAGTATGACTAGGTTATGACACCATTCAGTTGGTTCTATGACTTTTTTAATAATGCCTCTACTCTCTAGTGCATTTAGAGTAATTTTAAGTACTGGTTTTATCGGTTTCAGTACTCTACGAAGTGGTTTAATTGCAGGTATTGCGTCTAGTAGTAATTTTATTGTATAAGTTCCTACCGTACCGAACTCTGTGAATACATCTAAGTTTTTCTGTACGAACCTATCCTTCTCAACGTTATTCGCTGTTTCTCTAATGTGTGGACTCTTTGAATTAAATTGAACCTGACGCATTCTTGTAACCCCAACACAGGTGCTGTGCCTACATTCACTGCCATAAATTTGACGTTATGACAAATATTTTTAACACTACAATTCAATTCAATATACCCCCTTGGCATTATTTTATTACCATCGTATACAAGTAATATTGTTGCTGCATTTACAAACGTTAAAGTATTATTTCAATTTATTCACAAAAATTTATTATACGGCAGAATATTGCATTCAGCGCCAGTATCAAGCTTAAATGACACTTCAATGTTATCAATACTTACAGTTTGATACCACTGTTTTTATCATAGTTAACCACACAATCGGAGGTATCAGTATTTTCCTTAAAAATTATGTCCAAACACAATGACTCCTCCAGCTCATTTGTCGGCTCTGTTATATCATGGAATTTTCTCCTGTTTTGATTAGCTTCGTGTGCCTTAAACCTACAAGCAACGGCAAAATGATTTTGGTTTTTACATAATACACAATTTTTCCCGTAGGCTGGACACTGTCGTGGCCCATGTTGTTTAAAACAAATTTTACATTTGTTGTATGAACTCCTTGTTGCCATTGATTTTTATAGGTTTGTTTGTGTCTAAATTCCAGTTTATTTTTATCCTTCTATGTTGATGACTTGGACACACCTGCTACCTCAACGTATGGTTCTTTTATCGATTTGATTTGACTTTTGCCTGCTTCAGCTGCTCTGCAATGATCAACTGCCTATTGCAACGATAGATCACCAGCTCTAAGTAGGCGCTCTTGTACTGAAGGGTCACTTATTCTTATAACAATTTTGTCGCGTATCAAGCTTTCTTCTTGATCATTAAATTCACACTGTTTTGCTTGAAGTTTCAAATCTGTTAGAAAGTGTTTGAACGTTTCACCTGACCTTCGTACTCTCGAAAACAACTTAAACCTCTCGCTAATAATATTTTTCTATGCATGCAGTATTCACTGAACGCTTTTTAAACTTTCTGGTACTGTTTCTTTTCAGCATCAGATAAACTTAACGTTGTAAATACATCAAAAGCCTCTTCTCCTGCTTAAAAATATAGCTATCTTGGTTTTGTCCGTTTTCAACGAACTTCGTTCGTTTATGAAATCGATTTGTCGTCCGTCCATCCGAGGCCTTTCTAATGGTCGGACATCAATGTGTGATACATCAATCGATTCAGCTCGGTGTCCAGAGCTTAAGTTTTGATGTCAGTTAAAATCGGGCCACGGGGGCGCCGTGCCCCCGCGATATTCCGTCGGGAAAAAAAAATTTCAAATAGGTCCAAAATTAATGTGCGATACATATTTGGACTCCCCTAACATAGCTGAGTCGAAATATGGTACCCCCCACAAAATCTGACCACGGATACCCGACCCCAACCCCGGGGAATTAATTTTATCAAAATTTCAAATAGGTCCAAAATTAATGTGCGATACATATTTGGACTCCCCTAACATAGCTGAGTCGAAATATGGTACCCCCACAAAATCTGACCACGGATACCCGACCCCCGGAATTAATTTTATCAAAATTTCAAATAGGTCCAAAATTAATGTGCGATACATATTTGGACTCCCCTAACATAGCTGAGTCGAAATATGGTACCCCCACAAAATCTGACCACGGATACCCGACCCCCGGGAATTAATTTTATCAAAATTTCAAATAGGTCCAAAATTAATGTGCGATACATAAATTGTTTTAAAGTAAGTCTACATTTGGAAGTTCGTTGCGACAATGCCTTGCATTTTCAACTTGTTTATTTTCTTCTAGACCCGTTGCTTTCGGGTAATTTTCGAATTGTTGTTCAAACTTCTTCCAGTTTGTCGTCCCACTTTCTAAAATTAAATTTTTTGGCGGTTTCAGTACACCCTACATTGTTGTTTCTTGGCCACGCTTTTAATCTGTTAATTCATTCGCGTCCTTGTACACTTTGTACTAACTTTCTGCTCCGTTTTCACGTTTTTAACCTGACACCATGTTCTATCAGTCAAGCCGACGATATAGCTAGTCTTACTTGATACTTGTAGTAAAATATAATCTTACATTAACAAATACTTTATTACTGTGTACTTTTTGCTACATGCATCGAGGTGTCCACCTGTAATGCGCATGCCCGACGGTTGGCAGGCATGTTGTCCCTAACGCCAGAACTACTTAAACTAAGGTGCCAGAGGTTCTAAACACAACCTCCAGAACAGGCTGTACACCACCTATCTCCGTAAATTGACAATTAATAAAAAAATTGTCCATCGATTAGTCTGATAATCCTAAACAATTACGTAAACTTTTAAATAACTTTTCTTAAAATCTAGCCATTTACAATCCATTATTTTTAACACCACTTTCTGGGATTTTATTTTAGTAAATCGTTTGGTAGAAAAAATCGATCCGCTTCGCACAAATGCTTTGAGCAAGAAAATGAGAGCCATGAGATACCGATATTAAGTAACTTAAAATGTTTCGTATCAAAACAATGTACGGCATAGAAACTATCGCTAGTGCTTCAGCTAATGCCTTTTTTTTGCGGATACGCAACCCAACTGGAATACATCATACTTTCCTAGAAGCGTTATATTGCTTGGCTTAATAAAATTGATAGAGCGGCGACATCAAAAGTCCGACAATTTGTGTTGTATGTTAATAAAATCATTGCAATTATTATTATTTGTGTTTAAACTGGTGTAGTAGCGCCTAATTATAATTCTTTCACATCTTATTTTTACAGTGAACCCCCGTGCTCATCGCTTTAATGCTGGAGTAAAGTCCAGAGTTAGAAAATAGACTTTTATCGTCTTAGCCACGGGTAAAAGTCTTTCAACATTGGAAACCCACAATGAAGCACATCATAATTCTTATGCAGTGAAAAATTTGACGACCTAAGGCAGCATTCCATATTGCTTTGGTTAATATAATTAATATAGCAGCGACATCAAAAGAACCCGACTATTGTGTACCATTTATTTTTGTCCATGACGCCCTCTGATCGTTACAAAGCGTCCAAAAATGCAATTTTTGTTCTTAAAAAATGTCTTCAAAACATCCGTAATAATATCGTTTGTAAATTAAATTTTTTTGTATAAAGGCTTTAAACGAAACCATCACGTGCTACTGCATTTTAGGAGATACTGCACATGATTCACGGTCGGATAATGTACAACAACACGCAGTGGCAAATAATACTCCACATGTGTATTCGGTAGCCGTTAACGTTCTCTTCAACTCTACAACTTCCGATAGTGGTATAAGTTTTATTACCTTCTGCAGTGGTTGAAATAAAAGATGCACTTGGCAATTCTCATCCTATATAAACGTTTCAGTATCCAGAAAGTTAAGCCAACTCACTGGGTGACAGTAGCTTACGCAACCTTTATTTTCTTCAATGTAACTCTCGGGTACTTACTTTTCGTCTACAATAAACAGAATCTGCTTCAAATCATGGAGCAACTTGTTGCACAATACGATTTTGTTGTGAGACGATACATAGGTAACCTTCTATTGTTAATAAAGATGTGATTCGTGGCGGGCATCAACAAGCATCTTCAGTCGATACTATATTTAGTGGGATACTCATAGGCCTACTTCCACAAACTCAACAATTACATTTAATAATTTTATTTCTGAAATATGTCATACAATTGTACGATATTAATTGTTCGATTGTGTAATTGCATGTGATTAGGCAAATGATTACTCTAATGAAGAAAAGTTACCTAAACTGCATTGAAATGGTTGTTTGTTAGTGTGTGAAAACATATGATGTTTAAAATTATGCTTCCAATTTGAAGAATAATCGCACAAATTGCACGAAAACGGAGGCTCGTTAGAATGTATTACCATATGTATTTTCAAACCTCTTTTTTGTAATCCTGAATAGTTACATAGGGTACACGAAAATGACCGATTATTAGTATGGGTTAGCACATGGTGATTTAGAGTCTGCCTTCTAGTTGCAGAATAATCGCAAAAGTTGCACAAAAAGGGTCGTTTATTGGTATGTGAAAGCATATGATGCTTTAAAACATTCTTCAAAGCTGTAGAATAATTACACAAGTTACACGCAAATGGTCGTTCCTTTATATGTGTTAGGAAATGTGTTTGCAAATTAATTTTCTGCGATGCCGAATAATCACACAAACTGCATGCAAATGGTCGTTCTTTAGTATGCGACCGCATGTGTAATTGCAAGTGATGATTCTGTGAAAAGAGTAGCTACATAAATTACATGCATACATTCGTTCGTTGCTGTGAGACCTTATGTGTCTTTCCAAATTCCACTTTTGTACTGCTGAGTAGTTACACAAATTGCACATAAACAGTCGTTCATCAGTATGCGATTTTACATGTCTTGATAAACTACTTTTGTATAATGAAGAATAATTACATAAATTGCATTTAAACGGTTGGTCATTGGTATGTGAACGGATATGTCTGTGTAAAACATGTTTTTGTAAAGCAGAATAGTCACATATGTTGCATAAAAATTGTCGCTGGTTAGTGTGTTGAAGCATATGGGTCGTTACATTACCTTTGCGATTTGAACGGTAATCGCATAAATTACACGTATATGGTCGCTCGATAATATGTGATAACATATGCTGCTTTAAACTAGCCTTGCGACTTGTACGATAATCGCAGATGTTGCATGCAAATGATCGCTCTTTACTACATGACTGCATTTTTATAAATCAGTTCCTCCAATGTAAAATAGTCACGATAAACTGTAAGTAAAAGAACTCATCTTACTGCGAGAGCCACATATCTTAACACATTTCTGTTCTCTAATGTAGAATAATAATGTAAATTGAATGAAAATCATTGCGATTTAATGGACGGAATGGCAGGTGGCGAGTGGCTTTTCTGGGTAGCGCATTGCGCCAGAAATTACATCTAAACCAGAGACCAGTTAGTTAACCAAATATAGGCCTCTCATTCAATATTGAAAATTGGCAAATTATCTTTGCCAATTTCTGGAATTCAATTCTAGAGGCCACTAGTTTTTTCAGCTCATTGCTTATAATAGAATCGAAATCGTAATCTTGTGGAAAGCAGTATTGATGATATTAGTAAAATTAGTAAAATGTGCGTTTTTATAGTTTTTTTTTATTTGTGATTAGTTTGGAAAGTCTGTGTAGTAGTTTTATGCATTACGCTTAATTTAATTTGTCAATTGTTAAAAGTTACCGGTTTTTATTGTTAATCGTTTAGCAGAATCAATCTACAGTTTTAGTGTTACCCTTTGCATTTAAATATTCTTAAGCGATAGTGTGCCAATACTTTATTAATGTGATGCTAAAAATGTTTGGAAACGGGTGTGTTTACATAAAGTATGAACGGACACGTAGAAAATTCTTAGTTTAAAAATGTTTCGTTTTCAGTTAAAAGATGCTTCTCGAGCTAAGATGTGGATTTTAAATTCAGATAAGTAAATCCTACCTTGTAGCAGAGATGAATTAATTAGTTATTACATTAACACCTGTTATAATTTTTGTACTTTTATACACCTATATTGAATAAAACGTATTTTATGACTTTCACACAAAACTTTTGGTCCATCTTAGCAATTACATTTTCTGTAGTTTCAAAACGATAGGTTTCCTAAAGAAATCGAAACCGAATTAGCCCAAAATATATTAAAATCCTCATAGTAAAACTTTTTGTTTGATATTATCACGATAATGGTGAACTGACAGAACTATTAGCGGTTACAACGCATGTTGCTAAAATTTATATTGGTAGAGTTTATGTATAAAATATAATTCCAATTATATTCTCATGATGAATTGTTACGCAATACCAAACTGGAACTTATATCTCCACAAAAGCTGCATAAAGAGTAGGTGTGAGAATTGCATTTTAGGACTCTGGCCATATTAACATTATAATGAAGCAATGACTTACAAGTAGAGTAATTCTTAAATCTTATAATGATAATGCTTTTTTACCTCCTGTAGCAACTATCCAAAGATATATACAGTCGCAAGAACAGTCAAGATCTCCATGGGCAATTTAAGAGAAAAGGATTATCTTCTGAAGATGAGCAGAACTTTTCATTCTCCTCATGAGCGAATTTACTCTGTTCTTCAAACATTGTTCCCTCAAAACCAACTGAAACAGCTGATTAAATAACAGGTAGTAAACTGCCGAAAATAAAGATTTGTTACGTTAAAACACTTCAAACGGTCTTTTCTGTGTGAATATTAATTCAATCTACTGTTATTTAAAACGCCCTAAAAAATGTCTAAACTACGTCACGTTTTCTATATTATTTTAAATCAAAAAAGCTATCGATTTAAAAGATCAATGGAAATTCCAATTGAAATTAGTGCTATTTTATAAAATTTCATTAAGTACTTACTATATAGTACTTTGCCTTATAAAGTCAAACATCTGCTTAGCAACTTCACTTTACAAAGCCGCTGCAATATGTTCTAACACCTGCAGCAAATACGTGACAACCACAGCTGCACGTACATTTGTGACTTCCTTTAAAAGAATAGGTCGCCTTAACCACCTGACACGTAAATGAACACTTGCAATGGGTTTATACCAAGTAAATCTTTCAAGAGGTACCGAGTTATTTTGCAGCTGTGCAGGTGTTCAAAGCAATACTATTGTCCCCTTTTGTAAACAATTCTTGATAGCCCTTAGGTTATTTCGTTGTTTGCAAACTGTGATTTACAGCTGGTATACTTTACACTTAATCCTTCGGAGATATTTTTGAAAGCCAAACACCTTGCCTCCCACGTGATTCTTTCTTTATAAATACAGACCGTACTTTGAAAGTTGGCGAGCCCTTTTTTCGTAAAAACCCCCGGTAAGTCGTGCTGCTAATTCAGATGCATTCTTGTTAAATGGCTTTATTTCTGTAATGAGGAAATAAGTTAGTCTAGGTAAAATTGTTTCATATAGTCCATCGGCAAGTGTAATACGCACTCTCCAATCTGCGATGCTACCAGAGGCAGTCAACTACAGTTCCTAAGGTAAAATTATTCTATTTTGTTTCTTTTTCTTTGATGCTGCGATGAAATATATACACTTCTTGTACTGATTGATAACTACGTAAGCGCTGGATTTTTTATTAATCGTGGATTACAGACAGCGTCTCGTCTCTGTGCAGAAGTGCTTGCGTGATTGTTTTCTAGTCACAAGTAATATAAAACAGCAATTTTATACTTATTTTAAAATTAAGATTTTAGAAATGCTTCACAAATTGTTCACTATTAGTCATCTAGATTAAGTTTCACATTTGATTCATTTCTGTCAGGGTTATGTTCTAAATTTGCAAAGTGCACTTCAAAGAGTAGATAGAAATACTGTAAATTTTATGTCTAATGCTTTTTCTTGTATATATTTAAGGTTTGAAGCGTTAAGTACGTATATATGCACATATTATTAAGATTCTAAGATTTTATATTTGCTTAAATATGTTTATGTTGCGTTATATGTGAGTGACATTTTTATTTACATTATGTTGACAGGATAATTACGAAAATGTTTGATGTAACGTTATATAAATATTCCGTTTAATACCATGCTGGTTTCCCTAACGGTTATTAAATAAAATACTTGTTGAGGTTTCCAATTTTTCCCTTTGGATGAACCACCCCACTCTACGACAGTTTGAGTTAGCTCAAAATCTAATTTAATTTTTATTCTACCCTTTTCCCTGTTTTGTTGCGGTATTTGGTATAGGTGATTTTCTTTCCGGACTATTGTAATCTTTCCTGTCTGCACGGAATATCGTAACAAGTTAATAGCACTTAGGAAAAATGGCCCTTCAGTCCTCTCGAATTAGCAAACTCGAAGTAAAACTTAAGTGTGAAAAAAGATCTAAGCAACATATCATTGGAACATCAGCTATAAATTATAGCTTTTAAAAAATATTCAAAGTTTTTTTAAAGATGCAACTTAAGCTAAAAATAATGGCAAATAGACGAAATAATCTTGCTTTTAGGATTGTACTTTAAATTACTAACGGCTTATGAGTATTTAAGTACTTATATTGTTTTACCCAGTGTCAGTATAATAAAAAAGTGAATTGTACAATCAACGATTGCGCCGGGTATTAACATTCAAATTTTTTATGAAATTAAACGAAAAGTAAGTAGAATGTCCTATATAGAACAGAAGTTTGTGATATCGTTTGATAATATGAGACTCAAAGAATTTTACGAGTATTCGAAGTCTCTGGACTTTATAAACAGGTATGAAGACGGGTTATTTAAGCAGAAGCTTTAGAAAGACATAATATACACTAGTGTTCATGACGCGAGGATTGTTTTCTTCATGGTATATGCCATTGTCAGATTTTATACGAACAATAAATATGGCTGTTCAAACTCTATTTAAAATATTATTAAATAGCATTGCTTAACCCATGTTTTGAAGCTGGATTAATTCTAAAAATGATTGCTTATGATCAAGCATCGGCCGATAAAAACTGTTTCAGACGACTAATAATCACAAAAGAAAAACCCGAATTCAGTATTAAAAGTAATGGAAACATACGCATAGTTGGAACAGTGTTGATGCTCCTCATTTAGTAAAATCTTTTTGAAACGATTTATTAAATGGCTACTACGTTCATAACGATAAATTTGTACCATTTGACAATATCAGATTTGTTTACCAATTTGATAGGAGAATTTACTTATTTTCTGTATGAACTGGAACTGTGATGTGATTTATAAACTATTTTGTATAAAAGATAAATGTTTTTGAATATATAGATGTTTCTTGAGATTGCTGTGTTTTATTTCATTTTGTAAATTCCATACCATATCTTCCGTAGAGCTAGCCAGGCAAATAAAAGAAAAAGAAGGTAAGGTAATAATTACAAATTTCATTACTGTGTCTTTGTCACGGCACTGTTCTAGCTCCCACTCCAAAGAGATGGGGTCACAGCACTCTTCTACCGGCGCTCCAACGTAAAAGAATGTCATTTTGGACAAATACTTGGGAGGGGGTTTAAAAGAAAAAGACGCTGCGACGAGTTGATATTCACTCGGGAGACAAAATTTTTGTATACATTAACTCAAAGATTTCTGGGTAGTTATACAATAAAAAGAGATACTGTTAAAATGAGGTGCATTAGTAAAAAGTTGTGAATGTTATAATAAAATCTTATAAGTGGAGTAGTTAAGATTGATTAAAATATTTATGACAGCATAAACTAGAAGGAAGTGTGGATAAAAATTAGAAAAAGAAAGAAGGCAAAGGACGTTGTTATAAAGGCATGAGAATATTATTATAAAAAAAATTCATAATCCTGGCAGTGTACGAGAAGATTAAAAGACTACCCTTTTAGATATTTGTAGATTTAGATAATTAAAAAGAAGTTCATGTTAATTGGAAAAGGAAAACTATAAGATGTCACGTGTGCGTGTGTTTGTGCGTGTGCGTATGTGTATGTGTGCGTGTACTTTATATCATAACATGTAATTAGGGCTTGCCCTGTATATTTCAATAAAAATAAATAAATAATTATCAAAAATCAAATCAAATCCTTCCAAATCTCAAAATGAGATTGTACTTATAGGAGTAATGCAATTTTAATGTGCTTTCTGCAAGTGCGTATCGGCAATTTTCCGGTTGTTTTCATAGGTTAATTATCACATAATTTTCCAGTGTTTTGTATAAATTAATTGTCAGATATAGAGTAATTATAGTGTAACGAATAACTATTGGATAAGCGACATTTTTAGGTAACGGGTAATTATCGGGCATCGAGTAATTATCCAGACACGAGTGGGTATTAATTTTGGGTACCCGGATATATACATTATCGTGTATCGTCATCCCTACACTAAGCCATTTCCATAAATAAATGATTAACATAATGCTTTTAAAAACCATTAGAGTACACAACCCGTCAGCCCCGTCGCAAGGGTGTCAATCACCCGGATGCAAGAGCAGAAAGTGGCGTCTCTTACTGTTTTTATTACCCTAATTTGGCATTTGGCAATATTTTTCAGAAGTGCTTTTTGTTAAACAATTTATCTACCGCAGAAATCAGTTATTTGAAAAAATAGCTATATTAAACTCTATATTTTTGAAGTGCGAATTCGGCACCCTTGGACAAATGTTATCCAACCACCGCAAGTGCGGTTTACGTCGCTGCGACGACGCCGGAGGTATATGTACACTACACTACTTAATTGAATTCAATGTACTTCATGTCGCACTTACGGTGCCGCACGTCCAAACACCGGATGTGTGTACCGATCCTAAACATTCAACAAATAATAGAGAAAATGATCAGAAACTAAAAATTAGACAAATAAATAGCAAATTCAATTTTCATCGATGTATAGTACAGCTACTAACAATATTTCTTGTGATTCAGATAGATAGCAGTAATAACACAAAAAATCAAAAACCGAAAGTCATAGATATAATACGTAACATAAAAAATATAAACTTTGAGAGTAACAAACTAAACTAAAAACGTAACTTTTACAAACCTACTTTTTAAATGTCGATAGACTACGTATGATCAAAAATCTATTTTTCTGCCTTTTTACCATTGCAAATTCTCTTATCACATCATCATAATCGATTTTTTCTTCTAAGTCATGTTCTATAGCTAATATAGCTAAATTTGAGAGCCTTTCTTGTACTATTGTACTCTTCGTGTAATGTTTAATAATTTTTAATTTCGAAAACGATCTTTCTCCAGATGCAACAGTCACTGGTAAAGTCGGATTAATTCTTAAAACTACTGCTTAATTAGGAAATGAAGATACTAGATCATTTGCAAAAAGAAATTGTAAAACATCCAATGGCTAAAACGATACCAATGAAAAATCTCTTAATGTTTTCAGTTCTGAAATGAGTTCTGAACCGTTAATATCACGTTTCGTTCCTGGATTTATCCGTAAGTTTTTGGAATAAGTTAGTACAACTTTTTAATAAATTGTCATTACTGTAGGTATTAAAATTTGACAAAAATCCAAATGTGTCATCAAACCTTTTTAAATCGATGAATCTATTTTGAAGGGACGTAAGTGTTTGATTAATTATTGTATAAAAGAAGTTTACTTTAAAATTTTGCTTTGGCTCTTCACACGTTTCATCTCGGTATTCGTAGTCAAAATTTTTCGGTTTTCCACGAATACAAACTGCTTCAATACTTGGAAAATTTGAATCAGCTTCAATGGTAATGAGTAAGCCTTGTGTTGAGTATCACGATCAAAATTTTGGTGTTTATTAATCTCTATCAGTGCTTTAAAGATGTTTAGGAAATAAAGCCTTAAAGGAGTTACGGCATCTATTCTACTAGACCAGCTTGTATCACTTAAAGCTTTAATATTTAAATTAGGCACATGCTGTAACGTGTTGATTTTCTTTCTTTTCAACACTTACTATTCTTGTATTGTCAAGCGCATCTTTAATAAACGCTCTGTATATAAATTTTCCTCTTGTACAAATCTATATTAATTTTAGTTGTCAAGCATTTTTTTATTATTTATTAAATGATCTAAATTGATTGGTTACTAATTAAAGAGTGGTACCGGTTGTAGTCCCTACTCTTTACATTATCGGCAACACGACAGAACTTTGTCTTGAATCGTGAACAACGTAAGTTGAAAGTACATACGTCATTTTTGTAAGGTGCTACGGAATAATAGATTTGGCATAGCGGTCGTACAATTTATAATCCTACACTTTTGGTGGATCTCCGTACACTTTATTTACGGTGAAAATATTTATATAGAATTTTGGCTGGTGCATGGGTTTTCACTGTTAAACAGATATCTGGTCTGGATTGATAAAAATAAGCATATGGTCGTTTAGCAAATTGGTTTTTTGTAATTTTAAAAGGAAGCTGATAGTCGTGTTGTTGAGTAAACACGAATCGTAAGTTAACATATTAAATACATTTAACTAAATTTTATTCCTTTAGGGCTTCTTATCTTCGCTCTTATTCTCGTTATTAGTTTTGCCGTATCTGTTATGGGTAAATTTAGTTCATGCTGGACAGATGTTTAGGATTTCCGGCTGTTGTGTTTGAAGAGTACAGTATCACACGTTGGTTATCGTATGAGCGATAAAACCTGGAGGATTCAACTTTTAATTTAAATGGATTAATCATTTTCAGTTATAAATTTGATGGTCATTTGGCGTTATCCGTGCAGGCATTTTAATTTGGAAGGATTTCGTATTTTTATATCCTTTACAAATAGTAATATGGAGGTAGTAAGTTATGCAAATACTTAATTTTGCAGTTTTGTAAAGTCCCTTAATTTTATTTATGAAATTGAAAATAACATCAAATTTATAGCTAAGATTTTGCACTATAACATTTATTTAAAGCGTCAAAGCTTTCCCTTTTGTAAAAAGTTTATATTGGAGAGTTGTTTCAAGATCGGGTTTGCTCCTTAGATAATTTATTGGTTTCTGTGTACACAAAAAACAGGTCACGAATAGCATTTTTTTGTAAAGATTATTACCTACAAAAGCAAAGGTAAAGGTAAATTATTATAAAAGTTCTCCAAGATTTTACCTTGCTTGAATTAATATTATTGATTGGTATAAAGTGTTATTGATACAATATATACACAGGGATTGATAGGACGGTTAGTGAGTTCTGAAACTGTTAAAAATTAAGAGGATAACATACATAGTGTTATTTTGAGCATTAATAATTATTGCTCCCTGAATACCTATGAGTCGTCGTTGCTAGGCATTTTTTTTTGTATGAGAGTGATTGAAGACATCACTTTCAGTATTTTGAGCTTTAAGGTTTCCAGGCAGTCTTCGGGCGCCCAAAATTATCTCAACACCAGTCATTGGCTTCAAGTTTGGTCTCCATGACCCACGACCCAGCCAGATCGAGTTAGCGAGGAAACCTCATCCTATTCCACCTTGTCTGGCAACTGCCTGTTCTCTGGGAGATCGGAAAAGGGGTGGCAATACCTTTTGATTATGTCCCACCATTTTGTAAAATTAAGAAAAAGACAGATTTCTTGTATAATATCAAAAAAGTTTGTTGTTTCATAGGAAGCTTTGGCAGTATCGTTGACAACCAGATTTAAGGTATGAGTGGAACAAGGAACAAAAAAGGCCCTAGGATTGATGTCCAATATTTTTTTTGCAAACCAATATTTTTCCTTTCATGTTGATCCCATTATCATATCCCTGTCCACACAAACATTGAACATCTAAATCTAAATCGCCAAACAGTTTTAATGTAAATTTAAATAAACCTTTACCTGTTGTATCGAATATGGGATGAAAGGCTACAAAAATTTCCATTATTTCAACATTGAGTGTTTCTATATTGAAATAAATATATCTAAAAACAACACTAATTTGCTTGATATGACTGGTATCGGGAGTGCAATCTAAGATTATAGAAAAATATTTTGAGTGCCTTACCATTTCTAGAATTTTGTTAAAAACTTTTTTAGCAAGCAATCTAAGTAGCTCATTTTGAATTTGGTCCCCTAGGTAATGAACAGTTTTTTTTATCAGAGTTTTGAGATTGCTGAACACGATTTACATGTTTGTGCATCACAGGATCAAATGATGCAATCATTTCGACGGCTTTTAGAAAATTGCCATTTTCACGTTCAAATAATTTTTTTGATGTTCCCCGAAAAGCTAGACTTGCAAAATAAAAATTCGATAATAGCAACGATTCTTTGTAATACAGTATACCAATACTTTGTTTCAGACTTTTATGATACGTAAACTATCAGAATTAATTGTTTTTTTTTTAATTTAAGCATTTTTCGCAGGTTAAACCATAAGTTAATATTATTATTGTAAGAAACACTGGTTTCATGTTTTCGTATAGACCTAGAGACATGTTGCCAATCAGAAAAACCATTCAAGTCGGCAAAATTGCTAACTTTTGCACTTCCAAAAATTTTACAACAAAAACAGATGGATACGTCTTTTGAATTACAATAAACTAACCAATCTCTTGTAACGTATTTTTTTTCCTAGTTACATTTAGTTCAATAAAATAAAAATAAAACAGTTGTATTTTAAAGTATTTAATTTGTGAATTATCATCCAATAAAAATTAATATATAATATTCGTAATAACGCATGGATTCTTGTATATCTATACTTTAAAGTTAGTTGCCAAGCGCTGTCGAGTTGACAGTCGGCACTTTATTCTCAACGTCCAAGAGTGCAAGCCGCTTTTGCAGACGAGATAGAGTCAATATGGCCCTGTCGAAACACATGGCTTCTAACAAAGTTAGGAAAAAGTAGAGCATTGAAAATTCTTGGTGTCTGGAGGTCGAGCCTAACAACGGTTGCGTGAGCATCATTTTTCGATAAGCCTCGCACCGAGTAGTTTAGTTGATCCCGACAGGCCTGAGAATATGGAACCCCTTTTGGACATCATTTGAGACAGTTGGTATATATTAATACAATAAATTATACTAATATTTTTCATCTTAGTGCAATATCTTAAGGACATATCTTCAATAACATTTTCGATAATAAACTAAAACAAATTTTTATGGCAGTAATTTAAAGCAAGGATTTATGGTTTCGTTCTATTCAATTTAATACGCAGTAAAGTAAACGTTCATTCTACATGGGATCTCGATATTTCGAACCGATGATTAATGTCACACACAGATGTTACGATGGAAATGTTCAACAGCTGACGTCAAGGTCTGGCATCTGCTGTACATTTTCGATGCACGTGAGTGTTTATAACTTTTGATAGCTTTGAAATTATAGTAAATTATTATGAATTATCCAACATTGATTATTTGAGTAACGTAAATATAAAGTAGTTTTTTTAAGAAGTCAGAAACATTAACGAATAAGTATCTTGTTTGCCAGTTTGTTTGCACATGTACGCAAACAATGTATTTTAAGAAATTCTGAATGACAACCTATGTCAGACAAAAAATATTGTAGATACCGTTTTCCAATCTAGACGCCATATGCTGTCTTGGTTAATTTTACATTATCTTTAAAGACTTTCAGGTCATGTAAAGGCACTTTCATTGGTGTAGGAAATTCGCGTGTTTTTTGTAGATTACAATTAAATTAGAATATTTGCATTTTACAATGTCTGCTCTTTGATAATTAATTTTTGTTGTAATAATCAAGGAAGTACTTCAATGATTAAAAGGAACTTATGTGTTATGAACAATTAATAAATTATGTCTATCTAATTAAATCTTATAGAAATGATCTACTCATAGATCTTAATTTTGAATGTAAAACTTCATTAGAATTATTATGAAAAAATTATGAGAAAGATACAAATTTAAATATTGCAGTCACATGTATATAATCAGAAATTTATCCTAATAGAATCCCTTTTGTTTTTGAAAGACGTTTTATTATTCAACAATTAAAAAAGTGCAAGTCCTCCCGGAATAGAAAGTGTGTGTAATGAAAATAAATTCCCTCAGTATATTTAGATGCCTAAATTCTATTATTCTATTTTTGGCAAATGTTTTTGAGGACACAAATGGTGTCCATGTTGTGCTTTTGTTTGTTCACAGGTAAAGCTGAGACATCTGTATGACATCTGGTGGTTGAGGTCTTGGTAAGTGTGTCCGAAAGAGTGAAATTCAAGTTTTATGGCTATGTTAGTGGTGTTAAGATAAGGTTTCCGCATTCCCCTTATACAAGCACAGTTAAATTTTGTTGGTTATTGTATTAAAAAATACGGTGGCGGTCATTAAATATATTTTTGGTCTTTTATTCACCCATGACCCAAGCTCATGATCTACCCAGAGCTAACACTCGACTAGCCGTTAATATCTTAAGAGTTTTTCTTTGTCTCAAGCCATTTACCATCCGACATTACCTTGGGCTTAAAAGAAAAAGAAGAAATTCTCGACCTTGTGATATCATATTAAGGTTTAGAAAATTGGGAGGTTTGATTTATAGCTGATAGTCACGAGGATAAAAGAAATATAAAATTACAAAAATAATTTTATAGTACACTCTCATAACTTTTTCGCCGTTTGGAAGTTGTCGACAGAGGTAATTATTAGAAAATTTACGACCGTTTTCGTCTGTTGAAAAATCCTTTTTACTCGAGTGGATTGGTTCTCTTACTACTAAAAATCTTATTTCAGAGGTCGTTAAGATATGTTGCCACAATACTGGATCATTTGGTAAAATACCTGCAGATTGTACCTTCATTTCATGTGAAGTGGATGCTGAGGACACTGAGGAACAGGACGGTTCATGGTTTGCTCCATTGTAACAAAAGTTATTCCTAAATGGCACTGACAACAAATACAAACACTACCTAATTGTGGAATACTATCAATTTTTTCATAATTTCGTAATTCCAATTAAAAATGGTCTAAAATATGGATGAACTGCAGTAATTTTAAAAATAATTATTACTACATATACGATTGACTAATACTTTACTTATGAAGCCGTGCTATTATTAAAATAATGCAAATTCCAAATATGTATACGCTTTACCATCACATAACTACGGATGTTTTACTGTTAACACAGAACAAGTACGAGTAAGTATACGATATTGCAAGAAGCTCCAGTGAACAGCGCTTCCAGCTCGGCTAATATCATCAGCATTCGACAATACACGATAGTGATGAGCACACGACGTTTCGATGAACCGGAACTGAGATCGTTTGAACTTTGGAAGCGTTAGAAAATACCGCAAGTTCATTTATTTGTTTGTAAGTAGACGGGGACGGGGGAGTGTCTACGAACGGTCGTATACAGATTGTGAAGGCGTCATGATTCATGAATTTAGAAATATCCCTTTCGCTTTCCTGTTGCTAGTGTCTCGCGCTTGGCTTGAAGAAGTTAGTTCTAAATACTGAAAGATGCCAGGAGCAAGGAGAATTCTATTAAATACACTGTTAAGGCGCGGAATTTCATATTCCTACCTATAACACCGAGGGAAACGGTGCTTCCATTTCTTCCATTGACGGCACGCCGCTGGGCTGTTTGTTAGTATGTAAAACATATGATGTTTAAAATTATGCTTCCAATTTGAAGAGTAATCGCACAGATTGCACGAAAATGGACGCTCGTTAGAATGTAACACCATATGTATTTTCAAACTTCTTTTCTGTGATCCTGAATAGTTACATAGGGTACACGGAAATGACCGATTATTAGTATGGGTTAGCACATGGTGCTTTAGAGTCTGCTTTCTGGTTGCAGAATAATCGCAAAAGTTGCACAAAAAGGGTCGTTTATCGGTATGCAAAAGCATATGGTGCTTTAAAATATTCTTCAAAGCTGTAGAATAATTACACAAGTTACACGCAAATGGTCGTTCCTTTGTATGTGTTAGGAAATGTGTTTGCAAATTAACTTTTTGCGATGCCGAATAATCACATAAACTACATGCATATGGTCGTTCTTTAGTATGCGAACGCATGTGTAATTGCAAGTGATAATTGTGTGGTGAAGAGTAGCTACATAAATTACAAGCATACATTCGTTCGTTGCTGTGAGACCTTATGTGTCTTTTCAAATTCCCCTTTTGTACTGCCGAGTAGTTACACAAATTGCACATAAACAATCGTTCATTAGTATGCGATTGTACATGTCTTGATAAACTAGTTTTGTATAATGAAGAATAGTTACATAAATTGCATTTAAACGGTTGGTCATTGGTGTGTGAGCAGATATGTCTTTGCAAAACATATTTTTGTGGAGCAGAATAGTCACATACGTTACATAAAAATTGTCGCTGGTTAGTGTGTAGAAGCATATGGTTCGTTACATTACCCTTGCGATTTGACCGATAATCGCATAAATTACACGTATATGGTCGCTCGTTAATATGTGATAACATATGCTGCTTTAAACTAGCCTTGCGACTTGTGCGATAATCGCACATGTTGCATGCAAATGATGGCTTTTTAATACATGACTGCATTTTTGTAAATCAATTCCTTCCAATGTAAAATAGCCACGATTAACTTCAAGGAAAAGAACGCATCTTACTCCGAGGGCCACATATCTTAACACATTTCTCTAATGTAGAATAATAGTATAAATTGAATGAAAATCATTGTCGATTTAACGGACAGAATGGCAGGTAGGAAGTGGCTTTTATGGGAAGCGCACTGCGCCAGAAATTACATCTATACGAGAGACCAATTAACCAAATACAGACTTCTCACCACTATTGAAAATTGTAAATTGCCTTTGCTAAGTACTGGAATTCAATTCTAGAGGCCACTAGTTTTTCAACTCATTGCTTATAATAAAATCGAAATCGTAATCTTGTGGAAAGCAGTATTAATGATATTAGTAATTCGTATGTTTTGATTGTTTGTTTTTGTTTTAATGCTTTGCGATTTTCAGGCACAATATTGTCAATTTGCTTTTTAATAGTTTTTTTATGATTTGTGTATAGTATGGAAAGTCTGTGTAGGAGTTTTTATGCATTATGCTTAATTTAATTTGTCAATTGTTAAAAGTTACCGGTTTTTATTGTTAATTATTTAGCAGAAGCAATCTACAGTTTCAGTGTTACCTTTTGCATTTATTTAAATATTCTTAAGCGATAGTATGCCAATGATTTATTAATGTGTAGCTAAAAATGTCTGGAAACCGACGTGTTTACATAAAGTATGAACGAACACGTAGAAAATTCTCAGTTTAAAAATGTTTCGCTTTCATTTAAAAGATGCTTCTCGAACTAAGCTGTGGATTTTAAATTCAGATAAGTAAATCCTACCTTGTAGCAGAGACTAGTTAATTAGTTATTGCATTAACACCTGTTATAATTTTTGTACTTTTACACACCTATATTGAATGTGTTTTATCATTTTCACATAAAACTTTTAGTCCATCTTAACAATTGTATTTTTTATAGCTTTAAAACCGAATTAGCCCAAAATATATTACAATCGCCCAGGTAGAACATTTTGTTTGATATTATCACGATAATGGTAAATTGACAAAGGTATTAGCGGTTGCAATGCATATTGTTAAAATTTGTATTGGTAGAGTTTATGTATAAAATATAATTCCAATTCTATCTTCAAGATGAATTGTTACGAATACCAAACTGGCACTTATATCTTCACAAAAGATGCATAAAGAGTAGGTGTGTAAATTGCATTTTAGGACTCTGGCTATATTAATATTATTACGAAGCAATGACTTACAAGTAGAGTAATTCCTAAATGTTATAATGAAGATGCTTTTTCACCTCTTGTAGCAACTATCTAAAGATATATAGGTACAGTCGCAAGAACAGTCAAGATATCTTTGAGCAATTTAAGAGAAAATGATCATCTTCTGAAGATGAGCAGAACTTTTTATTGTTCTCATCAGAATAGATTAAAAATCTAGCGTATTTACCCTGTACTCCAAACATTGTTTCCTCAAAACCAACTGCAACGGCTGCAACTTCTGATTAAACAACAGATAATAAACTGCTGAAAACAAAAATTTGTTACGTTAAAACCCTGCAAGCGGTCTTTTCTGTATGAATATTAATCTACTGTTATTTAAAACGCCTTAAAATATGTCTAAACGACGTCATG
The DNA here is from genome assembly GCA_036346225.1 of Platerodrilus igneus. Taxonomy (NCBI): domain Eukaryota; kingdom Metazoa; phylum Arthropoda; class Insecta; order Coleoptera; family Lycidae; genus Platerodrilus; species Platerodrilus igneus. Next base: position 121,529 of record JARFIW010001304.1, read on the forward strand.
TTTTCCATATTATTTTAAATCAGAAAAGCTATCGATTCAAAAGCTCAATTTTTTCCAATTAAAATTAGTGCTATTTTATAAAATTACATTAAGTATTTAATATATAGTATTTTGCCTTATAAAATCAAACATTTGCTTAGCAACTTTACTTCACAAAGTCGCTGCAATATGATCTAACACCTGCAGCAAATACGTGTCAACCACAGCTGCACATATATTTATAATTTTCTTTAAAAGAATTAGTCGTCTTAACCACCTGCCTAGTAAATAAACACTTCAAATAAGCTTATATCAAGTAATTCTTTCAAACGGTACCCAGTTATCTTGCAGCTGTGCAGGTGTTCAAAGCAATAAGATTGTCTCCATTTATTAACAATTCCTGATAGGCTCTTAGGTAATCTCTTTGTTTGCAAACTGTGATTTACAGCTGGTATACTTTTGCCAAACATCTTGCCCCATACGTGATTCTTTCCTTATAAATATAGACCGTACTTTGAAAGCTGGCGATTCCACACCGAGCCCTTTTTTCTTAAAGGAGCCCGGTAAGTCACGCTGCTAATTAAGATGTTTTATTTTTCTTTCTTTAATGCTGCGATGAAATATAGACACTTCTTGTGCTGATTAATAACCACGTAGGTGCGGTAGTTTTTCTTACTTGTGGTTGCACAATAAATTTCAGACAAAGTGTTTAAATTTACTTTCTCGTCTCTGTGCAGAAGTGCTTGCGTGATTTTTTCTAGTCACAAGTAATAAAAAACAGCAATTTTATACTTATTTAAAAATTAATATTTACGAAATGCTTCACAAATTGTTCACTATTAGTAATTTAGATTAAGTTTGACACTTGATTCGTTTCAGTTAGGGTTGTGTTCTAAATTTGCAAAGTGCACTTCAAAAAGCAGGTAAAGGTACTGTAAATTTTATATCTAATTTTTTTTTTGTATATTTAGGGTTTGAAGCGTTAAGTACGTATATATGCACATATTATTTAGATTCTAAGATTTTATATTTGCTTAAATATGTTTATGTTGCGTTATATGTGAGGAACCTTTTTTATTTACATTATGTTGACAGGACAATTACGAAAATGTTTGATGTAACGTTATGTAAATATTTCGTTTAATATCATGCTTGTTTCACTAACGGTTAATAAATAAAATACTTGTTGGGGTTTCTAATTTTTCTCTTTGGATGAACCACCCCACTCTACGACAGTTTGAGTTAGCTCAAAATTTATTTTTTTTAAATTTTTATTCTACCCTTTTGTTGCGGTATTCGGTATAGGTGATTTTCTTTCCAGACTTTATTGTAATCTTTCCTGTCTGCACGGAATATCGTAACAAGTTAATAGCACCTAGGAAAAATGGCCTTTCAGTCCTCTCGAATTTGCAAACTCAAAGTAAAACTTATGTGTAAAAAAAGATCTAAGCAACATATCATTGGAACATCAGCTATAAATTATAGCTTTAAAAAAAATATTAAAAGTTTTTTTAAAGGTACAACTTAAGCTAAAAATAATGGCAAATAGACGAAATAATTTTGCTTTTAGGATTGTACTTTAAATTACTAACGGCTTATAAGTATTTAAGTACTAGTATTGTTTTACCCAGTGTGAGTATAATAAGAAAGTGAATTGTACAATCGACGATTGCGCCGCGTATTAACATTCAATTTTTTGATGAAATTAAACGAAAAGTAAGTAGAATGTCCTATAAAGAACAGACGTTTGTGATATCGTTTGATAAAATGAGACTCAAAGAATTATACGAGTATTCGAAGTTTCTGGACTTTATAAACAGGTATGAAGACGGGTTATTTAAGTAAAAGTTCTAGAAAGACAATATGCACTAGTGTTCATGGCGCAATGATTGTTTTCTTCATGGTAAATGCCATTGTCAGATTTTATACGAATAATAATATGGCTGGTGAAACTCTACATAAGATATTATTAAATAGCATTGCTTAACCCATGGTTTGAAGCTGGATTAATTCCAAAAATGATTGCTTATGATCAGGCATCGGCTGATACAAACTGTTTTCTGGCCAGTAATTATCACAAAAGAAAAACCCGAATTCAGTATTAGAAGTAATGGAAACATACGCATAGTTGAAACATTGTTAATGCTCCTCATTTAGTAAAATCTTTTTGAAACGATTTATTAAATGGTTATTACGTACATAACGATAAATTTGTACCATTTGACAATATCAGATTGGTTTATCAACTTGAGAGGAACAAAACGACACAAGCAATACCCAAGTTTACTGAGAAGCACATCAACCGCAACAATTTTCTGATGTCAGTGAAACTTGCCTCACAAGTTTTAAGCTAAACAGTAGCAAGTACCATTCGCACAACTATATAGCCACTGGATAATTGCAAACTGCCTCAGCTTCTTCTACACTGCATTTAATTTTTCAATGCTCCACCAAAAGGTAGTACATTGGCCAGTAATCTAGTCTTTTTTTAAACTCGCCTAACATTTTTCAAGCGGTCCGCGTTCAACTCGGTGCGTTAGGCTTAGTAGTCACATACATACTAACTAAGTCACCAAGCCGCCTAGCTTCTACTTAATGTGAAGAGGTCTCGAGAGATCATGAGAACCCAAATTCTTTAAACAGAACCCACCCAAATAGAAGGAAAGCGGAAAAATTTTAATTTCCGAATATATAATAGTTCTACCCTGTATAAATAAGCGTAATTCGATGCCATTAAGAAACAAAGCCCGTATTAATTACGTGATTAAATTTCCTTGTACTACATTAGTGTTGGATTGTGAAAAGATCATAAAACGAATATAAAACTTTAAACCATATCCAAATTAATCGTTGAATACAGTAAAAACGAGTTTTTATTACTAAGAAAAATACAAAGCTATTTAATTCATCCGCCTAACAACTGTGACGTTATTATTGGGGCAGCCACGTTGGTTCGTCAAATTTATGCTACGTTGGCTCGTGGCCGTACGTAACACAAAGAAATGACCCGGCTCAATCGGAAAGTGGGGGTGTAGAAAGCAGACCAACATATAAGGTACGCGGCTGTAAGGAATTAGTAATAGTACCTGCAATAGAAAAATTAGAATAGTAAACCTGAAAAAAAACAAATTAGTCCTGCAAACCTGAAACAAAGAAAAAGCATAGCATATGGATCAAGTATAATTGTTCAGTACTTTGTAGAATTAAAAAAAACTGTTGGGATAATCTATATAATATAACAACGTTAAAAGCAATATAACAAATCTTTAGTACAAAGTGAGGTAATATTGGGGAGTAGCAGAAACGTATCCTCACACACCAATTAGACATAAAGCAGATAAAATTTTAACAAAATATAAAGAGGTAAACACAATTAATATGAGTAGTCCAGTAGTATTGATTTTTCTTTTTTTTTCTTTTATTTAAAATAGCATGCAAGTCTATGGTAAAAGGTATCAGAACGCCAAAGGTATGGCAAAGCATCAGACAGGTATTTAAAGTAAAAACAAGTAGGAAATAGTTCAACTTACAAACAGTCCTTCAGCAACACTTCCTCGCAATTGAATGTGGGATTCCTGATGTCCTGCACTAACGAAGCACTGCACCCTTAACTGTGAGGGTGTGGATGGAATTTCTCACACTTTACACTAATTACGCCTACGTATTTCACTGGTGTTAGCAGCAGACATTATCATGCTGGTGGAACTACGTAACATCGATAAATCTCTTGTTAATTCTATTTCCTGAGACAATAATTTTGAAAGATTTTGTAACACAAATTGTAAAGAAAAATAGTAATAAAAATTTAGAGTCACGGGCTTTCAAGGCACGACGTAATGCATTAAACTAACAGTAACGTGAAGCGTTTTATTTGCTACCTATGGTAACAAAGGAAAAGCTAATGCTTTCGTATAACCAAATTCGCGCAAACAAAGATCTATTTTAGATTCGTTGGGGTTAGAAAATTCAGGAACTACAGTACCAACTGTCTTTACAAGTGAATGAGATACTTGTTCATAAGAAGCAACCTCTTTTTTTTTCTCTACTAAACCTGCTACAACTGTATCACCATTTTTAGAAACACTCAAATTTTAAAACTGTGTTTGAATAAACCAAAGTATGCACTCCTCTGATAAGAAAAAAGAGGCCACGAAAACTAGATCGCACACAGTTCAAATATAGCAAGACAAATCCACAAAAAACACGATTAGTAAAGCGACGGTATCACTAAGTCAATCTTCCGTAAAAACAACCTCGTGCGGTCGGGTTTTCCAAGTTCTACAACTTTTATTTCTAACAGAAAAGCAACAAAAACAATTTGTCGTGCAACGCGTAATCACTAAGTCAATGTTCCGTAAACCTTTTATTTTACAAGAAAAACAACTAAAGACACAATCAGCAAAGCAACGCGTATCACTCAAAGTACTTAATCTACCGGAACCAAGAACAAAAACCGACTACGCATCTGTTCATAACAACTCGTTGTTATTACCACCACACTTCTTGTCAATCCAACACGTTACATACAAAAGCATACCTCATTCAAAGGTAATCAGAACTACACTTCTTATCTGTTTATATTTAGACTCGTATATCCACATAAGGAACAACATTTATATGAATAGCAATTTATCATTAATTCCAAGCGGTTTGTAATTTTCACTAAGTTGGAAAACAATTCACGAATAATTCTATTTAAAATTCATTCATTGCAATGTATTTATTCATGAAAACCAATCTTCAATTAAACCATCTTTTAAAAGTAATACCCGCGAGTTAAATTGCATACAATATAGAACTAGTAGTTGCAGAAATGTAATTACGAATTGGGAAAAAGGCGTAACAAGGTTAAGCTGTAAAAATGCCCGTTACACAACAATATCAATTTATCGCGTTCTCATTAATAAAAATACTAAATAAATTTTCTGTGTGTAAAATATGCGTTAGAGCACATCTTTTTCTACAATTGTTAAGAGTACAAATCTTATTGCAAAGTATAAACAAGCCCAATCTTTCAGCCATGTGCATCAATTAAAGGGATTCATCCGTGATTCATATTCACTCGGGAGACAAAATTTTAGTATACATTAACTCAATGATATTTGGGGTAGTTATACAATAAAAAGAGATACTGTTAAAATGAGGTGCATTAGTAAAAAGTTGTGAATGTTATAATAAAATCTTATAAATGGAGTAGTTAAGATTGATTAAAATGTTTATGACCGCATAAACTAGAAGGACGTGTAGATAAAAATTAGAAAAAGAAAGAAGGCAAAAGACGTTGTTATAGAGGCATGAAAATATATAAAAGACTTCCTTTTTAGATATTTGTAGATTTAGATAATTAAAAAGAAGTTCATGTTAATTGGAAGCGGAAAACTATAAGATGTCACGTGTGCGTGTGTATGTGCGTGTGCGTGTGCGCGCGCGTGTGTGTGTATCTCTCTCTCTCTCTATATACACACACACACATGTTGTACTTAATATCATAATATGTAATTAGGGCATGCCCTGTCACGGGTAATTATCGGGCATCGAGTAATTATCGAGAAACGAGTAAAACCCGGGTATTAATTTTGGGTACCCGGATATATACATTATCATGTATCGTCATCCCTACACTAAGCCAGTTCCATAAATAAATGATTAACATAGAACGTTTAAAAAACTATTAGAGTACACAACCCATCATTTCCGCCGCAAGGGTGTCAATCGCCCGGGTGCAAGAGCAGAAAGTGGCGCCTCTTACTGTTTTTATTACCGTAATTTTGCATTTGGCAATATTTTTCAGAAGTGCTGTTTGTTAAACAATTTATCTACTGCAGAAATCAGTCAGTTGAAAAAATAGCTATATTAAACTCTATATTTTTGAAGTACGAATTCGGCACTCTTGGATAAATGTTATTCAAAACCACCGCAAAAGCGGCTTACGTCGCCGCGACGGCGCCGGAAGCATGTGTACACTACACTACTCAATTGAATTCAATGTACTTTATGTCGCACTTACGGTGCCGCACGCCCAAGCACCGGATGTGGGCACCGAACCTAAACATTTAACAAATAATAGAGAAAATGATTAGAAGCTAAGAATTAGACAAATAAATAAGAAATTCACTTTTCATCTATGTATGGTATCAGCTACTAACAATATTTTTTGTGATTCAGATAGATTTCAGTAATAACACAAAAAATCAAAAACCAAAAGTCACAGATATAATACGTAACATAAAAAATATAAACTTTGAGTATATTATAGTAACAAACTAAACTAAAAACGTAACTTTTACAAACTACTTTTTAAATGTCGATAAACTACGTATGATCAAAAATCTATTTTTCTGCTTTTTACCATTGCAAATTCTCTTATTACATCATCATAATCGATTTTTTCTTCTAAGTCATGTTCTATAGCTAATATAGCTAAATTTGAGAGCCTTTCTTGTACCATTGTACTCCTCGTGTAATTTATAATAATTTTGAATTTCGAAAACGCTCTTTCTCCAGATGCAACCGTCACTGGTAAAGTCACATTAATTCTTAAAGCTGCTGCTAAATTAAGAAATGAAGATACGAGGTCATTTGCAAAAAGAAATTGTAAAACATCCAATGTCTGAAACGATGCCAATGAAAAATCTCTTAATGTTTTCAGTTCTGATACGAGTTCTGAACCGTTAATATCAAGTTCGTTCCTGGATTCATCCGTAAGTTTTTGGAATAAGTTAGTACAACATTTTAATAAATTGTCATCACTGTAGGTATTAAAATTTGACAAAATCCAAACGTGTCATCAAACCTTTTTAAATCGATGAATCTATTTTGAAGGGACGTAAATGTTTGATCAATTATTGTATAAAAGAAGTTTACCTTAAAATTTTGCTTTGACTCTTCAGACGTTTCATCTCGGTGTTCGTAGTCAAAATTTTTTGATTTTCTACGAACACGAAATGCTTGGATACTTGGAAAATTTGAATCAGCTTCAAATATTTCAGCAATGATTTTGGCTTCACTTATACTATTTTCAAAACTGTGATCGGATCTATAGTTTTTCACAAAGTCCATCAAGCTTTTAAGTTGGTTGGAACATTCTGTTACGTTTAATTTTGGGGCTTGGAGAATTTTACTAACAACATTTATTTTAGATAAAATATCAAACCAGATTAGCACTGAACAGATAAATTTGAAATTCTGAATTTTCAATGCTAATGAGTAAACCTAGTGTTGAGTATCACGATCAAAATTTTGGCGTTTATTAATCTTTATTAGTGCTTCAAAGATGTTTGGTAAATAAAGCCTTAAAGGAGTTATGGTATATATTCTACTAGACCAGCTTGTATCACTTAAAGTCTTAATATTTGAATTAGGCACATGCCTCTTGATTATGTCCCACCGATTTGTAAGATAGAGAAAGACATAGATTTCTTGTATAATATCAAAAAAGTTTGTTGTTTCTTATGAAACTTTGACAGCATCGTTGACAACCAGATTTACGGTATGAGTGGAACAAGGAGCAAAAAAGGCCCCTAGGATTGATGTCCGATATTTTTTTGCAAACCAATATTTTTTCCTTTCATGTTGTTCCCATTATCATATCCCTGCCCAGGCAAACATTGAATATCTAAATCTAAATTGTCAAACAGTTTAAATGTAAATTTAAATAAACCTTCACCTGTTGTATCGATTATGAGATGAAATGCTACAAAACTTTCCATTATTTCAACTTTGAGTGTTTCTTTGTTGAAATAAATATATTTAAGGATAACACTAACTTGTTTGGTATGACTGGTATCGGGAGTGCAATCTAAGATTATAGAAAAATATTTTGAGTGCTTTACTATTTCTAGAATTTTGTTAAAAGCTTTTTTAGCAAGCAATCCAAGCAGTTCATTTTGAATTTGGTCCCCTAGGTAATGAACAGTTTTTCATCAGAGTTTTGAGATTGCTCAACACGATTTACATTTTGGCGCATCACAGGATCAAATGATGCAATCATTTCAACGGGTGTTTTCCGTTCACATCCAGCTGTTTAAGAGGGGTGTATGTGTGAATTACGCTTCTTTCGATTATTGGTCGATCTACGCTACACAGATCCTTGTATTTGTCTAACACTATTTGATTTGAAGATTTTCTATGATAGGCGTTACACACATCTTTTATGGTATCATGGATGTTCTTCACGTTTTCGATTTGGGCGTTTTGTAATATATTTTTAAGTTGTTTATTTATGAGAGCATATTCTGCCGCCTGATATTGTCTTTTTTGTCTCTGATATTGGAGTGTAATAAGTTTAATGTCAATTTTAAGTTGTTCCCACCATTGTGAAAGATCTATTTCTGCGCAAACAATATTTTTCGTCTGATCTAAAAAAAGTTTCATACACTCAACAAAACTTTTGTCTTCTAGTACAGCGTTGTTAAATTCCCAGTAAGGCGACCACTGGCTTACTTTTCGGTTATAAGGCTTAACACTGACGGCGACTGAGAGGTGATCAGAACATGTGCTTTGAACATTGATTCCGCCAAGGGAGTTTATTAAATTCTCCGGTCAATTCTTGAGGCTGTTCTTGAACTTACAAATGTATAACCTCCTTTCTTTCTATTAAAAACGCGCCAATAGTCAGTCATGCTAAATTGTTCAATGATGTTGTTCAACTTGTGGACTGTTTTTGCATGAACATCGATGGAATTCAAGCGGTCCAATGAGGGCTACAACGTGCAATTGAAATCGCCCTTAGTGTTGGGTAGGACGTTATTAGGACCGTGTTTCCAAAGCGCTAAGAGTCTGTAATGCCTTATTTTGGTCGTTTGAACAGTAAACAACAACTATGTGCCATTCTGCATTGTCCATCGATATAGTTAAGAGTTGTGAATAAGAATCATGTAAAATACTATGGTTTATAGTTTTTATACGAATACGATTTCCTTCTTTAACTAGTATCGCAGTTCCAGTATAATCATTGTGTGCTGGGTTATCAAAAAATTTATATTTTCAATTTTGACGATTTATGTTCGGAAATGCGATAATATTTGTTTCTTGTAACGAGGCGATGTCTGGTTGAGTTTGTTTTAAAAAATCATATAATTCAAGTTGTTTGTATTCGCTGCGGATGCTCGTTGTATTTAATGTAATGATTTTAATTGGTTGTGTGGTGTGTATTGTATTTTTAATATATTAATAAAACGGGATTTGATGATTGCTAAATTTCAGCTAGTTCCAAGTAATTTAAACTGTCTGATGAGTTGCTTCTACCGAGACTTCTCTTGGTCTGGCTTATTTGTTTCGTTTGATACGAGGTGTCCATTTTCTCTAGAGTTGCTGCTCTGCTGATGGCGCTAACTAACCGCTTACACCTTTCTTTTACTGATCTTACCTTACTCGCCACAGATGCGTCCTTTATTAAAGTTAGTAAGCTCTAGGTGTTTTCAGTATATATTTTTTGAGACTTCCAATTGCTGATCGCTTCCTTTAACTTCTCTCAAAAAGTCGCTAAAGTTAGATGATTCATAGTTTCGTGTTTGCTCGAATGTTCTAGACTTCTGTAGAATACACTTCGGTTATGCAACTTGCGTGTTTGACAGGTTGCCTAATAATTCGTAACACTGCCGCCTCTTTAAAACTGTACAAACATTTTGACACCAATTTGATGACTGATAACGGTATCGGCAGCTATTTCTTCTGGTGCATCCACCACGTCGTTGGAAATAACAGTCAACACTCTTTGCTTGGTCTTGGTAGGCAACCGGTTGATAGCAACAAACAAGGACCTGGATGTTGGTTCCCTGGAAAATTACTTCTAGCGTATTTCGAACTATTCTTTGTTCTAAGCGATCCAGCTTGGGCACCGCTAGTCTCGTTACTCCATTTTGCATCATCTGAGCCTTAGAACTCAGCAAAACCTCCCATAGATGTCCATAACTAGGTCCCTGTCATGAAGAGTTTTTGGTGACCAGATAGTAAACATAACAAGTTCTATCCTGAAGAACCAAGATTTTTCCTACAGTTGGTTGCTGTTGTACTAATTTATCCACACATCAAAACTTTTTCTTGAAAACAACAGCTATTCCACTTGATATTTGCAGATCTTAAGCTACGCAATGTGCAAGATAATACCCTTCTGGTGCTTTAAACAGATCTTGCTGTTTTTCAACAATAACACCAAAACTCGCCTTTGCGGAACCACCATACGCCGCCATGAAACTCTCAAAATCTATATTTGGCTCACGATTAATAACACTCCGAACGCCATTTTCGTTACTCGAGTTTTCCTGGTTGTTGCCAACGTAAGATCTTAAACGGTCAAAGTGTACTACTTTCGGTTTACCACTGGGAGGTCTTCTCATTCGGTACACTATATCATTAATTCTTTTTAACACTTTGTACGGGCCTTTCCATTGTGTTTGTAATTTCGGAGACAATCCACGCTTCCTTTGTGGATTGTACAACCACATTAAATCTCCAGGTTGGTAACCACCTACTTGTGCTCTCGTGTCATATTGTGATTTCATTCGATCTTACATGTGATTTTCCAATGCGCCACCCGAAGGTACTACATTGGCCAGGAAGCGAGTTTTTTTATCTGAAAAATTTTGAATTTTGCCAAACCCTTGCTGTTCCAAGCAAGATAGTGATCTTTAACGTGCATGACAAACTCACACACCGACACATTGGGCGTAGTAGTCACACGTATACCAACTACGCCTCGGAGCCGCCTGATTTCGTTCGATCGCTTGCCGCCTGGATATTCTATCGGACGTTTTTGTGGATGCTATTTGATCTTTCGCGAAGCTTACTAACGTAGTTTTCACCTGCGACCCTTTCTCCAGGTTTAAATCCAAGCTGAAGATCACATGGTAGCCGCAATTAACGTCCTAACATTACGCAAGGGAGAGCATCGTGTGCTGTCATGTACCGAAGATCGCTACGCCAGTAGGAACAAATGTAAATATTGGTCCTAGTTTCGTTGATATTCGGAGACAACTTTACCTAGGTACTTTCCTAACGTCGTGTTCATTCTTTCAACCATTTCATCCGATTGAGGATGAAGTGGTGTGGTTCTACTCTTCCTGATTCCAAGATGCTTGCAGACGTTCTGAAACAACGCTGATTCAAAGTTTCAACCTTGATCACAGTGTAATTTCAAGGAACCCCAAAGCGATATAACAACTTCTTCACTAGTAGATCTGCAACCGTCTCGGCTTCTTGATAAGGTACAACATACGCCTCCGGCCATTTGGTAAAATAATCCATTGTAACCAAGATGTATTTATTGTCTTTTGTTCGCTCAGGAAGCGGACCAGCTATATCAATGGCCACCCTCTCAAAAGGGTTCCCTCACATTATACTGTCTCATTAGGGCTTTCCGTTTTGTGACCGGGCCATTTCCAGAGGCACACAACTAACATTTCCGGCACCACTCCTTCACATCTTTCTTGCAGTTCACCCAATAGAGTCTTTCTTTCACACTTTCGAGAGTTCTTTTCACATCAAAGTGCCCTTTGGAGATACCATCGTGCAAGTGCTCCGGCACTTTGCTTCTCGGCACTATCACTTGGAGTCGTCTCTCAGTGCCATCTTTGCACTCCAGACGTCGTTTCAGGAATCTATTTTCAATCACCAGGAAGCCCCACTGTGCCCAGTATGCCTTCAGGCTCCTACTTGAAATACTAATTTCTTCCCAAGCTGGTCGTTGTCCTATACTCTTCTACTCAATAATACGTCCCAATTCGGTCATTTCCCTGATCTTCTCGTATTCTTTCGAGTTGCCATGTATCATCAGATACCCTTATTCTATGGATGATACTTATTTGCTCATTCATCTTGGAGCAATTTGATACCGGTTATAAGCGAACCACGTGTTACTACACCGTGAATGGCATTTCTAATAATAATATTTTAATCAATTTTATCGCACTCTCAAATTTATTCTAAACGGACCTAAAATTTCTGTCTCAACTTACATCTCATATGCCAACTATATGTGCTATCTCCTGCGGATTCTGTTGCTTGTTCAGAGTGTTGGTGGTACGGGACCACTCTCTACAAGACAGTTCGAATTTTGGTACATATTAATTAACGGTTTTACTACAAGCTAACCAGTTCATTATTTGGTGCTTTTGTACAAATCAACTTTACCAGTGATTATTCTTTATACTAGAAACTAGTTACTACAAACGGTTTCCTGTATTTTGTCTCTTTGTCCTTTTATTTCTGAAAATTCAAACAACTAACAAGATTGCATTAATAACTGTTACATTTAGAGATTATATTCCTGTATTATACTCATTTTGTTACACATCTTTTGGTGCAGGACAATTTAAATGCGCCCCTCTATTTGCAAGGTCATATCATTTATTTTTAGTGTTTAAGAATTTATTATTATTTATAGCGTTTTAGTTCATTCATTTTTACCGTTAAAGTTGGTTAAATAAATTACGTTACTGTTACTGTTATTTTACTGTGTTCTTATTTTATTTTATGCATTATTAGACAGACAAGTGAGCTGTCGTTAACTGTTGACTAACCTATATCTTTTTTATTTTGACGATTGAGTCGAGTTCTTAACTATCCTTATGCCCACACCAATCATCTGCTAAACTAGCATGGTTTTGACTTTTCTTATTATGTTACGGTAGTTCGTGCGGGTCTTTCCTACTTGTTCTTACTTTTCTTGTTGATACTGCCTTCGAGATTCGTGCTTTGCCGTAACAGGTTAAACCGACGATATAATTCAAAACCAAATGTTATTAATATAACACAAATTGACATGATATTCTTGTCATACATTTGTAATATTAAAATAGATAGATATTAAAAAAACATAACAATACTATCTATATACATAAATAACAGGAACTTTTTACGATTTTCATACGCCAGGGAACCAACTTTCATTTTCAGTGAGACATCTGCAAATTCCGCTAAAAGAGAATTGTGAGCATTGCCTTTCACGGAAAAACGCACGGGGTTGATATGAAACTTGAAGTGAAACACAGGACATTTGTACTAATAATTGATACTTATTTAATAAACTTGACAATTGTTTAAAAGGACGACGCATGATGCAGTTCCACACTAACGAACGTCCATTCGCATGCAATTTGTGTGATTATACTGCATCACAAAAAAGAAATTTACAAGAACACTTTCGATTGCATACGAACGAGCGTTTTGTATGCATCTTGTGTAATTATACCACCTCACGAAAGCGTAATCTAAAAGAACATTTTCAGTCGCATACTAACGAGCGTACATTCGCATGCAATTTGTGTAATTATACAACATCACACAAAAGTAATTTAAAAGACATTTTTTATCACACACTAATGACCGTCCATTCGTATGCAATCTGTGTGATTATAACACATCACACAAAAGTTGTTTACAAGTACATTTGCGGTCTCATACTAACGACCGTCCATTCGCATGCCCTTTGTGTGATTATAGCACATTACACAGAAGTTGTTTACAAATACATTTACAGTCTCATACTAACAATCGTCCATTCGCATGCAATTTGTGTAATTATCACACATCACAAAAATATCTCCTACGAAGACATTTACTGTCGCATAGCAACGAACGTCTATTTCAATGCAATTTCTGTAATTATACTGCATCACAAAAATGCAACTTACAAAAACACTTGCAGTCGCATAGTAACGAACGTCTATTCGCATGCAATGTGTGTAATTATAGCGCATCACAAAGAAATCAATTACAAGTACATCTTCGGTGGCATAGAAACGAACGTCCATTCGCATGCAATTTATGTGATTATACCACATTATACAAAAGCTGTTTACAAATACATTTGCGGTCGCATACTAACGAGCGTCCATTCGCATGCAATTTGTGTAATTATACCACATCACACAAAAGTAATCTACAAAAACATTTTCGATCGCATAGTAATGACCGTCCATTCGTATGCAATTTGTGTGATTATAGGACATCACACAAAAGTTGTTTACAATTACATTTGCGGTCTCATACTAACGCCCGTCCATTCGTATGCAATTTGTGTTATTACATCACATCACAAAAATGTAACTTACAAAGCCATTTGCGATCTCATAACAACGAACGTCCATTCCAATGCAATTTCTGTAATTATACTACATCACAAAAAAATAACTTACAAAGACACTTGCGGTCGCATAGTAACAAACGTCTATTCGCATGCAATTTGTGTAATTATGCCGCAATACAAAAAAGTACTCTAAAAATCCATTTGCTGTTGCATGCTAAGAAACATGCAGTTGGGTGATTATTCTATATCTCAAAATTTTTTTACAGTGCGGTCTTATAGTAATTAACACCCATTTGTTTGCAATATGTGATTATTTTGCATTTAAGCAAAATAATCTAGAAGCAAATGTGCAATCCCATAATTCTCAAGGTTCATTTGCCTGCTTTGTATGCAAATATTCGCATGCAATTTATGTAATTATAACTTGTCACAAAAAGTGTAGTCACATACTAACGAGCATCCGTTTGTGTACAACTTGTGCCAATATACCACTTCACAAAAAAGTAATTTACAAAAACGTTTGTAATAGCATACCAACAAGCGTCCATTTTCGTGCAATTTGTGTTGTTATATCACATCAAAAAAAGGAACTTATAGACATTTTTGTCCCATTCAATCGTCAATTCGCATGCAATTTGTGTAATTGTAACTCGTCATCGCATACTAACAAACATCCGTTCTCGTGCAATGTGTGTGGTTGCACCACGTCACAAAAAAGTACTTTAAAAAGACATTTGCAATCGCATACTAACGAGCGTCCATTCGTGTGCAATTTATTCGATTATATCGCATCATCATAAAGTCATTTACAGAGATATTTTCAATCGCATACAAACGAACGTCCGTTTACTTACAATTTGTGTGATTATTCCGTATATCATGAGAACATTAATGGCCGCAAACTAGCGAGCGTTCATTTGCATGCAATTCGTGTAGTTATAGGTGAAGAATAATCTATAAGCAAATGTGCGATTCCATAGTAACTAACGTTCATTTGTATGCTTTGTGTATAATATGATTCGTCATACAAATACATTTAGGACGACATACGATTATATATCTTCATTACCCGCGCCGTTGGCTTTTTCCGAGTCACACATTCTTTTTTTTAAATATTTTTGTCTAATAAATTATGCCCGATGTTAGGTACCTACCTTCATAAAATAGGGTTTGTTAAATGATGCTAAAGTATTCGTTTGATGGGTCTATTTTCGAAATAGCGTGTTTGTGTGTGCCAACAATTAACTGTAAATCCTTGAAATGCCTACATTTATGGACTTAGGATGTATCAAGCCTGGACTTCTTTAAAAATTCGGTAATTTGCTTTTATACGTTTTTAACAACTAAGTGTTGCTTTAAATTAGTGTCACATTAACTGTTAATAATGGAAGTAGTGCAGCTGTGAAAATGACTACGTTAGTAATGGCATTCGTGTGCAAAAGAAACTGAACGTTAATTGCAATTATATAACGAAGTGATTGCTAAGGAGGAGTTTTATATTAGACATTGTTTTATATACGTTGTCATTAATGATACGAGAGCAATTTACAAAGATTTATTAGCATTTTAAACAACAATTTGATCGTGCTGGTTGTACAAGCACTAGAGCACCGCCTTGTGTCTCCATATCGCATGCCGGGACTATATCCTATAGCTGATTACTTAAATATATAACACACTTTCCTTTTTTAAACTAACATTTTAAGGATAGCGCAACTAATACAGCTCAATTCTTGCGTTTCTATTTCTATCAATATTACATTCCTTTTTTTCAATTGGCATATTGGGTACAGGTACCACTTTGGTAGTCAACAAATTTGGAGCCCAATATGTCAGTGCCTAAATTATCATAAATTAAATCTCATGCTTGTAAACTATTTTTAGTTACATTTATTTTATTTAAAAATTTTGTATTTCTTTTATAAGGTGTCCTGACTCATCTTTAACTTTGTAATCCATTTCTCCTAATTTATCAACTACATCTCCACTTTTCCATAATGTCTTACAATTAAAACGCGAATTCTTACGTTTTAAAAACGTCGATAATCTACAGTTAAAAATCGATAAATACATCGCGCAAGCGCAAAATAAGCGACGTCACGGGCGGATGGTAACGCTAACCTTTGTACAGATTTGGCGCGCCCATCTATCAATGACGTCACCAATGCACAAATTATATTACGCAATAATCGGAAATATAAATTTAAGACAATAGTTCCTATCAGCGAACAAATTAAATAATGGACTACTTACATCAGAAATCCGAACGTCCTGCGGGGTTGAGCTAAAGTAGGCCTCTATTAAAGTCCATCAGGGCTCCATCCCGGAGGGATTAAAGATGGTGATTGTTCCGGTGCTGTTGGCGGAGCATGGACATCCGGCTCGTCTAGGGTCGTGGAGTACGGTTCGCCAAGGCTACAAATTGTTTCCTACCTATGCAGGGAATGACGGGAACATGGTATAAGGGGCGACAAACAAAGACAAGCAAGCAAGGAAATCTACATAGATAAAGATAAGGCACGATACGATACCTCAAACGTCCACCACACTCGAAGGTACGGGCAAAAAAGCCACGTTAAAAAGAGTCACGGGAAAACCCCACTTTTGTCCCTACTCCACTCGCGTCGCGCGATCTGGCGCAAACGCACTGTGACGTAACGGAAATACGCGCCTAGTCTTTTGAAATTGTGGCGCGAAACTTCCGCACATCATAATTAACCCAAAACAATGTTTAAGGGCCAATTTGATTGGCACGTAACAAATGCTCTGTGGTGAATGAATCATTATCTGGTCATTCTTTTGTAATTCTGTTAGGTTTTTGGAATTTCTATCATAATAATATTTGTGTTTTACTTTTCTGTTGTAGTTTATTTAGTATTTTTTATGTGAAACTGTTTGTGATTCAAGATACCCCGACGAGACTGAAATTTTAGTTTTTTGTGTTCTGTTTAATAACAGTTGTGCGTACGAATAACCTATAGTCGTAATTTAAGTTCCGATTTACGTAATCAATATTGGTAATGTCATAACATGGTGCGGTTGCCACTATCAAAATACGAGTAAGAAAACTCTAGTTAAAGGGTTACCATAAATTTAGATTTTGATTAATTTTTTTGTCCCGTGGAGTGTTTGACTTTTTAATTTGACCTCTCTCAATTTTGACATACACCGATTGTGACTCCCCGATTTTGTCTCCCTATGGACGCTTGGTACACGTAGTTACCGACACACTCAAATTTGTAGATATTTGTCCCCCTCGTTTTGATAGGTTCATAAAAATTCATAATGATAATTAAGAATGTAGAAGAGGCTAGTATATATTTAAAAAAAATCTTTTGTATTTGTTTTACTTAAAATTTTTCTTTGTTAAAATAAAAAAAAAGATTTTTTTCTTTTAGGAAAGGGGTAGTGTAACAATTTTATTTTTGATTAATAAATCCCTTCATAAAAGTGCGAGAATAATAAAACACTTTTATTAAAACAATAGTAAATTACATTCAACAACTAAAGTAATACGTTAAAGCAGCATCGTCCTTTGGTGTTCTATTTGTGGTTAAATATCTGTGTCTTCTACAGCTATTTGCAGGCGCGTTTCTGTTTGACTGTCCCCTCCTCGGACGTCTCGGTCGCCCGAGCTAGTTTTGTAATCAGTCGGCCATACGTGGAAGAAGCAATAAGATGTATCAAAAATTGCAGGCCGGCAATTTGCGTATCAACTTTGATGAGTTAGGACACATCTTCGAATAGCGGTTGGTAACGTATAAAAGTTATTAACTTGTTTAATTTGAGATAATTTATTTAGCGCGACGAGACATAATGCCACAATTGACAATGCAACTCTGAAAATAGAAAATTTAAGAAACCAATTTTATGAAAACCACTTTGTTATACAACGTAAGGATGCTACTTTGGTGAGGCGGCGTGATTCAACATCCGGATTGCAGCGGCTGCCGAATGTATCGTGGCCGTATTTGATTCTACACGTGGAGCAACTCCATAGTAGAAGTTGTTTAGTATGAACTTGGTTCACACTACACGCAGTGATCTTTGTATGAAATAACAAGTACCTCATCAAGGCGAGAAATGCAGTTTTTGGTTCGTAGATAGCTTTAAGTCCTTTTTATGCGTTTCACACTAAAAACACGTTAATTTGTTCTTATGTGTAAAAGCATGAATATTATAAAAGTTTCAACGATTGCTGAGCTGGATTTCCAGTGTCGAAATTAAAATTCACTGATTTGATGTTTTGAGAAACAACACGCGTGGTTCATTATGAATCGTTAGTAATAACAACAGGTGTTACTGACGTCACTTATTTTTCTGTAGTATACTGCTGACAGATGTATTCTTGAAAGCAAATGCTTCGAACAGCTTTAGCACAAGTTATGTAAACAAGAGTATTGTTGTGATCTGCTTTTTTTTTAGAAACTAAAACTAGCACATGTAATTTAAAAAGGAATAACTTGAGTAGTAACATTTTAGATGTAACCTGCCTGAACAGATCTGCACGGGTCGGAGTTTTTTTTGTAACAAGTTTACAATATACTGTAAAATGTTTGATTATGAATAACTTAGATAAACCTGAAGTTAAAATTCACGAAGTAATTCAGTTATTAATTAAATTTTTGTAGCAATTCATTTTTGTTTTAAAAGAGATTTTTTTTAGTAAACAATTGGTTCAAGATTAAAGTTTTTTATTTTGATCAAATATGATCAAACCTAACCACAGAAAGCTAACATCCTTAAGAGTAGAATTTTGATGCCAACTTTATATTGAAAATATCTTTTTACTACTTCTTTATGTATATTTGCGGGACACAGATAGTGTTCCACTTTTTTATTAATCTAACTATTATAATTTCTTACAGAAACAGCGTCTTATTTTATTAAGACAGGTTTTTGTCATCAAAGGCGATCTTTTTTTCTTTGGGTCTCCACGTCCGCCCTTAGAAATATGCCATGCCATTATCCTGAATAAGTCCGGACTTGGTGGCGCCTATTTGATTTAGATTAAGTTTGACCTACAAACAGATTTCGACTTACCCCCCCATTTCTCATAGCTCTACCCAAGGAATAGACCCCTAGTTATGTCGGAAGACTTAGTTTCACTGCCACCCAATGTGGGGCTGGTGCTTTTAGAAAAAACGTTTCACTAGCGCCCATGAGTGGGGCATATGTTGCACTAGCGCCCATGAGTGGGGCCAGCCTTTAAGAAAAGATTAGTTTCAAGAGTACATTTATACTATTGATCCGACAATAAAGGCAATGCAATGGAAGTTCAAACTCTGTATTAAAGACTAAACAAACATTATTTCAAATAAATAAATATTAAGTTACCCTGATTTAGTTATTAAAATAAACAATTTAAATGAATAAATAAATATTAGTTTATAGTTGTTAAACCAAACCACTCATTTATATATAATGCAACTGACATCAAATTCTAAGCAGAAGCAACTGGTAACACATAAATATTTCCTTCAATGATTAAATAACTAACGGTTTTACAATAAATGTCAACATCCAGTCAAAACAACGCTCTGATTACAAAGATGTAATCAAATTACCCGTAATAACTACCACATTATCAATTTATAAAACATAACCTTCAATAAAACCAGCCAAGTGGAAGCTTTTTCAACCTGCCATTTTTAAAAACTCAAGACAAAATGCTTGGCAAACCTGTCGACCAACTGGATCAGTCATACGCATGCGTCCCTTCTACTCTAAATTCTGACATCCCGGAATACGTTCAGAAACTTGCAAGAGGTTACTGAGCTACTAACAAATACGTTCGAATATTGAAATGTACACTATAATATTTGTAATAATTATCAACCAATGAGAAAACGACATAGAAACACCACGGACCACTTCACTATAAACTAAAAATATAAAAATAATTGATAATCATACATTTAGTTTTTCCATGTGACTTGCTTTTGATATTAAGTTCATAATAGACTTTTGGAGTTGAACTTAACTCAATTTCGTTGCAGCTTGACTGAAGGTATTCACGCCGAAAAGTATATTTATCAGTTGAAACTATATTACTGCTGCAACTTGACTGACTATTATATTGCTTCTCAAGCTCCGACGTTGTAGCTTCTCTACTAATAGGTACACATACACTAGCACGAGGCTCCCAAGAATCTAAAAATTCAGCACTGTTAAATAACTATTAACACAAGTAGTGCAAAGTAAAATTAAGGATACCACACCTATCAATTTACTTTTTTATTAAGTGAACAATATGAGATTACTTTGTAACTTCATCTCTACAATAGAGATTGTGATCATGTAAAAATTCAAATGTGTAGGACATAATAAGTTTCAAAATATTGTGTTTTTTGCTATATTTACATAAAATAAAGAGTATCAATATATGCGAAACACAGAAAACTATCTGTTGGAATGCTGGAACTCTAATATTTTGATTTTAAGCAAATTTTTCATAGTGACAAGTTTTTTTGTTAAACAATCCTTACACTACTTCCTTAATTATTATTCTAATGGTAAATTTAAGATAGGTATCGCATTCAAATGAACTCTTGTGAAATCTTCGCTATATTGATGTTCCGCAAAATGCACGTGACATACTTTCTTTACACTGTATAAATACAGAGGATCCAATTCTAAAAGATCCTTAGTGTTAATTGCATTTAACCACATGTTAAACCGCTCCATGTCCTTCTTGGGATTGGGGAACCTGTGTCCTTCATGATTGCATCCTGACATTTAGGCACACAGCACTTCACGTAACCCATTTTGCAATACTTTATAACGTTTTGCCTTACTAATGGGTTATTTTCTTTACTCCTATATGGCCAGCTGAAAGGCACAAGGATAGATAACGAGGATTTCCGGAAGATGTAAAGAGCCCAAGGTTAGTTTCGGTGAAAAATGGCTCGTAGATGAGGAAACCTCCAAATGCTAAGCGGCTAGTCGAGCAATTTGCTCTGGGTAGAACATGAGCTTTAGGTCGGGGTTGGACTGCGACCAAAATATAGTGAATATGGCGCCACCGAATTTTTGTATACTAAGAAGACCCAACTTGAGTCTTTTGTATAAGGCGAATGCGGAAACCTATACCCAAATACCGCTATACAAAAAAATCACGAGAACCCAATCCCTAAAGTTTTCTTACCTTATGGATCGATATTGATCGCTAAAGATGCACTGCTATACCTGTAAACTGATTAAAACAAGCCTAGCACAGTTTGTGCATTCACTTCAAAAAAATTCATAATTAATAAAAATCAGCCCTCATTCATTCCAACTAATAATCATAGTTTTGAACAAAATAAATATCTATTCCTTTAAGTTGCAGTTTAAAATTATTTACAAAACATCATCTTTAAAAATTTGACTTAATTATGATAATGAAAAATATGCACATTTGTACTTGGTAATAATCTCAACATCAGTATCTCACAAAAATAGAGTAATGTAGTTTTTTACATTAAAAGAGTCTAGCAAGATTTTGTTCTTGTAAATGTTTAAATTTGAGATTTGTGATTGATTAAATTTATATTACAAACTTCATTTGGCCTTGGTAGTACTACATAGACTTCACATTAAATGGTAAAATATTCCAATTATTAATTAATGAAAAGCAAAATGAAACAATTTAGTTCTCTAAATTAACATAATTTGGTATTCAAATCATAGCTTTAATTTTTGTTAATACTGAAAGTTAACCTTTTCTAGCTTTATATCGCCATCTACCATCTTTTGTTAGTACTAATACAAAGATTAAAAGTGAAGTTTTATAGATTCCTTTCACCAATGTTTAAAAATAACTTGTTTGTCATTCACATAATGAACTAGGAAATTTCCACGTGAACAAACAAAACTTATTTGTTTGTCAAACCAAAAGTTACAGCTGACGTATTAAAAAAATCTAATTACATACTAGATGTTAATCCATCAGAAGAATACATGCAATGTATTTGGACCATACCCGGAATAATAATTGATGAATTGGAATCTTCTTATTTCAGCCATAACAGGTTAGAAATCTCCAACACCACACAATCTAATTAACTTGATACTGAATTTCTAACAAACATAAGCGTGCGTCCACATCGAACAAATGAACCACGCTGGATTGATTACCACATCAAGTAAAATTTCAAATATGCTTTACAATTCCTATAAGATTTCAATAAGTTGCAAATCAATTTTCATAAGTTACCAATACATTTTTATAAGTTTTCGTAAGTTACATAAGTTGCACTGCAAATATCAAATTAATAATGGCCTTAAAGCTCGGTAATACTTACTGCTATCCTAAAGCCAACCTTTACAATTCACGTCCCGTCTTATACGAACCATATAAATGCCAAGCGTGGACATATAACGAGTCTAGTTCAATATTGATGACGAAGTCGGTTTAGAAATTGCAAGAACTATAGGTTATTTGTGCTAGTTACAAACATGATGGACCTTGTTTTGGGCATACATTCTACATAGGTCAAGATTTAACATATGAGGGCAGTGCTATATTATAAATTACAAGAGCTTTAAATGATTCTCACATACCCAAGAAGACCAACTGAATTTTTTAGTGCGAAATTCGCAAATTCCCCTAAAAGAAACTCTTGAAGACCACCTTACACGTAAACACGCTCAGGGTTGCTATGAATCATAAATTGAAGCAAAGAATATTTGTATTAGTAACTGATCTTTAGTTAATAACGCTTAACAATTGTCTAATAATACGACACGTGATGAATACCCACGCAGAAGGTTCATTCGCATGCATTTTGTGTGATTATGCCGCGTCACGAAAAAGTCATTTACAAGCACATTTTCGGTTGCATACTAGTGAAAGTCTGTTCGCATGCAATTTGTGTGATTATACTGCAACACAAAAAAGTCATTTAAAAACACATTTATGGTCGCATACAAACAAACGTCCAATCGCATGCAATTTGTGTGATTTTACCACACCATATAAAAGTTATTTACAAGTTCATTTTCGATCGCATACCAACGAGCGTCCATTTGCGTGCAATTTGTGTGATTATACCGCGTCACGAAAAAGTCATTTACAAGCACATTTTCGGTTGCATACTAGTGAATGTCTGTTCGCGTGCAATTTGTGTGATTATACTACAACACAAAAAAGTCATTTAAAAACACATTTATGGTCGCATACAAACAAACGTCCACTCGCATGCAATGTGTGTGATTTTACCACAACATATAAAAGTTATTTAAAACGACATTTTCGATCGCATACTAACGAACGTCCATTCGCATGCAATTTCTGTAATTATACCACATCACAAAAAAATCATTTACAACAACATTTTCGGTCGCATACTAACAAACGACCATTTGCATGTAATGTTTGTGATTTTACCACATCATATAAAGTTAATTTAAAAAAACATTTTCTGTCGCATACTAACGAACGTCCATTCGCATGCAATTTCTGTAATTATACCGCATCACAAAAAAGTAATTTAAAAGAACATTTTCGGTCGCATACTAACGAACGTCCATTCGCATGCAATTTTTGCGATTTTACCACACCATATAAAAGTTACTTTAAAGTACATTTTCGATCACATACCAACGAACGTCCATTCGCGTGCAATTTGTGTGATTATACCACATCACAAAGAAGTAATTTAAGAAGACATTTTTGGTCGCATACAAACAAACGTCCACTCGCATGCAATTTGTGTGATTTTACCACACCATTTAAAAGTTATTTACAAAAACATTTTCGGTCGCATACCAACGAACGTCCATTCGCATGCAATCTTTGCGATTTTACCACACCATTTAAAAGTTATTTACAAATACATTTTCGATCACATACTAACGAACGTCCATTCGCATGCAATTTGTGTGATTATACCTCATCACATAAAAGTAATTTAAAACAACATTATGGGTCCCATACTAACGAACGTCCATTCGCATGCAATTTGTGTGATTATACTGCATTATATAAAATAAATTTACAAAAACATTTTCTGTCGCATACTAAGGAACGTCCATTCATATGCAATTTATGCAATTATACCGCATCACAAAAGAGTTATTTAAAAAGTCATTTTCGGTCGCATACTAACGAACATTCATTCGCATGCAATTTCTGTAATTATACCGCATCACAAAAAAGTCGTTTACAAGAACATTTTTGGTCGCATACTAACGAACGTCCATTCGTATGCAATTTTTGTGATTTTACCACATCATATAAAAGTTATTTACGAGTACATTTTCGATCACATACTAACGAACGTCCATTCGCATGCAATTTGTGTGATTATACGTCATCACAAAAAAGTAATTTAAAAGCACATTATCGGTCGCATACTAACGAACGTCCATTCGCGTGCAATTTATGTGATTATACCTCATCACAAAAAAGTTATTTAAAAAGACATTTTCGCTCGCACACTAACAAACATGCAGTCGCATGCAATTTGTGATTTTACCACACCATATAAAAGCAATTTACAAGAACATTTTCGATCCCATACTAACGAACGTCCATTCGTATGCAATTTGTGTGATTATACCTCATCACAAAAAAGTAATTTAAAAGCACATTATCGGTCGCATACTGACGAACGCCCATTCGCGTGCAATTTATGTGATTATACCTCATCACAAAAAGTCATTTAAAAAGACATTTTTGGTCGCACACTAACGAACGTCCAGTCGCATGCAATTTGTGATTTTACCATATCATATAAAAGCAATTTACAAGAACATTTTCGATTGCATAGTAACGACCGTCCATTCGCATGCAATTTGTGTGATTATACCTCATCACAAAAAGGTAATTTAAAAACACATTATCGCTCGCATACTAACGAACATCCATTCGCATGCAATTTGTTTGATTATACTATATTATATAAAAGTAATTTACAAAAAACATTTTCTGTCGCATACTATGGAACGTCCATTTATATGCAATTATACCGCATCAGAAAAAAGTCATTTTTGGTCGCATGCTAACGAACGTCCATTCGTATGCGTGTAATAATACCGCATCAAAACATTTTTGGTCATATACTAATAAACGACCATTCACATGCAATTTGTGTAATCATAGCTTGTCGCAAAAAAGTGATTTGCACAAACATATGTAGTCGCATACTAATTAGCGTCCACAGGTATGTAATTGTTATGAATATAGCGCATCACTAAAAAGTACTTTACAAGTACATTCGGTCGCATACTAACGAACGTCCTGGTACGTACAATTTCTATGATTATACTACGCTACAAGGTAGTTATTCACAATTATATCTACGATCGCATATTAACAAACGCCTATTGGTATGCAACTTGTGGCTATTTCACATAAAAAAAGAACTATTGTAAAAGTCCATTTGTTCTGGTATTCTAAGAAACATTCATTTATGTGATTATTCTGTAGATTACAAAAATACTTTTGCAGTCTCGTATTACTCAACATCCGTTTGATTGCAATATGTGGATTTTTTCGCATCGGAGACGAATGATCTAAAAGTAAATGTGCAACTCCATAGTAACTAACGTTCATTGCATGCTTTCTATGTATTTATGCTTCAAAAGACGAATACATTTAGGGAGACTTATACGATTTTATAATAATCCTTCATTACCGGCGCCTTCGGCTTTTTACCGATCAGACACCTTTTGTTTTATATTATTGTGTAGAAAATTATGTGAAATTTACTACCTTCATAAAATAAGTTATGTTGAATGATACTAATAAAATATTCTTTGGATGTGTGTATTTTCGGAATAGCGTTTGTTTATGTCATAACAATTAACGGTAAGCTCTTGTAGTGCTTATATTTATGGATAAAAGATATTTCAATAGATCTTGTCTTTTTAAAAATCGGTAGTTCTCTTTTCAGGCTTTTGCAACAAATTAGTTTCAAATTGGTTTCACATTGACTGTTGATAATAGAGGTAGTACGGCTGCAAAAATTACTATGTCAGCGATGACATACTCGTATGTAAAAGGAATTTAGGGTTAATTGCAATTATATAATAAAGTGGTTGCTAACAAGGTGTTGCGTTTTTATTTATAGTTAATTTAATGTTAGTTATAACATAAGATGAAGCTTTCAGGTAAACTCGCATCCGCCCTGTGGACATTAAATGTTTTTAGTTTTGTCGCGATTCAGCCTTCAGGCTACTCTGTTATCGATGTACCGCAAAAACGTAGTTAAAAGTGTGCTATGCGTCGCTATGGTATTTTTGTTAGACAGATACGAACTTCTATAAAAAAGTCCACGCTTTTTACTACTAGTTTTTCGAACATCGCTAAATCTAATAACTTAGGCAAGTACTTGAAGGTTTCCGCTATTCCTATTGTTAAATATACATGCCCACTGATCTCAACTATCTGTAGTTATCAAAGTTTGCCGCCGTATTAACATACCTATTCAGTCACCTGGCGGATACGGTGCTAAAATTTTTCGCTCAAATTTCTTACCTTTCTAGAAAATTAATGAGGTTAAGATTGCTAAAATATAAATGGACTGCACTCTTATCTCAGAGACTGCAGTGGGGTTCTTTGAATTGTTATTCCTACTAGTAAAACCATACACTTGATTTAATCCAAGTTAAATAAACAATCACACAATGCCACTATTTTAGTGAGTAGAAAAAATATATTATTAATAATTTATTTTAACCAATGATATGTACAACCTAATTACTCTTATAAATGTATTTTTTACAACATTTACAGAATTGAAATGTTGCCATTTGAACAATAAAGATAAAAAAAAATTGCTGAAATGCAAACTGCATAAACAAATTGTTATTTACTT
Source organism: Platerodrilus igneus (assembly GCA_036346225.1). Classification (NCBI taxonomy): domain Eukaryota; kingdom Metazoa; phylum Arthropoda; class Insecta; order Coleoptera; family Lycidae; genus Platerodrilus; species Platerodrilus igneus. The sequence continues at coordinate 148,337 of JARFIW010001304.1, forward strand.
TAATATTGAATTAAGTCCTCAAGTATTTTAAATCAAGCTCGTTTTAATTGTTTCAGACTTGTACAAAATTGAAGTCCCTAGATTAGTATTAATTCAAGCAAAAATTTGAGGTTAATGAAATTTCATGTGCTGCTTTAAAAAAATTTTACAGTACAGTTTTAACTACTCAGAATTAGAATTTTTCTATTATAAGAGGAATAAAATTTGTAATACATGTTTACGTGTTTGGTATGTAGATAGTTGTTGTCACCTAAGAAATTAGTTAATAGCGATGCTACCTAGGGGCCTTAACCAGAATATTACGGCTCCAACAAGGTGAAGATAACAGCTTAAAAATACACAATTGGACAGCGTGCAGGGTCAACGGCTTTCCATAATTTACGATTCCATCACCAAAACGCATTTTGTGGCTTCCAGGCGAAATAACTTATTAAACTGTAAATTGGTAATACTGACAATTGATAACAATACTCTTCAGAATTGATGGCCGCATTTCAGGGTGCGTTCAGAGTGGCAACAAATGGTGTTTGAGATGTTCCAAACATAGTGGTTAGAATTACCATATTCGAATCTATTAAAATGATACGTATTTCTGATAACAGAGTGAATACGTCAGGATCGAAATTATTCCCACGTGCTCCCTGCAATAATTGATTATTGCGTGCTTCTCGCAATAATTTAATGTCACGTGAACCCGCAACTAAATGCTGAAGTGAAAAACCCTCATCAGATTTAACAATTTTAAATTAATAAAAGCGACGTAAACTTACCTACTTTCGGCTTCGCACATTATAACAAAGTGAATAAACTAAGTTATAAGCACTTAAATACTTGATGCTTTTCAGGCTAAGCTCAAATTTACAATTAGGAAGACCAATTTTCGTGCAGTGCTAAATCAAAAAGGAAGACAAAATTCGCGTATCTAGCAAAGTAGATAATATCTCTCCTAAGCACAGATGGTTTCTAAAATTAACTAACAAAATGTTGTTTTCAAGCAAACACGTTCCTACGAGGTTTATATGTAAGGTTGTCTATCTATTAGAATAAGTAGAATACATTGCCTAACCAACAAAATTGGTAACAGAAAATTTTTAACTGTTACACTCTTTAAAGCAACGCTGTGAAAATGGTAATTTTACTAAATATTTACTTGTAGGAGATAATGGTTATTCCATTAAACAATACTTGATAGTAATACAGTATTGCCCGAAATAAACAGTACTGAAACTAAGTTGTCGGTGTTTTTATGCGTGCGCTGTCACACTCAAGTTAGCTAGTATAGACCTGTCAAGTAAACCTCAAACAAGTAATTAGTAGGGCCTAATTGTTAAAAATGGTGTTAAGTACAGAGGAGAAAGTGTTTCTGGTAGAGCATTATTTTCGTTCATACGGAATCGGCCGACATAATGGTGCAAGTTTGCTATACGTGTCTGATCAATTCACACAAAGGTTTAATAAACGTTCTCCAAGTAATGCTGTAATTTTGAAGGTTATTGAAAAGTTTAGAAATACAGGTAGTGTATTGTGCCAACGAAAAGGAAACTCGGGCGTCCCAGGACAGTTAACAACAACAATAACCATGAACGTGTTTTGAGCAAATCTTAGAAAATCCGAAAGTCAGCCAGGCAAGGACAGCGTTACAACTTGATTTAAAAGAACTTCCTTTCAAAGAATCCTGAAGGAGCTGGGTACATTTTCGTATGTGATTCAGGTACATCAACAACTACATCCTCGGATTATCGCAGTAGAGTGGAATATTGCGCCAGAATTCTCGCGTTACAGTATGAAAATCCTGAATTTTTGAAAATGTTTGGTTTTCAGACGAAGCACATTTTCACTTGTCAGGCTATGTGAATCGTCGCACAAATCGATTTCTGGGCTTTGCCAGACCCGATGAGGTTCAAGAGGTTCCTTTACATAGTGAAAAGTGAGTGTCTGGTGTGCTGTTTCCGGACACGGAATCATTGGTCCGTACTTTATCGAAGAGAATGGTAGGCAAGTCACACTTAATCAACAGAGGTACAGACAAATTTTAACACGATTTATCCCTGATCTACGTCAATTCTGTCGTGCACGTAACTTGGCATTTCGAAACCAATTTTTTCAGCAGGACGGGGCAACTTGCCATACTGCTGCCGCAATTCGTCAATTTCTTCAAGAACATTTTCCAAGCAAATTCATATCACGATTTACTGACTTCCCTTATCCTTCACATTCTCCAGACCTCACACCTCCAGACGCATACACTTGAGGCATGGCTAAAAATGCCGTTTTCAAACGGGCACCACAAACCATCGATGAATTAAAGGATGCCGTTAGAGTCTTCTTCGCAGCCCTGAGACAACTCTTATTCAATTACATGACCAGAAACTTAGAACATCGTTATGAAGTCTGTCTCGAACGAGGAGGTGCACATTTAGAACATATAATAAAGTGTCAATAATATGTATTTTTTAAATATACAAAACAATTACAATTTCAGTACTGTTTATTTCGGGCAATACTGTATTACAAACTGTTAACACAGAATCAGAAAATCTTTATAATGGGTTACTCATCAGAACCAGAAATGTTGTTGAGAGACAATATGGGGTATGAAAGAGAAGGTTCCCGATATTAGCAACAGGCATTAAATTTAAACTGGAAACAGCTATGGCCGTGATTGTGGCAACAGCTGTTGTGCAAAACATTGCTTTAGAGATGTTAGAGCATATTCCACAAGAATGGTATGAAAACGATGAAGATAATAAGGCAGTCCATGAAGTCAAGGTAGAGCATCATGACAATGCTAGAGGAAGACAAATTAGGCAATTACTAATAAATGAACATTTTGCACGTTTATTATAATAGAACTGTATTAGTAATTCATATTTAATTTTTTTGCATTAATTTTAATTTGTAAATCTAATAAATCCATTTTCTTTTGATGCTCTTCTTGTTCTCGTTCACCCTGCTTCCTCATTTCTTGTATTTCCACATTGACTGCTTCAGTTTTTTTTGGTAATATAGTTCGTTCACTTCGAAAACAGGATTGGGAGCTTTAGGCCGAAGTCTGAGATTCATCGGCTGCTTCAGTTTTTTAATAGAATACTTGCTCCACTAGAAATACAATCATAAAATAATTGTTCTTACTATAAATGTATACTTACATTTTTTCTTTCTTGTGCATCTGGTTTATTCTTCAATTCCATTGGAATTTGATGCTACAAATAAATAATAATGTAAAATGCTAGTTGCTTATAAAAACTTTTCTTACATTTTCGTTGACAAAATCATCGGTAGCTGTATTACTACATCCTCTGGTTTCGGGAAAACGTTGTAACTCACTGGTATGTCATACGAGTTTTCGTAAACTATCTCGATATTATCCATAGAATGAATATCATTTGCATTATTAAAAGTGGTTGATGAATTCAGGCCATGTTCCTGAAGATATAACAAATAAAAACAGCATTGTATCTATATAAAGTTATATTACCTCGGTATTTGTAAACTCACCATTGTCACTATCCCAAACACTAGATAGACCCATTACTGTTTTATAATTTATTAACTCTAACATCTTTTCCATTACTGGATCAGTAACAAATTCTTTGAATGAGCCTTCCCCAGTACCCATACAACAGCCTTTTTGACCAGTCATTGCCTTTCTTGTCTCAGTCTCTAAATTATCATATTTTGCTTGAATGTGATATGTACTTCTAGCCAGAAAATTTTTAGCATTAAAGCCAGATGTAATTTTCTTTCAAGGTTCTACCTAAAGTTATGGTAAATGATAAGGCGGGTTCTAATAATGTTTGTGAATAATTACTTTCTCAGTGCAAGATACTTTGTTTGTAGTCTTAGTTTCAACAATACCCCGAAAATTTGAAATTTTCTCCAACAGTAATAACTGCTCCTCTTTTGACAAGTTGCAAGTTCGTTTTCTTTTTGTTGTAGCCATACACTAAAACTATACGCTATAGGCTTTATTTCCAAGATGAATACTTACATTTTACAGTCTTCTCAAATTAATCAAGAACTTAGCAACAACAATGATTTGTAACTTATGTAATAATTATGTTACGAACTATTAGGCAACCCGTCAAACACGCAAGGTGCATAACCGAAGTATATTCTACAGAAGTCTCGGACGTTCCAGCAAATACAAGAATATGAGACATCTATTTAATTATAGTGTATATATAAGATAGGTGTTGAGTGTACATAAGCTAGTATATTTCAAAATGTCGTATATAAATCATCTCGTGTATAGTTAGTTGGTCATTACGTTTTGAAAGTCCTATAGTAAATATAAATTTGTGTTATGTGAACGTGTATATTGTACAGCCAGCTTGTACATAAATAGACAAAAGTGTATGGTTAAGGATTTAGTTTAGGAAGATATTAGTGCCTGTAAATAACATTAGTATAATAGTGCTCCATTGTTAATTGGACTGAAAACATCTATGAATAAGGCATATACTGTTAATTAAACTTGTGAATAGTGAGTAGTAAAGACTTTTGTTATCACTTGTTCTAAATTGGTGAAACGCGTTAATAGTAGCCCGCTACACTGGTGTCAGGCTGTGTTGGGTGTAGAGTGATTAATTAAAAAAAAGAAAAAAAACACAAGTCTAAAGACATTTCAGTAGTTTGCCAGTTACAAGAAGTCAAAGTAAAATAAACACAGGAACTTTAATGAATTTCTTTAAGGATTTTAAATCCGGTATGAAAGAAAAGTTAGGTGAAAATACAACCACGTTAGAACAAAGATTAATGGAAAGCTCTATTGCATTGAAAGAAGATTTTATTGAACAGGTAAAACAGTTGAGCAAAAGTTGGACAGTAAATTGGTAAAAATGGAAGATGTGATGAGGCTGCAAGAACAAATGATTTCACCAACAACGCGGCCACTTAAATTAGCAAACCAAGCTGTAAATCAGAACATCCGAGGAAATAAAAAGCATGGAAGGAAGCGAGTCAATACCGTCAAAATTTAGAGTGAAGCCACCCGCATTCGATGGTAAAACACCTTGGCCGACATATTTGAAACAATTTGAAGCCGCTCCAGTAGCCAACCGTTGGTGCAACAAAGAGAAGGCTATCTCCTAAACAGTAGCCCTACGGGGGGGGGGGGAGCTCTTAACAACTTGCTACCAGCAGAATGATTACCGCCTCTTAACATCGAAGCTTGAGATGAGATATGGAGATGCTCACCTTCAACAGGTTTACCATACACAATTTAAGAACCGCTCGCAAAAGACAAATGAAAGCCTGCAAGAATTCAAAGCTGACATTGCCAGATTAGTTAGATTGGTATATGCAACGGCACGAGATAGCTTCCTCGAACAACTGGATGTTCAAACATTTGTGGATGGCATTAAACACGGCAAAATATAGCAAGCGCTAAGATTAGCACGGCCAAAATGTTAGATGACGTACTGGCTCATACGCTTGAATTTGAAGCAGCTAAGCAGACATCACACAGAGTGAGTTACAAAGTTCAGTCTGCCTTAGAAGAACTTGGTCAATCGCATAACAGCATAGATGAAATAATCAACTATGTGTTTGAAAAACGAAAGGCAGAAAAGCTGGTAAGACAGCGACCGCGGAGATGGGGTCTGCGATGCTGGAGCTGCAGTGAAGTTTGTCATAAACAAATACGCTGTACTTAACAAAAAAAAACCTATCGGTTGAACACCAGGGAAACTAAAGCAAGTCAACGTAAGGGGGCGAACGTCGACAACACAAGGTAGTGCCTCGAAGATTATCATTCGTGCTACACCATCGATGGGAAGTTTGTACAGCATATATATTGATGGTAGAATTAATGATAAAGTTGTCAGATTACTCGTGTATACAGAAGCGACAAGGACTATTGCGAGACCAAATTTTGTTGGTCCTGGAAAAGTGCTATCTGCATTGGTATGTCTTCAACCGGCAAGTGGTGAGAAAATTTCTACTAACGGAGAGACTACCGTATCGTTGAGAATTGGAGGCAGACTAATTAATCATTGGGTGTTGGTAGCTGAAATTATAGAAGAAGTTATCTTGGGAATGGATCTCATGAGAGAATATGGGTTTCATGTGAACATGAAAGAAAATGTGCTTCGGATAGATGATGATGAGATTCCATTTCAAGGGACGAGTAACCAAACGATGCAAGTTTGAATGATTTGTAACATGAAAGTACTCAAGAAGACGGAAATGATCGTGATGGGACGCCAGTATGGTACTCTCCGAGAAGGACAAGAATGATCCAAACAATTAAATCGGGAATGGGTCAGAAGGGATTACTGATTGAAAGAACAGTGGTAATGTCTCGAAATATGATACCAGTAAGGGTGCTATACATTAATCCACATATAGTGACCCTGAAAAAAGACATGAATGTGGGAGTCTGCATTCCAGTATGCGATATTAAACGTTGTGTGGACGACACAAAAAATAAATCAGCCAACGGTTTGTTACGCCTGCAATATAAAAAAAGAAAAAAAAAGAACCACCGGGCTCAATCGGCGAGTGGGCGGGGCATTACCAATACAAAAGTAAAGAGTAGGCCTGAAATAAAAGCACACGTTAATTTAGAACAAAAGACCATGTAATAAAAAATCGTCTAATTAGGCAACATGTTATATAACGAAAAGGAAAACCTACTTTAAAAAACTACCCCTTTCCTTTGCCATACTCTTCAAAAGAATTTCTAGAGTATAAAATAAGGGTATCACGGTACATGATTTAATACCTTCCTAAATTCCTCACTACTAATTTAGATGATAAAATCTCCCATGTCTATGAACACCCAAAACTAACTACGATATACAAAAAGAAACTTTTCATTTTCACGTAGATTGTGTAGAGATATTATATTTGAATTGACTTTTTATAAAATTAATAACTTAGGTATTTGTGAAGATATTACTAGAAAATAAACTTGTTACAACTTAAATCTAAAAACTATAATTGAGTTACAAATTGAAATTTATCTATAAATCTACAAAGGGATAGGTTCAGTTTGCAATTAGTAGGTGGTATATATTTAGCTCCTGTTAGGTATAATAAATTGGATCAAAAACCTACTTTAAAAAACTACCCCTTTCCTTTGTCATACTCTTCAAAAGAATTTCTATAGTATAAAATAAGGGTATCACGGTACATGATTTAATACCTTCCTAAATTCCTCACTACTAATTTAGATGATAAAATCTCCCATGTCTATGAATCCAGAGAAATTTACACCCAAAACTAACTACGATATACAAAAAAAAACTTAATTCGATACAAACCCACAAAAGAAATGAACCGAGGGTTGCTATTTACCCACCCACAAGTATACTATATGGACAAATTATTGGTTTGGATACAAAGTGGTCATCTCGTATTTGACAAAAAAACCAAACAAAAAATAATCATAAAACTTTTGAGTTTCTTTTGACAAACGTTTTTATTTTTGTTTCAAAATTGCACATCGTACCTGTAGGACGATTCTAATATTTATGTATAGCAACTAACCATAGTCCTACGTTTCCAAGTTTATTGGCACATAACTACATCAAACGCTGATAAAGGGTAATCTCTTGATGTACATATAAAGCAAACAAGTCATATACTTGCATATGTCTGGCTCCTTATCTTACACGCCAGCGGACCTGACTCAGCAACGAATCGCACGGTAGTCGAATCCATTCACCTAATAACCATAACGGCAACAGCGATCTACGAGTAAAAGGACCAGTTGGCCTGTGGCAACGAACAGTCGGGTCTACATAAAAAACCAATTTGGCCCACAGTTAAGAGCTAAAAGATAATCTTATTAGACAACTAGAAAAAAAACGTGCATCGCTCTTGAAGTACCAGAACGAGTAAATCGGAAATACTACCAAGCACGAGCTACAGCATCAGATTCAATTCGTTTTTGAAAGCTGAATTCAACATTCAAACCTCGCGTTATCACAACATGCCAAGAGGTGATTCGAAACTCGAAACACTTATCAAATAGTACGATACCTTATTTTGACGAGTTTCTAGGTCGTAGCATTTAGTAAGTAATTTTACGTTATCAGAATATGTAGCAAACCAGCGGACATCTAAAACTAGGTACAGACTTTCATTTAGAACGGAAACTTTCCAAATTCGCAGCAAATGAGTTTTATTGAAAATATAATAAACGGACTCACTGTAAGGTGAAATATACGGTGGTGTTGGAGTATTGAAAAGTAGAAGCAGAATCTATGCGAATGGATAATGAATTAAAAGGAACAAGGTGAATTTTAATTTATGTCCAAAATAAACGTAACAGGTTGTTTGCAGAAATTGCTGGATATGTTGATACCTTCGTGTTAAGGATTAAACGGCGACCAAATAGGTAAGGTAAAAGAACTGGCCGGGCGATATTGAGGTGTGTTTGCACTAGAAGATAGTGAGAAAGGACGGACGGATATTGTGCAACACAAGATCAATACTGGAGATGCGCAACCGATACGACAACATACCAGGCGGCTTGCTTGGGAAAAACGTAAGGAAGCCGAGCAAATTATCATAGACATGGAAGAAATAATGCTATTTACAAGCACTAATATCTTCTTAAACTAAACTCTTAATCATTAGTCTTCTTAACAACACTAACACTACTATAACTTATTTATTACTCTTTTGTCTATTTTTGTATACGACAAGCTGCCGGTCCAAATGTGGCTGAAGTTACATTCAGATTCATATTCACATTTATTTTTAATCCCGCCCAGTTCCAGCGGACCAAATCAATACCTATATGGAAAAAACTTAAAATTAAAATCAAGTTCTTCTACCATCGATACAATGTTAAAAAACACCAAAACTACTACAAAGCTGCCGCATTAAATAATCCACACGAAAACAAAATCGCAGGGTACATTAATCTCTAAATATAACAAAGAAAATCAACTTCCAAACCAGGGGTTGCATCAAGATGGGAACAGGAAAATCATTCTTCAGCCAAACGGTGCGTAGTATCAACTAGCCATAAATTGCAAAATAATCCTTGAACAAATAGGAACTTTACATAAAAATATTAGACGATTTGAAAGGGGTCGAAGGGTGGTAGTGAAATACCCCATCATAATAAAAAATGAATTTCTCCTAAACGGTACGTTGTATCAACTAGCGGTAAATTGCAGAATAATCCTTAGGCCCATAGGTACCTTCCACAAAAATATCAGGCGATTTGAAAGGGGTAGAGGGGGGGTAGTTAAATACCTCGTCATAATAAAAAATGAATATCTCCTAAACGGTGCGTTGTATCAACTAGCGGTAAATTGCAGAATAATTCTTAGGCCCATAGGTACCTTCCACAAAAATATCAGGCGATTTGAAAGGGGAAGAGGGGGGTAGTTAAATACCCCGTCATAATAAAAATGAATATCTCCTAAACGGTGCGTTGTATCAACTAGCGGTAAATTGCAGAATAATCCTTAGGCCCATAGGTACCTTCCACAAAAATATCAGGCGATTTGAAAGGGGTAGAGGGGGGGTAGTTAAATACCCCGTCATAATAAAAAATGAATATCTCCTAAACGGTGCGTTGTATCAACTAGCGGTAAATTGCAGAATAATCCTTAGGCCCATAGGTACCTTCCACAAAAATATCAGGCGATTTGAAAGGGGCAGAGGGGGGTAGTTAAATACCCCGTCATAATAAAAAATGAATATCTCCTAAACGGTGCGTTGTATCAACTAGCGGTAAATTGCAGAATAATCCTTAGGTCCATAGGTACCTTTCACAAAAATATCAGGCGATTTGAAAGGAGAAGAGAGGGGGTAGTTAAATACCCCGTCATACTAAAAAATGAATATCTCCTGAACGGTGCGTTGTATCAACTAGCGGTAAATTGCAGAATAATCCTTAGGTCCATAGGTACCTTTCACAAAAATATCAGGCGATTTGAAAGGGGAAGAGAGGGTGTAGTTAAATACCCCGTCATACTAAAAAATGAATATCTCCTGAACGGTGCGTTGTATCAACTAGCGGTAAATTGCAGAATAATCCTTAGGCCCATAGGTACCTTCCACAAAAATATCAGGCGATTTGAAAGGGGTAGAGGGGGGGTAGTTAAATACCCCGTCATAATAAAAAATGAATATCTCCTAAACGGTGCGTTGTATCAACTAGCGGTAAATTGCAGAATAATCCTTAGGCCCATAGGTACCTTCCACAAAAATATCAGGCGATTTGAAAGGGGTAGAGGGGGGGTAGTTAAATACCCCATCATAATAAAAAATGAATATCTCCTAAACGGTGCGTTGTATCAACTAGCGGTAAATTGCAGAATAATCCTTAGGCCCATAGGTACCTTCCACAAAAATATCAGGCGATTTGAAAGGGGTAGAGGGGGGGTAGTTAAATACCCCATCATAATAAAAAATGAATATCTCCTAAACGGTGCGTTGTATCAACTAGCGGTAAATTGCAGAATAATTCTTAGGCCCATAGGTACCTTCCACAAAAATATCAGGCGATTTGAAAGGGGAAGAGGGGGGTAGTTAAATACCCCGTTATAATAAAAAATGAATATCTCCTAAACGGTGCGTTGTATCAACTAGCGGTAAATTGCAGAATAATCCTTAGGCCCATAGGTACCTTCCACAAAAATATCAGGCGATTTGAAAGGGGTAGAGGGGGGGTAGTTAAATACCCCATCATAATAAAAAATGAATATCTCCTAAACGGTGCGTTGTATCAACTAGCGGTAAATTGCAGAATAATCCTTAGGCCCATAGGTACCTTCCACAAAAATATCAGGCAATTTGAAAGGGGTAGAGGGGGGGTAGTAAAATACCCCGTCATAATGAAAAATGAATATCTCCTAAACGGTGCGTTGTATCAACTAGCGGTAAATTGCAGAATAATCCTTAGGCCCATAGGTACCTTCCACAAAAATATCAGGCGATTTGAAAGGGGAAGAGGGGGGGTAGTTAAATACCCCGTCATAATAAAAAATGAATATCTCCTAAACGGTGCGTTGTATCAACTAGCGGTAAATTGCAGAATAATCCTTAGGCCCATAGGTACCTTCCACAAAAATTACAGGCGATTTGAAAGGGGCAGAGGGGGGTAGTTAAATACCCTGTCATAATAAAAAATGAATATCTCCTAAACGGTGCGTTGTATCAACTAGCGGTAAATTGCAGAATAATCCTTAGGCCAATAGGTACCTTCCACAAAAATTACATGCGATTTGAAAGGGGAAGAGGGGGGTAGTTGAATACTCCGTCATAATAAAAAATAAATATCTCCTAAACGGTCCGTTGTATCAACTAGCGGTAAATTGCAGAATAATCCTTAGGCCAATAGGTACCTTCCACAAAAATTACATGCGATTTGAAAGGGGAAGAGGGGGGTAGTTAAATACCCCGTCATAATGAAAAATGAATATCTCCTAAACGGAGCATTGTATCAACTAGCGGTAAATTGCAGAATAATCCTTAGGCCCATAGGTACCTTCCACAAAAATATCAGGCGATTTGAAAGGGGAAAAGGGGAGGTAGTTAAATACCCCGTCATAATAAAAAATGAATATCTCCTAAACGGTCCGTTGTATCAACTAGCGGTAAATTGCAGAATAGTCCTTAGGCCCATAGGTACCTTCCACAAAAATATCAGGCGATTTGAAAGGGGTAGAGGGGGGGTAGTTGAATACTCCGTCACAATAAAAAATGAATATCTCCTAAACGGTCCGTTGTATCAACTAGCGGTAAATTGCAGAATAATCCTTAGGCCAATAGGTACCTTCCACAAAAATTACATGCGATTTGAAAGGGGAAGAAGGGGGGTAGTTAAATACCCCGTTATAATAAAAAATGAATATCTTCTAAACGGTCCGTTGTATCAACTAGCGGTAAATTGCAGAATAATCCTTAGGCGCATAGGTACCTTCCACAAAAATTACATGCGATTTGAAAAAGAAGAGGGGGGTAGTTGAATACTCCGTCATAATAAAAAATGAATATCTCCTAAACGGTCCGTTGTATCAACTAGCGGTAAATTGCAGAATAATCCTTAGGCTAATAGGTACCTTCCACAAAAATTACATGCGATTTGAAAGGGGAAGAGGGGGGGTAGTTGAATACTCCGTCATAATAAAAAATGAATATCTCCTAAACGGTATGTTGTATCAACTAGCGGTAAATTGCAGAATAATCCTTAGGCCCATAGGCACCTTCCACAAAAATATTAGGCGATTTGAAAAGGCAAGAGGGGGGGTAGTTGAATACCCCGTCATAATAAAAAATGAATATCTCCTAAACGGTACGTCGTATCAACTAGCGGTAATTTACAACTACCCGTTTATAGAACGATACTTTCATCGATTTTCTTACAACTTTCTGAAAAGATTAATAGAACTGATATGCGGCTGAATTGCCAACTCCAAGATATGTTTTAGTTGGTCAAACTTTTGTATTTTGCTCAACTATCATACTTAACTGTTTATAATTTTAGTTAGAATCGCTTAACCATAATTAGAAAAATCACCAAAAGTGCTGCTTTTAAGTCCTTATATTTAAAGTCTCACCGCTAGAAAACAATTGTGGTAGTATAAATACTGTTTATTATATAATTATCAGTTATTAGAGATAAGAGAAATGCCTTGCAGGCGTTAGTTAGAATTGAAACTTGTGGTTTTAAAGTTTTCGTATCCAGTAAACAATACTGAATACATCTGGTTCATTCCTTTTCAAGAAGTTGTAACTGAATTCTTTTATTAGAAGTTTACATAATACATATTATCATTAATGTCGGTTATTTTTTAAACCCCTGCTGTATCTGTAGGAATCAACTTACCTGCTCAACCTGATCTCTAATTCGTTGTTACTTCTTCAGTTATACAAAACTTCTAAAGCAGGTTGACCTGAGTTCTACATGTTTTCTAATTTACTGTTCTTTTCTAAATTATAAAATTAAATGCTTTCAAAGTTAAGGAAATTATTAGTAGTCCATACTTTTGGCATTGTACACATATATTTTATTTAATTGTAGAAATCTATTAAATGTAGAGCACTCTCCGCACTTATTCTACATAATACAACATTAAATTAGTTGATGACTTCAATAGGTGTAATTATATTATAATATAGGTTTTTACTGAACTTATTATTCACAAGTGTGAACGTATATACAATATTATTATTTTTACTCCTTATAATTATAAGTCGATAGAACATTCAAATATCCTAGCGATATAACAACAGATTCATTTATATACTGCAGAATAATTCATATTAGTGTTAGTGTATACATATGCCACGCTCAATAATTATCATTTATTTCTTTCAAAATGATTTACAAATCCATGATGGATCCCCTATTGGAAGTTGATCTTTATTTTTTTTTATAAAGTCAACGTCCCCATAAAAATATTTAATCAGTGTTTTACTGAAGTTTACACACATGGCTATAAAACAGTGTTCTCTATGTTTTACTTCAAAAGAATCAAATTCATTCATCAGTTCACTAGTAATTAGTCTACATATGTCTTCTTGCAGAAATTTTAATATATTTTTTGAATCTTCATCATATATTGCAGATAGAGTGGATTCAATTGATTTATTATAGGTTTTCTGTAAGTCTTTTCTATGCAATATTAAAAGTTTGCGTATTTCTAAATTTGTTAGTGTCAGATGAGGTAGAATAGTTAGCGGAAAATTTTCTGATATACGCGCCGTGTTTTTTATTTGCCGAAAATCAGATAGTTTAAATCTAGGGGACAGGTTTTCCGGAGGCGAACATAATACAAAGTTGTTAGCAATGCACCCAGGGCATTCATAAATGAATTCATCTTTACTTGCTTCTTCAAAAGTAACAGCTTTAGCAATTAATGGTCTAGCACAGTTTTCAAAATGAACCCACCTTCGGCAAATTTGGCATTGAATATAATTTTCGCGTGACTGAATACCACATATAAAACATTTGTAAAACATGTCTTCTGAATAAAGTATGAGACAACGTTGAACGAACATTCTATATTTTTCTGGATCAAACGATAAGTGGCGTGGTAAATTTTCAAACCTCTTAAGATTGTTAAGTGAGGCAATCACTTCAATGTAATATATTATGTATATACCACAGTTTAAGGAATCCGTTTGTTTAGCATATTTTTTTATTTGTACTGGTGACCACTCTCTGAAATTAAGAAATTCTTGGGTATTTTGTGTGTGATATCTATTGCGTGTCGTCATAAACTTTTTAATCAATTTTGCAGTTTCACTCGGATCAATTTCATTCGCTGAAGATGGATCTAAACAATAATATTCTTTTGCGTATAGATCTAATACAATCAACGCCCAATGGCATTGATTGATATTAATAGGAAGCAAAAGTATGTTTATCCCCACAAACGAAGCGGTATAGGCTGGTATGCTGCTGACAAATCGTTTCTCTTGCGAGTGGAACGCAATATGTGACGATATGCAATCGATATAGTAAATAGAATCGTTAGTCCTAAGTAATGCAATCGCCGCAGCATCAATGCAGTAATCGGTCAACCATCGAGATGTATCTGGAGCTTCGAAGTTGTAATCATGATTATATCTATATACAAGTGTTCTATAATCTGTACTTGATACTAAAAATGTATATCTCTCCTTATTTACCATTTCGCATACAATAAAATTGACATTTTTTATTGCGGCGTTTATATAATAATTAGTGTTTAAAAATAAAGAATTCGTTAGCGCCATATCATGGGGAATATCATGAACCGGTAGTTCTATGAGGTTTTCATGAGATCCAGGCACACTACACGCTAATTCTGATTTTTCGAAATATTCGATTCTAATATTAGTGGACTCTTCTTTTTGGAGTTGTTAGAATTTGGATTCATACTACATGCTTTTTTCTCTATAGCTACTAATGATGGAAAAACAAAGTGGTTTTGCAATTTAGTTTTTGGTCGCCAAACTTCTTCGGCAAAAGGCTTACCAATATCGTCATCTTTACAGTCGTTTTGGGGGGTTTTCCTTTTTTTAGCTTTGGTTTGATATTCATTTCAACAGACTTTAATTGAACATCCAAATAGTCTTTCAATTTATCTATAAAACGACCAACTTTTAAATTACTTTGACCTTCCACAATTTCCTTTTTAACGATTTTGAACCAACACTCAACGTTGGCATTACTGTAGCGGGTTTCCAAAGGAAATGGTGATAAAATTCCTGACCACATTGGAACGAAGGCAGTGTAGTATAAAAAATAATCCGCAAATGCCTCACACCTCAGAGAATTCTTTACTTGTGATTTACAATTGGCATCAAGTTTTATCTCCTCTTCTATTTCACTATATAATTTTTGAAAATGTTTATAAATCGGTGAAGTTGTATACCTACCCCGGACATATTCACTATCATCAGATTCACATTCAGAAATTGACACGTGATCAACTTGCACGTTTAAGTTTAATAAATCCTTGGATGATAATAGTTTTACTTTTGGAGCAGCAAAGTTTATAAGATTCTGAAAATGAATCAGTCTCAAAAGGAGAGATTAAAATTTTATAAATGCTTTGAAACACCGAGATAACTCTTCAAACTCGTTGCACTGCATTAAAATGGCCACACAATCTGTAATTATATTTTTTTCTTGCTTACCTATTTTAATTTTGGACAGTTTATCTTTGATCATTTTCACAAAATGGGCACAACAAGATCTTATCGGTATTATTTGTAGTAAATCCTTTCGATCTAAAAAATTAGTAACAAATTTGTGCGTAATATTTAAATATGAATATAGAGTCATTTCGTTGAAACCAAGACAAATAGAATTTATCAATGCAAAGCTAAAATCAACAACAACAACATTAAAGAGAGGCCATGTTCTATTACACGTTACTGTTACGAAATGCTTAAAGTTAATGAAAAACGCTGATATAGTTGCAGAGTCATGTTTGGATGAAATTAATTCTGCTACGGGAACAATTTTTCCATCTATGTTCACTACAGCAGCGTAATAAAGAACCCGTTTTCTCGAAACTAATTCTGGAGATCGTACAACAGAACCCGTAGCATCGAAATAAATATCAATTTTCTTCCCTCTGGGAATTAGGCAATCAATTTGCTGGCGCGAATATAAATAAACAACTAAGTTACCGTCTGGTTGTTGAATATACTTATTTGTTTCTTGATGTGCTTTTAGAATGACGTCTAAATAAGTACTCTGGTTTAAATCCAGGTTTAGCCTAGCTTCAGATTTTACTTTCTGATAAACTGATAAGGATCTAAGTTGTTGCCAGTTTCCTTCTAAGAAAGTTTCAGGCTTAAGCATTTTAATGGCATCTCTGCGTACTTTGTTAGGCATATTCTGCAAAAGCGCTTCCTTCATTTTGTCGCGTTCAGCACCCCTAACTTGATAAGAATACTCTTCACCTGTATGATTGTCCTGCAATTTGTCAAATTGAACTAAAATCCGCCATTGAGTGTCAGTCCCATAAATGCTGATTTTGAATTTACGGCAATTGGAATGTTTACACTTACAATATAAAGTGTGAATGGGTCCAGTTCTTTTAAGTAGCTGATGCCCACCTTGAAAGGTTATCACACAGTGTATTCCTACCGACGGTAAATATTTCTTGAGGTGCGTTTTTAACTCCTGCAAAGATATTATTATATCCCGTGCAATACTAACCTCGATTTGGTTCGGGTATGTAGAGCTCAATTTTTTCTCCGCTATTGGCACTTGATTAAAATGTTTATTAACCGCTAACATGAAAGCATCTGACTTTGTCGCTGATGCGTTTTCATGATGTTGGTTGTCACAGATGGCACTATTGGAAAATGTCTGTGACTCGGTATAAAGATCTACAAGACCATTGTCACATACTAAGGCAGTTGTTCGCTTTGGCGCACTCACTATTTGTATACGACTACTAGAAAATCTTGGTCTGTTATCATTGTCGTTGGCATCGTTTGAGCGGGTAGATTTCGCTGGCAACTGAACTGCTTGAATTAATTCCGTTAATAAATTAAATTGTCTTTTGATAATTACATAAATTTGCATGCGGTTTTTTACATTATCCTTTATTTTCAAGGCTCCACATAGAGCACGGTAAACCACACCAGAATTTCTGTATCTTGAAATTTCCTTATCACTTATAGAAGTATTAGTAGATACAAGTGAAGCTACCAAGGCATGCAGACTTAATTTCTTACCTTTATTTACTCGTGGCATTCTTGATATTCTAGCGGAAGTCCCACACTAACAAACGATCACACGCACACCCGCTGTTTGTTTAAAAAGTTTAAAAATTGTAAATCTAACGGTAATTCAACTTAGAAATATAAAGTAAATACGAAACTATCACTAAAAAGTTTTTAGAATGTCGCCACTTGGATCAAAAGTCACTATAAGGTTTTGGTTTAAATAGATCTCTTTGAGGTTTAGTCACATCAAATACTCAATAATACAATGGTATATTGCCCAAACTATACGAGAGCTTTTACGAATACAATCGGGCAATTTAAAAAACTATTTTCGACTCCAAATTTAAAATAATTTATACGATACAGATAAACTACAGCAAAGAGCAAGTTAACTGAGAAGACTGAAACATTTATTTTTAAGACATTCGGGAACATGAGACAAAACCCATAATATGAATCACTGACCTTCCAACAGGTAAATTTTAATTAGAGTTGCAGGTAAGTACTTGTTGACCCAACCCTCTATACAAATAGGTACTCTGTTCATTGATAGTAAAATAATTTAGGGTTTCAACAAACAATAAGTTTACAGTTTAGGTCTAATTTGGTAGTATTTGTACGAAAACGACTAAAGACTTTTTCTTAAACGCTTCAAAACTTTAAGTAGGTAGCTATTGTACTTCGCTGGTTTTCACAAATGTTAACAGAAATTACGAGACGCCCCGAGCAAAATACAATCAAAACAACCCATATTCCCACAGAGCACAATAATACTTTTAGATTATGTATCGAAAATTTAAAGCAAGTATTAAAATATTCTATGCATAAGCAATATACATGGTGTCCCAATGATAAAGTAGGTTTTCGTCTAACTAATATTAATTGTGTGAACACTGTATCGCTCATAGGCTAGAGGTAAGAAACGTCCATATTTTAAAAATATTGGAAGTTATACAAGATGTATCAAAAAGATGATAGTGTTTAAGATATTCGCATTTAAAGAATATAATTGGTATTTTCATGGAATTGGTAAATGAGCAGCTTTTTCCTCGAAATTTTGTAATTTAAGCCTTAGATGTTTTGATACTTGTTAGAAAGAAGAACTGCTATTATATTTATGTCTAGCACAAGAAATATTCATCATTTTTTCAACAGTTTATTATAACCGCCTAAATTAGGAAACCTTCAAATTAAGTTTTTTATTTTTTTTAATAGCACACTCTGCATATTTATCTTTTGCTTTATTTAGGATTAAAAACTTCTCCTTTTTGTTATGTTCTATACCTGTCTCTAATCGTTTTGAAAAATTTCGATACTTCCCCCTAGATACGTTATTTTCGTAACCAGAACATTGTATGGATCGCGATATCTATGTAAACATAATATATACGACTCCGTGAATTATAGTTGGTTCGCGAATGACTACTAATCCAAAGATACCTACACGGACCGTTTGAAAAATGTTAAGCGAGCACTTCACAAAAATACGTCCTCTCTCGGATGAGAGGTAAATTGTAGATCAGATGTGTGTTGTCACTCACGTTAAAGACCCCTACCTTGGTTGGAACAGCAAGGGTTCGGCAAAATTCAAATTCCCAGGGAAATAGAACTCACCTCCTGACGAATGTGGTACCTTTGGGTAGAGCATTGGAGAAATCAAATATACGGTATCTATGTAAACCAATTGCGAAGATAAAAGTCATGTGTCAAAATTAAGCTTGCATTTTTCCTGTTCATTTCGTTATTTTTCTTCTGTTTATGGATTATTCTTTAAATAAGTTAATTGATGTATACGTGTTAGGCAAAACTGAAAGAAAACTTCTGTTAGCACATAGAGTCTACAGAATTGTGCATTCTGTAAATCACACCTATATCCACTGCAATCGGCTTCCAAAACTGTATGGAGAGGTTAGATTTTACCGGTAGCGTAAATTACACAAAACATGTTAATCAAAGATTTGTGCAAGTTTTCACCTTGAATGAATGAATCTTTAATTGTTATTCATGATATCAAATCGCCTGATATTTTTGTGGAAGGTACCTATGGGCCTAAGGATTATTCTGCAATTTACCGCTAGTTGATACAACGGACCGTTTAGGAGATATTCATTTTTTATTATGACGGAGTATTCAACTACCCCACCTCTTCCCCTTTCGAATTGCATGTAATTTTTGTGGAAGGTACCTATGGGCCTAAGGATTATTCTGCAATTTACCGCTGGTTGATACAACGCACCGTTTAGGAGATATTCATTTTTTATTATGACGGGGTATTTAACTACCCCCCTCTTCTCCTTTCAAATCGCCTGATATTTTTGTGGAAGGTACCTATGGGCCTAAGGATTATTCTGCAATTTACCGCTAGTTGATACAACGTACCGTTTAGGAGATATTCATTTTTTATTATGACGGGGTATTTAACTACCCCCCCTCTTCCCCTTTCAAATCGCCTGATATTTTTGTGGAAGGTACCTATGGGCCTAAGGATTATTCTGCAATTTACCGCTAGTTGATACAACGGACCGTTTAGGAGATATTCATTTTTTATTATGACGGAGTATTCAACTACCCCCCCTCTTCCTCTTTCAAATCGCATGTAATTTTTGTGGAAGGTACCTATGGGCCTAAGGATTATTCTGCAATTTACCGCTAGTTGATACAACGCACCGTTTAGGAGATATTCATTTTTATTATGACGGGGTATTTAACTACCCCCCTCTTCCCCTTTCAAATCGCCTGATATTTTTGTGGAAGGTACCTATGGGCCTAAGAATTATTCTGAAATTTACCGCTAGTTGATACAACAGACCGTTTAGGAGATATTCATTTTTTATTATGACGGGGTATTTAACTACCCCCCTCTTCCCCTTTCAAATCGCCTGATATTTTTGTGGAAGGTACCTATGGGCCTCAGGATTATTCTGCAATTTACCGCTAGTTGATACAATGCTCCGTTTAGGAGATATTCATTTTTTAGTATGACGGGGTATTTAACTACCCCCTCTCTTCCCCTTTCAAATCGCCTGATATTTTTGTGAAAGGTACCTATGGGCCTAAGGATTATTCTGCAATTTACCGCTAGTTGATACAACGTACCGTTTAGGAGATATTCATTTTTTATTATGACGGGGTATTTAACTACCCCCCTTCTTCCCCTTTCAAATCGCCTGATATTTTTGTGGAAGGTACCTATGGACCTAACGATTATTCTGCAATTTACCGCTAGTTGATACAACGCACCGTTTAGGAGATATTCATTTTTTATTATGACGGGGTATTTAACTACCCCCCTCTTCCCCTTTCAAATCGCCTGATATTTTTGTGGAAGGTACCTATGGGCCTAAGAATTATTCTGCAATTTACCGCTAGTTGATACAACGCATCGTTTAGGAGATATTCATTTTTTATTATGACGGGGTATTTAACTATCCCCCCCTCTTCCCCATTCAAATCGCCTGATATTTTTGTGGAAGGTACCTATGGGCCTAAGGATTATTCTGCAATTTACCGCTAGTTGATACAACGCACCGTTTAGGAGAAATTCATTTTTCATTATGATGGGGTATTTCACTACCACCCTTCGACCCCTTTCAAATCGTCTAATATTTTTATGTAAAGTTCCTATTTGTTCAAGGATTATTTTGCAATTTATGTCTAGTTGATACCACGCACCGTTTGGCTGAAGAATGATTTTCCTGTTCCCATCTTGATGCAACCCCTGGTTTGGAAGTTGATTTTCTTTGTTATATTTAGAGATTAATGTACCCTGCGATTTTGTTTTCGTGTGGATTATTTAATGCGGCAGCTTTGTAGTAGTTTTGGTGTTTTTTAACATTGTATCGATGGTAGAAGAACTTGTTTTTAATTTTAAGTTTTTTCCATATAGGTATTGATTTGGTCCGCTGGAACTGGGCGGGATTAAAAATAAATGTGAATATGAATCTGAATGTAACTTCAGCCACATCCGGTCCAATATACACTTTCACATAATACAGATTTGTATTTACTAAAGACTTTCAGAACGTAGCGAACAACTAACTATATACGAGATGATTTATATACGACATTCTGTGATATAGACTAACTCTTACATTTATCAGCGGTCTTATATATACCCTGAATTAAAAGGATGATTCATAATTCAATATATTCTAGAAAATTCTAGGCTTCTGTAGTATATACGTTGCTTACGGCGCTTGTGTATGTTTGACGGGTTGCCTAATAGTAACTCCTAACAATTATATTGAAGAATGTCCCTAAAGCTTACTCCATAAGAAATCCCACGATGGTGAGTAAATACAGTCGATGTGGGGTGTACTGTAAAAGTACAGAGAGACTGCACTTTTTGAATAGACAGTATTACTATATCGCAAACCATAATAGTTGATGGGGAAAATGTTTCCTAGTGTTTGCAATAATTGGAGATTATGGGGCATCGGCTTGCCAAAGTGGTTAGAGTTAAGATTATTATTATTATTTTACACATTACTATATTTACTACTAGTTTAGAAATAATTATATTTACCTAGGATACTCACAAGTCTCAATGTAGAAGCAACTTGTTGGCTGAAAATTTGTGTAGCATATTTCACTTTCATTTGTTTTATTTTATCGGAATTGACATATTCGTCACATAGGAATGAAAGCACTCTCGATTCTTCGTTGACATTGGAGCCATTGTCCTGTTCATATAAAGCAATTATATCACTCCACTTTGCCATTTGGTGTTGAGGTCCAAATATAATGAATTTATTCAAAAAATTATTTCTCCTCCCTTTTAACAAGTGAGGGAGATCATAAATCGGAAACATTTTTAGGCCGCCGACTTCAAAAAACCCAGGCCTATGTTCTTCTCCTTTTCTAAAGTATGCTGCTTTAATATCACTTACCAGGAGCGAATAACTTGGCAGTTGGTCGAAGACTGGTCACAAACAATAGCGGCATGTTTAAAACCAATTTCTATCAAAGATGTTATAATTTGCCTCAAGAAATTTTTTATTTGTAGATACTTTGCTCCACCTCCGCTAGAAAATACATAACATATTGGCTGTTTGAAAGAATTTTTTATTCCCCGGAGCATAAAGGCAAGGCAATGAGCGGATAATTCTATCGACCTTTTGCCGTATCCCAAGTCTCCAAACTCTTCTATAAAATCTTTATGTTCATTAAAGTGAATAGAAGGCATGGCCATTTCGTCAGAAACAACCGAAACATATTTGTCAGTTGGCCCTAACTTGTTGCAAACCTTCTTTAGTGATAAAAACACATGAGGCATTACATCTGGTTGAAAGTAAATGTAGTTTAGCAGTCTATCCAATGTACTTTTATTGGGTAAAATAAATAGCTTTGACAAAAACCTATAGCATTTTGAACTTTGTTTATATAATGTCAAAAGCCAATATCTTTTCATCTAGCAAAAAGCATCGAGGTTTTGCGCTTTTTGTGGCCTCACGCAGTTGGTAATTTATAGATTGAATAGCGGAATTATTCAATTTTGAAATGGCTTCCTCCAATCAGCGTTTACAAGCATACTTTTCAGCAGCAGTTAACCTTTCTTTAAAGCTGGTTTTTGCCATCAGGTTTCATTTTAATTTCTGATTTAATTTTTGCATATGTCTATACAAAATGTTCTCTTATGGAGACAGTTCTTTGAAACCCGTACTTTGTATGGCATTTGATGTTACAGCTAAAAGAATATTACAATTACTATTGTAGTGTAACCGACCTGAAGGCTGACCAAACGCCCTCTATGAACGATACACCAGCGTCCATGATCTAACATCTAGTGGCAGTGGCTCGACGACACCTATGTTGTGTTGTTATAATGTAACCCAAATTCACACTGGGAAGACTGCGTTAAGACGGGAAGGTTTGAAATAAAACTACAGTATATACCTAACTGTTTTTTAATCAAAATAATAACCACTAAATAGGTCACTTGCATGAAAAAAAACTTGACATTCAAAGCAAACAGTGCCGTACTCAACCTGGGCGATTGGGGAAAGAGCACGGCAGAGAAAATCCCACACTGCTCTCACACTTCCAACAACATTTTACACATCTCGACAAGGACGGGTAACGTACAAGTACCTAGATCACATACATTGAATTTAACGGGATGCCAACTGTTACCCAGACTACCATACATGACAACTGAAGAAACGTTAATGTAGGTCAGCTAGTCTTTTCTGACAGGTACTGAGGTCGGATTACCAATACTACCCAGCTAAGGTTGAAAGACGGAAACACCAGGAAGGTAAAATATGCCTTGACTACTCATGTTCCCCCTTACACGGACATAAAATGTTAGTAATATTCAACAAAGCTCGATCACACGCGCCCACATACATACATTAACAGTTTCCAGTCCATGTTACAAAATATTTCACAAAGGCTAGCCGAGTTCCTATTATTTGCAGGAGTACAACTACAAGTACATTGACAAGACGACATGGATCGCTGAAATGAACTTATGGTATGATTACGCATAGTTAAAAAGGCGCTTATTATTGAATAGACTATCTCCAACATAGTCATGAATGCAAACGTGTAAGACACGTGAAGGTCGATCATACCAGAGGTTGAATTTAATTACATCACAACAATTATCAGAAACGTTAAATACTAGTTAATTATATAGGAACATCTGCTAGATAATAGGATAAACATAACAACAAACATATCATTAAGTTTAAACCGAGATACGAGAAATGCAGTGGAATATGTGGTTAATATGCTGAAATAAAACAATTACACAAAATAAAAATGTCAAATGTATCACAAACATCAAAAATTATAAAACATGCAGGCAGCAAAAACATAGCAAAGATTTTATAGCACAAATAAAAACCCAGATTCAGGCGTAAAATGTTTATAAAAATGCATGTTAGTTAAACATATATGAAATCTAGTAAGCAAACGCTAAAAATTATTCATTATGATAGCATCGGTAAAACATACCTTTAAAACACGTGACATTACAAGTTACAAACAAAAAATATACATAAACTTCGTGGTTAAATCAATGCCTAGCTTAAAACCAAAACAAATATAACATAGAAATATAACTGTTCATATTCAAACCTGCTTAATAATTTTATTTAGAAAATGATATTGGTAACTTTCATATATTTTCGTAAAATCGCAGTAAGGGTCCATTTATACTATTGATGCAACAATAAAGGCAATGCAATAGAAGTTCGAACTCTGTATTAAAGACTAAACAAACATTATTTCAAATAAATAAATATTAGTTTACCCTGATTTAGTTATTAAAATAAACAATTTTCAGTTGTTAAACCAAACCACACTCATTTATATATAAAGCAACTGACATCAAATTCTAAGCAGAAGCAACTGGTAACATAAATATTTCCTTCGATGATTAAATAACTAACGGTTTTACAATAAATGTCAAGATCCATTAAAAACAACGCTCTGATTACAAAGATGTAATCAAATTACCCTAAATAACTACCACATTATAAATTTATAAAACATTACCTTCAATAAAACCAGCCAAGTGGAAGCTTTTTTCGACCAGTCATTTTTTAAAACTCAAGACAAAGTGCTTTCCAAACCTGTCGACCAACTGGATCACCCATACGCATGCGTCCCTTCTACTCTAAATTCTGACATCCCGGAATACGTTCAGTAACCTGCAAGTGGTTACTGAGCTACTAACAAAAACGTTCGAATATCGAAATGTACACTATAATATTTGTAATAATTATCAACCAATGAGAATACGACATAGAAACACCACGGATCACTTCACTATAAACTAAAAATATAAAAATAATTGATAATCTTACATTTAGTTTTTCCATGTGACTTGCTTTTGACATTAAGTTCATAATAGACTTTTGGAGTTGAACTTAACTCAATTTCGTTGCAGCTTGACTGAAGGTATTCACGCCGAAAAGTATATTTATCAGTTGAAACTATACTACTGCTGCAACTTGACTGACTATTATATTGCTTCTCAAGCTCCGACGTTGTAGCTTCTCTACTAATAGGTACACATACACTAGCACGAGGCTCCCAAGAATCTAAAAATTCAGCACTGTTAAATAACTATTAACACAAGTAGTGCAAAGTAAAATTAAGGATACCACACCTATCAATTTACTTTTTTATTAAGTGAACAATATGAGATTACTTTGTAACTTCATCTTTACAATAGAGATTGTGATCATGTAAAAATTCAAATGTGTAGGACATAATAAGTTTTAAAATATTGTGTTTTTTGCTATATTTGCATAAAATAAAGAGTATCAATATATGCGAAACACAGAAAACTATCTGTTGGAATGCTGGAACTCTAATATTTTGATTTTAATCAAATTTTTCATAGTGACAAGTTTTTTTGTTAAACAATCCTTACACTACTTCCTTAATTATTATTCTAATGGTAAATTTAAGATAGGTATCGCATTCAAATGAACTCTTGTGAAATCTTCGCTATATTGATGTTCCGCAAAATGCACGTGACATACTTTCTTTACACTGTATAAATACAGAGGATCCAATAATAAAAGATCCTTAGTGTTAATTGCATTTAACCACATGTTAAACCGCTCCATGTCCTTCTTGGGATTGGGGAACCTGTGTCCTTCATGATTGCATCTTGACATTTAGGCACACAGCACTTCACTTAACCCATTTTGCAATACTTTATAACGTTTTGCCTTACTAATGGGTTATTTTCTTTACTCCTATATGGCCAGCTGAAAGGCACAAGGATAGATAACGAGGATTTCCGGAAGATGTAAAGAGCCCAAGGTTAGTTTCGGTGAAAAATGGCTCGTAGATGAGGAAACCTCCAAATGCTAAGCGGCTAGTCGAGCAATTTGCTCTGGGTAGAACATGAGCTTTAGGTCGGGGTTGGACTGCGACCAAAATATAGTGAATATGGCGCCACCGAATTTTTGTATACTAAGAAGACCCAACTTGAGTCTTTTGTATAAGGCGAATGCGGAAACCTATACCCAAATACCGCTATACAAAAAAATCACGAGAACCCAATCCCTAAAGTTTTCTTACCTTATGGATCGATATTGATCGCAAAAGATGCACTGCTATACCTGTAAACTGATTAAAACAAGCCTAGCACAGTTTGTGCATTCACTTCAAAAAAATTCATAATTAATAAGAATCAGCCCTCATTCATTCCAACTAATAATCATAGTTTTGAACAAAATGGATATCTATTCCTTTAAGTTGCAGTTTAAAATTATTTACAAAACATCATCTTTAAAAATTTGACTTAATTATGATAATGAAAAATATGCACATTTGTACTTGGTAATAATCTCAACATCAGTATCTCACAAAAATAGAGTAATGTAGTTTTTTACATTAAAAGAGTCTAGCAAGATTTTGTTCTTGTAAATGTTTAAATTTGAGATTTGTGATTGATTAAATTTATATTACAAACTTCATTTGGCCTTGGTAGTACTACATAGACTTCACATTAAATGGTAAAATATTCCAATTATTAATTAATGAAAAGCAAAATGAAACAATTTAGTTCTCTAAATTAACATAATTTGGTATTCAAATCATAGCTTTAATTTTTGTTAATACTGAAAGTTAACCTTTTCTAGCTTTATATCGCCATCTACCATTTTTTGTTAGTACTAATACAAAGATTAAAAGTGAAGTTTTATAGATTCCCTTCACCAATGTTTAAAAATAACTTGTTTGTCATTCACATAATGAACTAGGAAATTTCCACGTGAACAAACAAAACTTATTTGTTTGTCAAGCCAAAAGTTACAGCTGACGTATTAAAAAAATCTAATTACATACTAGATGTTAATCCATCAGAAGAATACTTGCAATGTATTTGGACCATACCCGGAATAATAATTGACGAATTGGAATCTTCTTATTTCAGCCATAACAGGTTAGAAATCTCCAACACCACACAATCTAATAAACTTGATACTGAATTTCTTACAAACATAAGCGTGCGTCCACATCGAACAAATGAACCACGTTGGATTGATTACCACATCAAGTAAAATTTCAAATATGCTTTACAATTCCTATAAGATTTCAATAAGTTGCAAATCAATTTTCATAAGTTACCAATACATTTTTATAAGTTTTCGTAAGTTACATAAGTTGCACTGGAAATATCAAATTAATTATGGCCTTAAAGCTCGGTAATACTTACTGCTATCCTAAAGCCAACCTTTACAATTCACGTCCCGTCTTATACGAACCATATAAATGCCAAGCGTGGACATATAACGAGTCTAGCCGAGACGATTTCATCATGAAATCGACTTTTATTTTTCTGTGCTTTCAACACCAGGTGTGCAACGCCATGTGCCTTTATAAAAAGAACAATTGACCTTCTCTAACAACAGCTCAGGTGGAAGTGTCCTATTGACGTATACTGCCGCCTGACAACAGTTACGATTATTATAATAATCGAAGGAGGGAGCCCTTATAGTGACGCTCGCAAATGGCATTTTCTGTCACCGCTTACTTTATAATTTATGCTCGCAGTTCGAAAGCTTATATTGGATTCAGCAACATGTAATAATTTTCACGTAGATTGTGTAGAGAAATTATATTTGAATTGACTTTTTATAAAATTAATAACTTAGGTATTTGTGAAGATATTACTAGAAAATAAACTTGTTACAACTTAAATCTAAAAACTATAATTGAGTTACAAATTAAAATTTATCTATAAATCTACAAAGGCATAGGTTCAGTTTACAATTAGTAGGTGGTATATATTTAGCTCCTGTTAGGTATAATAAATTGGATCAAAAATACGCAATACCTGTACATTTTAATTATAACAAAGGAAAGCAGAAAAACTAATATTGCAATTTTTTTAAGCTATCACTGCAATGTACTCTAGACTGTTTAAACACTTGTTGAATTT
The DNA here is from genome assembly GCA_036346225.1 of Platerodrilus igneus. Lineage (NCBI taxonomy): Eukaryota > Metazoa > Arthropoda > Insecta > Coleoptera > Lycidae > Platerodrilus > Platerodrilus igneus. Next base: position 176,394 of record JARFIW010001304.1, read on the forward strand.
AACATTAATGATCACAATGAAAATAAAAGTCCGCAACTTATATCCTAATTTAATTACACTACAATAAAACGAGAGAGGGCTTACCTATGGATAAATCAATCACAACCACTATCGACACAATTTGCGGAAATGCGATATAAATGTATATGTTCCCTATGAAAATAAATGTCTGCAACTTATATTCTAATTATATTACACTACAAAAAAAAATAAAAACAATCACAACCACTATCAAATAGGAAATTTTAATAAGCAAGAGGTTATGTTTCTACCGAGTGTAGACGAGATCAAATAAACAGTAAGTGATAGACAAAGAAGGAAGCAATTCAATATTGATGACGAGGTCGGTTTAGAAATTGCAAGAACAATAGGTTATTTGTGCTAGTTACAAACATGATGGACCTTGTTTTGGGTATACATTCTACATAGGTCAAGATTTAACATATGAGGGCAGTGCTATATTATAAATTACAAGAGCTTTAAATGATTCTCACATACCCAAGAAGACCAACTGAATTTTTTAGTGCAAAATTCGCAAATTCCCCTAAAAGAAACTCTTGAAGACCACCTTACACGTAAACACGCTCAGGGTTGCTATGAATCATAAATTGAAGCAAAGAATATTTGTATTAGTAACTGATCTTTAGTTAATAACGCTTAACAATTGTCTAATAATACGACACGTGATGAATACCCACGCAGAAGGTTCATTCGCATGCATTTTGTGTGATTATGCCGCGTTACGAAAAAGTCATTTACAAGCACATTTTCGGTTGCATACTAGTGCAAGTCTGTTCGCGTGCAATTTGTGTGATTATACTGCAACACAAAAAAGTCATTTAAAAACACATTTATGGTCGCATACAAACAAACGTCCACTCGCATGCAATGTGTGTGATTTTACCACAACATATAAAAGTTATTTAAAACGACATTTTCGATCGCATACTAACGAACGTCCATTCGCATGCAATTTGTGCGATTTTACCACACCATATAAAAGTTATTTTATAGTACATTTTCGATCACATACCAACGAACGTCCATTCGCGTGCAATTTGTGTGATTATACCACATCACAAAGAAGTAATTTAAGAAGACATTTTTGGCCGCATACAAACAAACGTCCACTCGCATGCAATTTGTGTGATTTTACCAAACCATTTAAAAGTTATTTACAAAAACATTTTCGGTCGCATACCAACGAACGTCCATTCGCATGCAATCTTTGCGATTTTACCACACCATTTAAAAGTTATTTACGAATACATTTTCGGTCACATACTAAGGAACGTCCATTCATATGCAATTATACCGCATCGCAAAAGAGTTATTTAAAAAGTCATTTTCGGTCGCATACTAACGAACATTCATTCGCATGCAATTTCTGTAATTACACCGCATCACAAAAAAGTCGTTTACAAGAACATTTTTGGTCGCATACTAACGAACGTCCATTCGCATGCAATTTTTGTGATTTTACCACATCATACAAAAGTTATTTACGAGTACATTCTCGATCACATACTAACCAACGTCCATTCGCATGCAATTTGTGTGATTATACCTCGTCACAAAAAAGTAATTTAAAAGCACATTATCGGTCGCATACTAACGAACGTCCATTCGCGTGCAATTTATGTGATTATACCTCATCACAAAAAAGTTATTTAAAAAGACATTTTCGCTCGCACACTAACGAACGTGCAGTCGCATGCAATTTGTAATTTTACCACACGATATAAAAGCAATTTACAAGAACTTTTTTGATCCCATACTAACGAACGTCCATTCGTATGCAATTTCTGTGATTATACCTCATCACAAAAAAGTAATTTAAAAGCACATTATCGGTCGCATACTGACGAACGCCCACTCGCGTGCAGTTTATGTGATTATACCTCATCACAAAAAAGTCATTTAAAAAGACATTTTTGGTCGCGTACTAACGAACGTGCAGTCGCATGCAATTTGTGATTTTACCACACGATATAAAAGCAATTTACAAGAACATTTTCGATCCCATACTAACGAACGTCCATTCGTATGCAATTTCTGTGATTATACCTCATCACAAAAAAGTAATTTAAAAGCACATTATCGGTCGCATACTGACGAACGCCCACTCGCGTGCAGTTTATGTGATTATACCTCATCACAAAAAAGTCATTTAAAAAGACATTTTTGGTCGCGTACTAACGAACGTGCAGTCGCATGCAATTTGTGATTTTACCACACGATATAAAAGCAATTTACAAGAACATTTTCGATCCCATACTAACGAACGTCCATTCGTATGCAATTTCTGTGATTATACCTCATCACAAAAAAGTAATTTAAAAGCACATTATCGGTCGCATACTGACGAACGCCCACTCGCGTGCAGTTTATGTGATTATACCTCATCACAAAAAAGTCATTTAAAAAGACATTTTTGGTCGCACACTAACGAACGTCCTGTCTCATGCAATTTGTGATTATACCATACCATATAAAAGCAATTTACAAGAACATTTTCGTTTGCATACTAACGAACGTCCATTCGCATGCAATTTGTGTGATTATACCTCATCACAAAAAGGTAATTTAAAAACACATTATTGCTCGCATACTAACGAACGTCCATTCGCATGCAATTTGTGTGATTATACCTCATCACAAAAAATAATTTAAAAACACATTATCGCTCGCATACTAGCGAACATCTATTCGCATGCAATTTGTGTGATTATAATATACTATATAAAAGTAATTTACAAAAACATTTTCTGTCGTATACTATGGAACGTCCATTTATATGCAATTATACCGCATCAGAAAAAAGTCATTTTCGGTCGCATGCTAACGAACGTCCATTCGTATGCGTGTAATTAAACCGCATCAAAACATTTTTGGTCATATACTAATAAACGACCATTCACATGCAATTTGTGTAATCATAGCTTGTCGCAAAAAAGTGATTTGCACAAACATATGTAGTCGCATACTAATTAGCGTCCACAGGTATGTAATTTTTATGAATATAGCGCACACTAAAAAGTACTTTACAAGTACATTCGGTCGCATACTAACGAACGTCCTGGTACGTACAATTCGTATGATTATATTACTCTACAAAGTAGTTATTCACAATTATATCTACGATCGCATATTAACAAACGCCTATTGGTATGCCACTTGTGGCTATTTCACATAAAAAAAAAGAACTTGTAAAAGTCCATTTGTTCTGGTATTCTAAGAAGCATTCATTTGTGTGATTATTCTGTAGATTACAAAAATACTTTTGCAGTCTCGTATTACTCAACATCCGTTTGTTTGCAATATGTGGATTTTTTCGCATCGGAGACGAATGATCTAAAAGTAAATGTGCAACTCCATAGTAACTAACGTTCATTGAATGCTTTCTATGTATTTATGCTTCAAAAGACAAATACATTTAGGTAGACTTATACGATTTTATAATAATCCTTCATTACCGGCGCCTTCGGCTTTTTACCTATCAGACACCTTTTGTTTTATATTATTGTGTAGAAAATTATGTCAAATTTACTACCTTCATAAAATAAGTTATGTTGAATGATACTAATAAAATATTCTTTGGATGTGTGTATTTTCGGAATAGCGTTTGTTTATGTCCTAACAATTAACGGCAAGCTCTTGAAGTGCTTATATTTATGGATAAAAGATATTTCAATAGATCTTGTCTTTTTAAAAATCGGTAGTCCTCTTTTCAGGCTTTTGCAACAAATTAGTTTCAAATAGGTTTCACATTGACTGTTGATAATAGAGGTAGTACGGCTGCAAAAATTACTATGACATACTCGTATGTAAAAGAAATTTAGGGTTAATTGCAATTATATAATAAAGTGGTTGCTAACAAGGTGTTGCGTTTGTATTTATAGTTAATTTACTGTTAGTTATAACATAAGATGAAGCTTGCAGGTAAACTCGCATCCGCCCCGTGGACATTAAATGTCTTTAGATTTGTCGCGATTCAGCCTTCAGGCTACTCTGTTATCGATGTACCGCAAAAACTTAGTTAAAAGTGTGCTGTGCGTCGCTATGGTATTTTTGTTAGACAGATACGAACTTCTATCAAAAAGTCCACTGCTAGTTTTTCGAACACCGCTAAATCTAATAACTTAGGTAAGTACTTGAAGGTTTCCGCTATTCTTATTGTTAAATATACATGTCCACTGGTCTCAACCATCTGTAGTTATCAAAGTTTCCCGCCGTATTAACATACCTATTCAGTCACTGGCGAGCATGATGCTGAAATTTTTCGGTCAAGAAAATCTTATTTTGTTCTAAACGTACAGACAGTCTCAGACGCTAATTTGAAGTTAGAGATATAGTTGCAAGGTTCCCTAGTTCGACTCACGATCAGACGATAATTAATAATTCGTCTTGTAACCTTTGTATTTAATTTCTTACCTTTCTAGAAAATTAATGTGGTTAAGATTTTTTTGCTAAAATATAAATGGACTGCACTCTTATTTTAGGGACTGCAGTAAGGTTCTTTGAATTGTTATTCCTACTAGTAAAACCATACACTCGATTTAATCCAAGTTAAATAAACAATAACACAATGCCACTATTTTAGTGAGTAGAAAAAATATATTATTAATAATTTTTTTTAACCAATGATATGTACAACTTAAGTATTCTTATAAATGTATTTTTTACAATATTTACAGAATTGTAGTGTTGCCACCTGAACAATAAAAATAAAAAAAAATTGCTGAACTGCAAACTGCATAAACAAATTGTTATATACTTTAATATTGAATGAAGTCGTCAAGTATTTTAAATCAAGCTCGTTTTAATTGTTTCGGACTTGTACAAAATTGAAGTCCCTAGATTAGTAATTAATTCAAGCAAAAATTTGAGGTTAATGAAATTTCATGTGTTGCTTTAAAAAAATTTTACAGTACAGTTTTAACTACCCATAGAATTACAAATAAAATTAAATTAACATAGAATTACAATTTTGCTATTATAAGAGGAATAAAATTTGTACTACCTGTTTGCGTGTTTGGTATGTAGATAGTTGTCACCTGATAAATAAATTGATAGCGATGCTACCTAGGGGCCTGAACCAGAATATTACGGCTCCAACAAAGTGAAGATAACAGCTTAAAAAAACACAATTGGACAGCGTGCACGGTCAACGACTTTCCATAATTTACAATTCCATCACCAAAACGCATTTTGTGGATTCCAGGCGAAATAGCTTATTAAACTGTAGATTGGTTATACTGACAATTGATAACAATACTCTTCAGAATTGATGGCTGCATTGCAGGGTGCGTTCAGAGTGGCAACAAATGGTGTTTGAAATGTTCCAAACATAGTGGTTAGAATTCACCATGTTCGAATTCTATTAAAATAATACGTATTTCTGATACCAGAGTGAATACGTCAGAATCAAAATTATTTCCACTTGCTCCCTGGAATAATTGATTGTTGCGTGCTTCTCGCAATAATTTAATGTCACATGAACCCGTAACTAAATGCTTAAGTAAAAAACCCTCATCAGATTTAACAATTTCAAATTAATAAAAGCGAAGTAAACTTACCTACTTTCGGCTTTTGCACATTATAACAAAGTGAATAAACTAAGTTATGAGCACTTAAGCGCTTGATGCTTTTTAGGCTAAGCTCAAATTCACAATTACGAAGACCCATTTTCGTGCAGTGCTAAATCAAAAAGGAAGACAAAATTAACGTATCTAGCAAAGTAGATAATATCCCTACTAAGCACAGATAGTTTCTAAAATTAACTAATAAAATGTTGTTTTCAAGCAAACACGTTCCTACGAGGTCTATATGTAAGGTTGTCTATCTATTAGAATAAGTAGAATACATTGCCTAACCAACAAAATTGGTAACAGAAAATTTTTAACTGTTACACTCTTTAAAGCAACGCTGTGAAAATGGTAATTTTACTAAATATTTACTTGTAGGAGATAATGGTTATTCCAGTAAACAATACTTGATAGTAATATTACAAACTGTTAACACGGAATCAGAAAATCTTTATAATGGGTTACTCATCAGAACCAGAAATGTTGCTGAGAGACAATATGGGGTATGAAAGAGAAGGTTTCCGATATTAGCAACAGGCATTAAATTTAAACTGGAAACAGCTATGGCCGTGATTGTGACAACAGCTGTTGTGCATAACATTGCTTTAGAGATGCTAGAGCATATTCCACAAGAATGGTATGAAAACGATGAAGATAATAAGGCAGTCCATGAAGTCAATGTAGAGCATCATGACAATGCTAGAGGAAGACAAATTAGGCAATTACTAATAAATGAACATTTTGCACGTTTATTATAATAGAACTGTATTAGTAATTCATATTTAATTTTTTTGCATTAATTTTAATTTGTAAATCTAATAAATCCATTTTCTTTTGATGCTCTTCTTGTTCTCGTTCACCCCGCTTCCTCATTTCTTGTATTTCCACATTGACTGCTTCAGTTTTTTTTGGTAATATAGTTTGTTCACTTAGAAAACAGGATTGGGAGCTTTAGGCCGAAGTCTCAGATTCATCGGCTGCTTCAGTTTTTTAATAGAATACTTGCTCCACTAAAAATACAATCATAAAATAATTGTTCTTACTATAAATGTATACTTACATTTTTTCTTTCTTGTGCATCTGGTTTATTCTTCAATTCCATTGGAATTTGATGCTACAAATAAATAATAATGTAAAATGCTAGTTGCTTATAAAAACTTTTCTTACATTTTCGTTGACAAAATCATCGGTAGCTGTACTACTATAACCTCTGGTTTCGGGAAAACGTTGTAACTCACTGGTATGTCATACGAGTTTTCGTAAACTATCTCGATATTATCCATAGAATGAATATCATTTGCATTATTAAAAGTGGTTGATGAATTCAGGCCATGTTCCTGAAGATATAACAAATAAAAACAGCATTGTACCTACATAAAGTTATATTACCTCGGTATTTGTAAACTCACCATTTTCACTATCCCAAACACTAGACAGCCCCATTACTGTTTTATAATTTATTAACTCTTAACATCTTTTCCATTACTGGATCAGTAACAAATTCTTTGGATGAGCCTTCCCCAGTACCCATACAACAGCCTTTTTGACCAGTCATTGCCTTTCTTGTCTCAGTCTCTAAATTATCATATTTTGCTTGAATGTGATATGTACTTCTAGCCAGAAAATTTTTAGCATTAAAGCCAGATGTAATTTTCTTTCAAGGTTCTACCTAAAGTTATAGTAAATGATAAGGCGGGTTCTAATAATGTTTGTGAATAATTACTTTCTCAGTGCAAGATACTTTGTTTGCAGTCTTATTTTCAACAATTCCCCGAAAATTTGAAATTTTCTCCAACAGTAATAACTGCTCCTCTTTTGACAAGTTGCAAGTTTGTTTTCTTTTTGTTGTAGCCATACACTAAAACTATACGCTATAGGCTTTATTTCCGAGATGAATACTTACATTTTACAGTCCTCTCAAATTAATCAAGAACTTAGCAACAACAATGATTTGTAACTTATGTAATAATTATGTTACGAACTATTAGGCAACCCGTCAAACACACAAGGTGCATAACCGAAGTATATTCTACAGAAGTCTCGGACGTTCCAGCAAATACTAGAATATGAGTCATCTATTTAATTATAGAGTATATATAAGATAGGTGATGAGTGTACATAAGCTAGTCTATTTCAAAATGTCGTATATAAATCATCTCGTGTATAGTTAGTTGGTCATTACGTTTTGAAAGTCCTATAGTAAATATAAATTTGTGTTATGTGAACGTGTATATTGTACAGCCAGCTTGTACATAAATAGACAAAAGTGTATGGTTAAGGATTTAGTTTAGGAAGATATTAGTGCCTGTAAATAACATTAGTGTAATAGTGCTCCATTGTTAATTGGACTGAAAACGTCTATAAATAAGGCATATACTGTTAATTAAACTTGTGAAAGTGAGTAATAAAGACTTTTGTTATTACTTGTTCAAAATTGGTGAAACGCGTTAATAGTAGCCCGCTACACTGGTGTCAGGCTGTGTTGGGTGTAGAGTGATTAATTAAAAAAAAAGAAAAAAAACACAAGTCTAAAGACATTTCATTAGTTTGCCAGTTACAAGAAGTCAAAGTAAAATAAACACAGGAACTTTAATGAATTTCTTTAAGGATTTTAAATCCGGTATGAAAGAAAAGTAAGGTGAAAATACAACCACGTTAGAACAAAGATTAATGGAAAGCTCCATTGCATTGAAAGAAGTTTTTATTGAACAGGTAAAAACAGTTGAGCAAAAGTTGGACAGTAAATTGGTAAAAATGAAAGATGTGATGAGGCTGCAAGAACAAATGATTTCACCAACAACGCGGCCACTTAAATTAGCAAACCAAGCTGTAAATCAGAACATCTCAGAAGTAAAAAGCATGGAAGGAAGCGAGTCAATACCGTCAAAATTTAGAGCGAAGCCACCCGCATTCGATGGTAAAACACCTTGGCCGACATATTTGAAACAATTTGAAGCCGCTCCAAAAGCCAACCGTTGGTGCAACAAAGAGAAGGCTATCTCCTACACAGTAGCCCTACGGGGGGGGGGAGCTCTTAACAACTTGCAACCAGCAGAATGATTATCGCCTCTTAACATCGAAGCTTGAGATAAGATATGGAGACGCTCACCTTCAACAGGTTTACCATACACAATTTAAGAACCGCTCGTAAAGACAAATAAAAGCCTGCAAGAATTCGAAGCTGACATTGCCAGATTAGTTAGATTGGTATATGCAACGGCACGAGATAGCTCCCTCGAACAACTGGCTGTTCAAACATTTGTGGATGGCATTAAAGACGGCGAAATATAGCAAGCGCTAAGATTAGCACGGCCAAAATGTTAGATGACGTACTGGCTCATGCCAGCACGCAGCTAAGCAGACATCACACAGAGTGAGTTACAAAGTTCAGTCTGCCTTAGAAGAACTTGGTCAATCGCATAACAGCATAGATGAAATAATTAACTATGTGTTTGAAAAACGAAAGGCAGAAAAGCTGGTAAGACAACGACCGCGGAGATGGGGTCTGCGATGCTGGAGCTGCGGTGAAGTTTGTCATAAACAAATACGCTGTACTTAACAAAAAAAAAAACTATCGGTTGAACAGCAGGGAAACTAAAGCAAGTCAACGTAAGGGGGCGAACGTCGACAACACAAGGTAGTGCCTCGAAGATTATCATTCGTGCTACACCATCGATGGGAAGTTTGGACAGCATATATATTGATGATAGAATTAATGATAAAGTTGTCAGATTACTCGTGTATACAGGCGCGACAAGGACTATTGCGAGACCAAATTTTGTTGGTCCTGGAAAAGTGCTATCTGCATTGGTATGTCTTCAACCGGCAAGTGGTGAGAAAATTTCTACTAACGGAGAGACTACCGTATCGTTGAGAATTGGAGACAGACTAATTAATCATTGGGTGTTGGTAGCTGAAATTATAGAAGAAGTTATCTTGGGAATGGATCTCATGAGAGAATATGGGTTTCATGTGAACATGAAAGAAAATGTGCTTCGGATAGATAATGATGAGATTCCATTTCAAGGGACGAGTAACCAAACGATGCAAGTTTGAATGATTTGTAACATGAAAGTACTCAAGAAGACGGAAATGATCGTGATGGGACGCCAGCATGGTACTCTCCGAGAAGGACAAGTATGATCCAAACAATTAAATCGGGAATGGGTCAGAAGGGATTACTGATTGGAAGAACACCGGTAGTGTCTCGAAATATGATACCAGTAAGGGTGCTAAACATTAATCCACATATAGTGACCCTGAAAAAAGACATGAATGTGGGAGTCTGCATTCCAGTATGCCATATTAAACGTTGTGTGGACGACACAAAAGATAAACCAGCCAACGGTTTGTTACGCCTGCAATATAAAAAAGAAAAAAAGAACAACCGGGCTCAATCGGCGAGTGGGCGTGGCATTACCAATACAAAAGTAAAGAGTAGGCCTGAAATAAAAGCATACGTTAATTTAGAACAAAAGACCATGTAATAAAAAATCGCCTAATTAAGCAACATGTTATATAAAGAAAAGGAAAACCTACTTTAAAAAACTACCCCTTTCTTTTGTCATACTTTTCAAAAGAATTTCTATTGTATAAAATAAGGGTATCACGGTACATGATTTAATGCCTTCTTAAATTCCTCACTACTAATTTAGATGATAAAATCTCCCATGTCTATGAATCCAGAACAATTTACACCCAAAACTAACTACGATATACAAAAAAAAACTTAATTTGATACAAACCCACAAAAGAAATGAACTGAGGGTTGCTATTTACCCACCCACAAGTATACTATATGGACGAATTATTGGTTTGGATACAAAGTGGTCATCTCGTATTTGACAAAAAAACCAAACAAAAAATAATCATAAAACTTTTGAGTTTCTTTTGACAAACGTTTTCATTTTTGTTTCAAAATTGCACATCGTACCTGTAGGACGATTTTAATATTTATGTATAGCAACCAACCATAGTCCTATGTTTCCAAGTTTATTGGCACATAACTACATCAAACGCTGATAAAGGGTAATCTCTTGATGTACATATAAAGCAAACAAGTCATATACCTGCATGTGTCTGGATCCTTATCTTACACGCCAGCGGACCTGACTCAGCAACGAATCGCACGGTAGTCGATTCCATTCACCTAATTACCATAACGGCAACAGCGATCTACGAGTAAAAGGACCAGTTGGCCTGTGGCAACGAACAGTCGGGTCTACATAAAAAACCAATTTGGCCCACAGTTAAGAGCTAAAAGATAATCTTATTAGATAACTAGAAAAAAAAACGTGCATTGCTCTTGAAGTACCAGAACGAGTAAATCGGAAATACTACCAAGCACGAGCTACAGCATCAGATTCAATTCGTTTTTGAAAGCTGAATTCAACATTCAAACCTCGCGTTATCACAACATGCCAAGAGGTGATTCGAAACTCGAAACACTTATCAAATAGTACGATACCTTATTTTGACGAGTTTCTAGGTCGTAGCATTTAGTAAGTAATTTTACGTTATCAGAATATGTAGCAAACCAGCGGACATCTAAAACTAGGTACAGACTTTCATTTAGAACGGAAACTTTCCAAATTCGCAGCAAATGAGTTTTATTGAAAATATAATAAACGGACTCACTGTAAGGTGAAATATACAGGGTGGTGTTGGAGTATTGAAAAGTAGAAGCAGAATCTATGCGAATGGATAATGAATTAAAAGGAACAAGGTGAATTTTAATTTATGTCGAAAATAAACGTAACAGGTTGTTCGCAGAAATTGCTGGATATGTTGATACCTTCGTGTTAAGGATTAAACGGCGACCAAATAGGCAAGGTAAAAGAACTGGCCGGGCGATATTGAGGTGTGTTTGCACTAGAAGATAGTGAGAAAAGACGGACGGATATTGTGCAACACAAGATCAATACTGGAGATGCGCAACCGATACGACCACATACCAGGCGGCTTGCTTTGGAAAAACGTAAGGAAGCCGAGCAAATTATCATAGACATGGAAGAAATAATGCTATTTACAAGCACTAATATCTTCTTAAACTAAATTCTTAATCATAAGTCTTCTTAACAACACTAACACTACTATAATTTATTTATTACTCATTTGTCTATTTTGTATACGACAAGCTGCCCGTCCAATATACACTTTCACATAATACAGATTTGTATTTAATAAAGACTTTCAGAACGTAGCGAACAACTAACTATATACGAGATGATTTATATACGACATTCTGTGATATAGACTAACTCTTACATTTATCAGCGGTCTTATATATACCCTGAATTAAAAGGATGATTCATAATCCAATATATCCTAGAAAATTCTAGGCTTCTGTAGTATATACGTTGCTTACGGCGCTTGTGTGTGTTTGACGGGTTGCCTAATAGTAACTCCTAACAATTATATTGAAGAATGTCCCTAAAGCTTACTCCATAAGAAATCCCACGATGGCGAGTAAATACAGTCGATGTGGGGTGTACTGTAAAAGTACAGAGAGACTGCACTTTTTGCATAGACAGTATTACTATATCGCAAACTATAATAGTTGATGGGGAAAATGTTTCCTAGTGTTTGTAATAATTGGAGATTATGGGGCATCGGCTTGCCAAAGTGGTTAGGGTTAAGATTATTATTATTATTTTACACATTACTATATTTACTACTAGTTTAGAAATAATTATATTTACCTAGGATACTCACAAGTCTCATTGTAGAAGCAACTTGTTGGCTGAAAATTTGTGTAGCATATTTCACTTTCCTTTGGTTTATTTTATCGGGATTAATATATTCGTCACATAGGTATGAAAGCACTCTCAATTCTTCGTTGACATTGGAGCCATTGTCCAGTTCATATAAAGCAATTATATCACTCCACTTTGCCATTTGGTGTTGAGGTCCAAATATAATGAATTTATTCAAAAAATTATTTCTCCTCCCTTTTAACAAGTGAGGGAGATCATAAATCGGAAAAATTTGTAGGCCGCCGACTTCAAAAAACCCAGGCCTATGTTCTTCTCCTTTTCTAAAGTATGCTGCTTTAATATCACTTACCAGGAGCGAATAACTCGGCAGTTGGTCGAAGACTGGTCACAAACAATAGCGGCATGTTTAAAACCAATTTCTATCAAAGATGTTATAATTTGCCTCAAGAAATTTTTTATTTGTAGATACTTTGCACCACCTCCGCTAGAAAATACATAACATATTGGCTGTTTGAAAGAATTTTTTATTCCCCGGAGCATAAAGGCAAGGCAATGAGCGGCTAATTCTATCGACCTTTTGCCGTATCCCAAGTCTCCAAACTCTTCTATAAAATCTTTATGTTCATTAAAGTGAATAGAAGGCATGGCCATTTCGTCAGAAACAACCGAAACATCTTTGTCAGTTGGGCCTAACTTGTTGCAAACCTTCTTTAGTGATAAAAACACATGAGGCATCACACCTGGTTGAAAGTAAATGTAGTTTAGCAGTCTATCCAATGTACTTTTATTGGGTAAAATAAATAGCTTTGACAAAAACCTATAGCATTTTGAACTTTGTTGATATAATGTCAAAAGCCAATATCTTTTCATCTAGCAAAAAGCATCGAGGTTTTGCGCTTTTTGTGGCCTCACGCAGTTGGCAATTTATAGATTGAATAGCGGAATTATTCAATTTTGAAATGGCTTCCTCCAATCAGCGTTTACAAGCATACTTTTCAGCAGCAGTTAACCTTTCTTTAAAGCTGGTTTTTGCCATCAGGTTTCATTTTAATTTCTGATTTAATTTTTGCATATGTCTATACAAAATGTTCTCTTATGGACACAGTTCTTTGAAACCCGTACTTTGTATGGCATTTGATGTTACAGCTAAAAGAATATTACAATTACTATTGTAGTGTAACCGACCTGAAGGCTGACCAAACGCCCTCTATGAACGATACACCAGGCTCCATGATCTAACATCTAGTGGCAGTGGCTCGACGACACCTATGTTGTGTTGTTATAATGTAACCCAAATTCACACTGGGAAGACTGCGTTAAGACGGGAAGGTTTTAAATAAAACTACAGTATATACCTAACTGTTTTTTAATCAAAATAATAACCACTAAATAGGTCATTCGCATGAAAAAAAACTTGACATTCAAAGCAAACAGTGCCGTACTCAACCTGGGCGATTGGGGAAAGAGCACGGCAGAGATGATCCCACACTGCTCTCACACTTCCAACAACATTTTACACATCTCGACAAGGACGGATAACGTACAAGTACCTAGATCACATACATTGAATTTAACGGGATGTCAACTGTTACCCAGACTACCATACATGACAACTGAAGAAACGTTAGTGTAGGTCAGCTAGTCTTTTCTGACAGGTACTGAGGTCGGATAACCAATACTACCCAGCTAAGGTTGAAAGAGGGGAACACCAGGAAGGTAAAATCTGCCTTGACTACTCATGTTCCCCCTTACACGGACATAAAATGTTAGTAATATTCAACAAAGCTCGATCACACGCGCCCACATACATACATTAACAGTTTCCAGTCCATGTTACAAAATATTTCACACAGGCTAGCCGAGTTCCTATTATTTGCAGGAGTACAACTACAAGTACATTGACAAGACGACATGGATCGCTGAAATGAACTTATGGTATGATTACGCATAGTTAAAAAGGCGCTTATTATTGAATAGACTATCTCCAACATAGTCATGAATACAAACGCGTAAGACACGTGAAGGTCGATCATACCAGAGGTTGAATTTAATTACATCACAACAATTATCACAAACGTTAAATACTAGTTAATTATATAGGAGCATCTGCTAGATAATAGGATAAACATAACAACAAACATATCATTAAGTTTAAACCGAGATACGAGAAATGCAGTGGTTAATATGCTGAAATAAAACAATTACACAAAATAAAAATGTCAAATGTATCACAAATATCAAACATTATAAAACATGTAGGCAGCAAAAACATAGCAAAGATTTTATAGCACAAATAAAAACCCAGATTCAGGAGTAAAATGTTTATAAAAATGTATGTTAGTTAAATATATATAAAATCTAGTAAGCAAACGCTAAAAATTATTCATTATGATAGCATCGGTTAAAAAATACCTTTAAAACACGTGACATTACAAGTTACAAACAAAAAATATACACAAACTTCGTGGTTAAATCTATGTCTAGCTTAAAACCAAAACAAATATAACATAGAAATATAACTGTTCATATTCAAACCTGCTTAATAATTTTATTTAGAAAATGACATTGGTAACTTTCATATATTTTCGTAAAATCGCAGTAAGGGTCCATTTATACTATTGATCCAACAATAAATGCAATGCAATAGAAGTTCGAACTCTGTATTAAAGACTAAACAAACATTATTTCAAATAAATAAATATTAGTTTACCCTGATTTAGTTATTAAAATAAACAATTTTCAGTTGTTAAACCAAACCACACTCATTTATATATAAAGCAACTGACATCAAATTCTAAGCAGAAGCAACTGGTAACATAAATATTTCCTTCGATGATTAAATAACTAACGGTTTTACAATAAATGTCAAGATCCATTCAAAACAACGCTCTGATTACAAAGATGTAATCAAATTACCCTAAATAACTACCACATTATCAATCTATAAAACATTACCTTCAATAAAACCAGCCAAGTGGAAGCTTTTTTCGACCTGCCATTTTTAAAAACTCAAGACAAAGTGCTTTCCAAAGCTATCGACCAACTGGATCACCCATACGCATGCGTCCCTTCTACTGTAAATTCTGACATCCCGAAATACGTTCAGTAACCTGCAAGTGGTTACTGAGCTACTAACAAATACGTTCGAATATCGAAATGTACACTATAATATTTGTAATAATTATCAACCAATGAGAAAATGACTTAGAAACACCACGGATCACTTCACTATAAACTAAAAATATAAAAATAATTGAAAATCTTACATTTAGTTTTTCCATGTGACTTGCTTTTGACATTAAGTTCATAATAAACTTTTGGAGTTGAACTTAACTCAATTTCGTTGCAGCTTTACTGAAGGTATTCACGCCGAAAAGTATATTTATCAGTTGAAACTATACTACTGCTGCAACTTGACTGACTATTATATTGCTTCTTAAGCTCCGACGTTGTAGCTTCTCTACTAATAGGTACACATACACTAGCACGAGGCTCCCAAGAATCTAAAAATTCAGCACAGTTAAATAACTATTAACGCAAGTAGTGCAAAGTAAAATTAAGGATACCAGAGCTACCAATTTACTTTTTTATTAAATGAACGATATGAGATTACTTTGTAACTTCATCTCTACAATAGAGATTGTGATCATGTAAAAATTCAAACGTGTAGGACTTAATAAGTTTCAAAATATTGTGTTTTTTGGTATATTTACATAAAATAAAGAGTATCAATATATGCGAAACACAGAAAACTATCTGTTGAAATGCTGGAACTCTACTATTTTGATTTTAATCAAATTTTTCATACAGTGACAAGTTTTTTGTTAAACAATCCTTACACTACTTCCTTAATTATTATTCTAATGAAATGATTTACCTGGTAAATTTAAGATAGGTATCGCATTCAAATGAACTCTTGTGGAATCTTTGCTATATTGATGTTCCACAAAGTGCACGTGATATACTTTCTTTACACTGTATAAATACAGAGGATCCAGTTCTAAAAAATCCCAAGTGTTAATTGCATTTAACCACATGTTTAACCGCTCCATGTCCTTCTTGGGATTGGGAACCTGTGTCCTTCAAGATTGCATCTTGACATTTAGGCACACAGCACTTCACGTAACCCATTTTCCAATACTTAAATCTAAAAACTATAATTGAGTTACAAATTGAAATTTATCTATAAATCTACAAAGGGATAGGTTCAGTTTACAATTAGTAGGTGGTATATATTTAGCTCCTGTTAGGTATAATAAATTGGATCAAAAATACGCAATACCTGTGCATTTTAATTATAACAAAGATAAGCAGAAAAACTAATATTGCAATTTTTTTAAGCTAACACTGCAATGTACACTAGACTGTTTAAACACTTACTTGTTGCATTTAACATAAATGATCACGATGAAAATAAAAGTCCGCAACTTATATTCTAAATTATATTACACTACAATAAAACGAGAGAGGGCTTATCTATGGATAAATCAATCACAACCACTATCGACACAATTTGCTGAAATGCGAAATAAATGTATATGTTCCCTATGAAAATAAATGTCCGCAACTTATATTCTAATTATATTACACTACAAAAAAATAAAAACAATCACAACCACTATCAAATAAGAAATTTTAATTGGCAAGAGTGTAGAGGAGATCAAATAAACAGTAAGTGATAGACAAAGAAGGAAGCAATTCAATATTGATGACAAAGTCGGTTTAGAAATTGCAAGAACCATAGGTTATTTGTGCTAGTTACAAACATGATGGACCTTGTTTTGGGCATACATTCTACATAGATCAAGATTTAACATATGAGGACAGTGCTATATTATAAATTACAAGTATAAATTACAAGAGCTTTAAATGATTCTCACATACGCAAGAAGACCAACTGAATTTTTTAGTGCGAAATTCGCAAATTCCCCTAAAAGGAAATCTTGAGGACCACCTTACACACAGACCAATAATACAAGAGATGCGTCACTGTACGTAAACAATTAAGATTAAGTTTAGCGCCACCATGCAGATTGAAGCTTAACTAGTGATGAGCGCCATCTGTCGAAAAATATGCCACTAAATGCGTTTTTAGCAGGATTTCAAATGTTTGCTTGGAATTGTATACAAATTAGGTAAATATAAAATGTAATATCATATTGTAATTCATTGAACACTGCTGTTGAGTACTAGACTTGTTTAGTTTAAACACTGCACTTATAGAGTTTGTTCAATGAATTACGTATCTGTACCACATTTTATATTTTACTAACTGTATATTCAAAATTGTTATAAGAAAGATCTATCAAATCACTTATTGTTCCATTCATTAAAAGGGGTAGATAAACCTGTGGCTTCCTTAAGAACGATTTATGCTTTTATGTTAAAATGTAATCAAATCAATACAAACTTAAGTTTCACAAGTATATATTTAAATTTAAATATTGGTAAAATAAAAATATAAAGATGCTTATTAGAAACTACATACGTATTTCGACAAATATCCTCTGGAACAAAATGAGCATGACAAACTCGTAAATTTTTGTAGACCCATGCAGGAATCATTTTCCAATTAAATCCATCCACTGGTAATAAACATACAAAAATTTCTTTGGGTTGGGAAATCTATGGCGAATTGCATCCCTGTTTTCACAATAGAAAACTGCACACTTTCCAAACTGTGATATTATAATACTTTTCGTCTAAAATTACTGCTACTGTACCAAAAATAGATACGGAATTGAAACAAACGTTGGTCGGTGTAGTCATTGTCATTTTGTGAGACGCGCAGCGCAGTTTGATTGACAGTTACAGATATCTGTAAAATTTACAATTTTTACTCAGTTTCAATGCGGCTGGTGGCGCCAAAACTTTATTTTAAAACCCTATAGAGCGACTACCCCCTGACCTTACACGTAAACACGCTCAGGGTTGCTATGAATCATAAATTGAAGCAAAGAATATTTGTTTTAGTAACTGATCTTTAGTTAATAACGCTCAACAATTGTCTAATAATACGACACGTGATGAATACCCACGCAGAAGGTTCATTCGCATGCATTTTGTGTGATTATGCCGCGTCACGAAAAAGTCATTTACAAGCACATTTTCGGTTGCATACTAGTGAAAGTCTGTTCGCGTGCAATTTGTGTGATTATACTGCAACACAAAAAAAGTCATTTAAAAACACATTTATGGTCGCATACAAACAAACGTCCACTCGCATGCAATGTGTGTGATTTTACCACACCATATAAAAGTTATTTACAAGTGCATTTTCGATCGCATACAAACGAGCGTCCATTTGCGTGCAATTTGTGTGATTATACTGCATCACAAAAAAAACTTTTAAAAAGACATTATCGGTCGCATACTAACGAACGTCCATTCAGATGCAATTTGTGTGATTACACTACATTATATAAAAGTAATTTACAAAAACATTTTCTGTCACATTCTAAGAAGCATCCATTCGTATGCAATTTATGCAATTATACCGCATCACAAAAAAGCCGTTTACAAGAACATTTTCGGTCGCATACTAACGAACGTCCATTCGCATGCAATTTCTGTAATTATACCGCATCACAAAAAAGTCGTTTACAACAACATTTTCGGTCGCATACTAACGAACATCTATTCGCTTGCAGTTTGTGTGATCTTACCACACCATATAAAGGTAATTTAAAAAAACATTTTCTGTCGCATACTAACGAACGTGCATTCGAATGCAATCTTTGTAATTATACCGCATCACAAAAAAGTCGTTTACAAGAACATTTTCGGTCGCATACTAACGAACGTCCATTCGCGTGCAATTTTTGCGATTTTACCACACGATTTAAAAGTTATTTACAAGTACATTTTCGATCACATACTAACGAACGTCCATTTGCGTGCAATTTGTGTGATTATACCACATCACAAAGAAGTCATTTAAAAAGACATTTTCGGTCACATACTGACGAACGTCCATTGGTATGCGTGTGATTTTACACGACATCACGTAAAAGTAATTTACAAAAATATTTTTAGTCGTATACTAATAAACGACCATTCGCATGCAATTTGTGTTATTATAGCTTGTCGCAAAAAGTAATTTGTACAAACATATGTAGTCGTATACTAATTAGCGTCCACAGGTATGTAATTTTTGTGAATGTAGCGCATCACTAAAGAGTACTTTACAAGTACATTCCGTCGCATACTAACGAACGTCCTGGTACGTACAATTTCTATGATTATACTACGCCACAAAGTAGTTATTCACAATTATATCTACGATCGCATATTAACAAACGCCTATTGGTATGCAACTTGTGGCTATTTCACATAAAAAAGAACTATTGTAAAAGTCCATTTGTTCTGGTATTCTAAGAAACATTCATTTATGTGATTATTCTGTAGATTACAAAAATACTTTTGCAGTCTCGTATTACTCAACATCCGTTTGTTTGCAATATGTGGATTTTTTCGCATCGGAGATGAATGATCTAAAAGTAAATGTGCAACTCCATAGTAACTAACGTTCATTGCATGCTTTCTATGTATTTATGCTTCAAAAGACGAATACATTTAGGGAGACTTATACGATTTTATAATAATCCTTCATTACCGGCGCCTTCGGCTGTTTACCGATCAGACACCTTTTGTTTTATATTATTGTGTAGAAAATTATGTCAAATTTACTACCTTCATAAAATAAGTTATGTTGAATGATACTAATAAAATATTCTTTGGATGGGTGTATTTTCGGAATAGCGTTTGTTTATGTCCGAACAATTAACGGTAAGCCCTTGGAGTGCTTATATTTATGGATGAAGGATATTTCAATAGATCTTATCTTTTTAAAAATGGTTAATTCTCTTTTCAGGCTTTTGCAACAAATTAGTTTCAAATTGGTTTCACATTGTCTGTTGACAATAGAGGTAGTGCGGCTGCAAAAATTACTATGTCAGTGATGACATACTCGTATGTAAAAGGAATTGAAGGTCAATTGCAATTATATAATAAAGTGGTTGCTAACAAGGTGTTGCGTTTTTATTTATAGTTAATTTAATGTTAGTTATAACATAAGATGAAGCTTTCAGGTAAACTCGCATCCGCCCTGTGGACATTAAATGTTTTTAGTTTTGTCGCGATTCAGCCTTCAGGCTACTCTGTTATCGATGTACCGCAAAAACGTAGTTAAAAGTGTGCTGTGCGTCGCTATGGTATTTTTGTTAGACAGATACGAACTTCTGTAAAAAAGTCCACGCTTTTTACTACTAGTTTTTCGAACATCGCTAAATCTAATAACTTAGGCAAGTACTTGAAGGTTTCCGCTATTCCTATTGTTAAATATACATGCCCACTGATCTCAACTATCTGTAGTTATCAAAGTTTGCCGCCGTATTAACATACCTATTCAGTCACCTGGCGGATACGGTGCTAAAATTTTTCGCTCAAAAAATTTTTATCTTGCTCTAAACGTACAGACTGTCTCAGACGCTAATTTGAAGTTAGGGATATAGTTGCAAGGTGGACTAGTTCGACTCACGATCAAACGATATTTAATAATTTGTCTTGTAACCTTTGTATTTAATTTCTTACCTTTCTAGAAAATTAATGAGGTTAAGATTCCTAAAATATAAATGGACTGCACTCTTATTTTAGGGACTGCAGTGGGGTTCTTTGAATTGTTATTCCTACTAGTAAAACCATACACTTGATTTAATCCAAGTTAAATAAACAATCACACAATGCCACTATTTTAGTGAGTAGAAAAAATATATTATTAATAATTTATTTTAACCAATGATATGTACAACCTAATTACTCTTATAAATGTATTTTTTACAACATTTACAGAATTGAAATGTTGCCATTTGAACAATAAAGATATAAAAAAATTGCTGAAATGCAAACTGCATAAACAAATTGTTATTTACTTTAATATTGAATTAAGTCCTCAAGTATTTTAAATCAAGCTCGTTTTAATTGTTTCAGACTTGTACAAAATTGAAGTCCCTAGATTAGTATTAATTCAAGCAAAAATTTGAGGTTAATGAAATTTCATGTGCTGCTTTAAAAAAATTTTACAGTACAGTTTTAACTACTCAGAATTAGAATTTTTCTATTATAAGAGGAATAAAATTTGTAATACATGTTTACGTGTTTGGTATGTAGATAGTTGTTGTCACCTAAGAAATTAGTTGATAGCGATGCTACCTAGGGGCCTCAACCAGAATATTACGGCTCCAACAAGGTGAAGATAACAGCTTAAAAATACACAATTGGACAGCGTGCAGGGTCAACGGCTTTCCATAATTTACGATTCCATCACCAAAACGCATTTTGTGGCTTCCAGGCGAAATAACTTATTAAACTGTAAATTGGTAATACTGACAATTGATAACAATACTCTTCAGAATTAATGGCCGCATTTCAGGGTGCGTTCAGAGTGGCAACAAGTGGTGTTTGAGATGTTCCAAACGTAGTGGTTAGAATTACCATATTCGAATCTATTAAAATGATACGTATTTCTGATAACAGAGTGAATACGTCAGGATCGAAATTATTCCCACGTGCTCCCTGCAATAATTGATTATTGCGTGCTTCTCGCAATAATTTAATGTCACGTGAACCCGCAACTAAATGCTGAAGTGAAAAACCCTCATCAGATTTAACAATTTTAAATTAATAAAAGCGAAGTAAACTTACCTATTTTCGGCTTTGCACATTATAACAAAGTGAATAAATTAAGTTATAAGCACTTAAATACTTGATGCTTTTCAGGCTAAGCTCAAATTCACAATTAGGAAGACCAATTTTCGTGCAGTACTAAATCAAAAAGAAAGACAAAATTCGCGTATCTAGCAAAGTAGATAATATCCCTCCTAAGCACAGATGGTTTCTAAAATTAACTAACATAATGTTGTTTTCAAGCAAACACGTTTCTACGAGATCTGTATGTATGACAACCGTCTATCTATCAGAATAAGTAGAATACATTGCCTAACCAACAAAATTGGTAACAGAAAATTTTAAACTGTTACTTTCTTTAAAGCAACGCTGTGAAAATGGTAATTTTACTAAATATTTACTTGTGGGAGATAATGGTTATTCCATTAAACAATACTTGATGGTAAAATTACAAACTGTTAACACCGAATCAGAAAATCTTTATAATGAGTCACTCATCAGAACCAGAAATGTTGTTGAAAGACAATATAGGGTATGGAAGAGACGGTTCCTGATATTAGCAACAGGCATTAAATTGAAACTGGAAACAGCAATGGCCGTGATTGTGGCAACAACTGTTGTGCAAAACATTGCTTTAGAGATGTTAGAGCATATTCCACAAGAATGGTATGAAAACGATGAGGATAATGAGGAAGTTCATGAAGTTAATGTAGAGCATCATGACAATGCTAGAGGAAGACAAATTAGGCATTTACTAATAAATGAACATTTTGTACGTTTATTATAATAGAACTGTATTAGTAATTCATATTTAATTTTTTGCATTAATTTTAATTTGTAAATCTAATAAATCCATTTTCTTTTGATGCTCTTCTTGTTCTCGTTCACCCCACTTTCCCATTTCTTTAAGCCGAAGTCTCTGATTCATCGGCTGTTTCAGTTTTTTAATAGAATACTTGCTCCACTAAAAATACAATCATTGGTGGATATTGTGTGTGCACGACGTAATCCTGATCTTATTTCACACATTGGATCCTGAAATTAGCGGACTGTATGTAGTTTCGTTTTTATTCTTGTATTGCCCCACAGAATAAAACGCCTTGGAAGTTATTTGTGGATTTATTCAATACAATAATAAAACGTTCCAGTAAAATATGTATACTAAAGGTCGGACACTTATTGTCCACACGCAGTGTGCTTGAATACTAAAAATACCGGTAGTAAGATCGTTGTGCGCAAGTGCACAGAAGTCTTGATTAATTCAAATGTTAAAAGCGGGAATATTGCTTGCTAAGTATATAAATAATACGTTACATTTCCAACAATCATAAAATAATTGTTCTTACTATAAATGTATACTTACATTTTTTCTCTCTTGTGCATCTGGTTTATTCTTCAATTCCATTGGAATTAGATGCTGTAACATATGAATTTTCCAGCAAATTTATTCGTTGATGTTACCGCTGTGCATCTATTATTTTAGTCTTTACCCAACACCGTTTATGTTATTGATTCATTCGATAATGCATATTTAATAACCAACAAACTTCAAAGCACACTACAATTTCAATTACAATTACAATCTACTACGTATCACGTCGTTCTTACTGATAACATGTATACAAACCTATTCGCGTGCTCCTACTTCTTTGTAATATCTAAGATTTTCAAGTTGTTCCGACGATTCGTGACAGATAGTCACTTTTCGTTTCCTCGTTGAACAGAAATGTCGCTTGGTGTGTTTAAAAAAAACACTCAAGATGGTGAGGAAAATTAAGTTTTCCTGGCAGAGACGCCGTAATAAAGGCACAGTATTTTAAAAGTTGTCTGTGACGACTTGTGTATAAGTGTAGTGTACAAACACTTCTTGGCGACGGTTTGTTTGAATGTGTAATCATATTAAAATTAATTATGCAATTTATTACAGTGCAACTTCGATGTAACTTAGATGTAATTCCGATGTAACTCCCATGCAACCTTAGGTTATCTCGAACATATTCTATTTGGTTTGGTTGAAGCAAATTTTATGGAACTCGTTTAAAATATAAATGCGTAAGCAATTTTGTTGGACAAATGGTGGATTTCGCTATGCAGCTTCACCTGGCGTGTTTAGTTGATGAACGACATGTCATTTGAAGGTTATATAGGTCATTGCCGCTTTGGGTAAGAATGTTTAAGTTTCTAAGATAAGGCTGCCGTAGCAAAGTTCATTACGTAATCTATGTATGTAATGAATTCTTTTTTAAAGCTTGTAACTACCTCAGGTTGTTGTATACAATTCATTATGGCTTGTGCGAATAATTTTGTTAATTAATTTGCTAAAAGCTTATTTTGTAAAAATGTAAAGATACAATGAGTACAACAATTTTTTTTGTAATTAATGGTGTGTTCAACCTTTGAAATTGTACCTCATCGGTTGTATATAGACGATAGTAACATTATGCCGACAAATAATCATGATTTGTTTGCTACATGCTTAATAGTTATCTTGTTTACCACAATTTGAAACACCAACATGCTGATTTAATAGGACCTAAGTCCTGTATAATGAAGTTTGAACTTAGATTAATTAATTAATTGATAATATTTGCCACAAGTTAAGTAAATTTTTGAAAGAACTGTAGTAGCACTACCCCAGACTATTATTTATGAAAAATAATGTCCAAAAGTTAAATATCCAGTTCAAGAAACTACATTTATAAGAATTTTATTTTTTTTATTAAGTACACATAACTTAAAATGTCCATTACTTGTCCTAAAAGAGAATATAGAGTTATTTTTGACTTCAGTTCATTACTCAGTAATCATTAAATTTCTCCAAAGTTTGTTAGGTATTTACCTTACCCGAATGTGTACCACGATACAGTGGAAACTAATTGAAACTAAATCAAAGATTGCATGCTTATACTGTTTCGTAAGATATATAGGGTATCTATTTTGGTAGTATTTATGTTTCAAAGTCGCCCTAGTCATCGTTAGTTCAATGAAGAAGACGACCAGATGTAAGTAAGATATTTGTGACAATCAAACTTTGTATTTAAAGTGGTTAGCGATAATCTAGGTTTCCAAATTATCCCTTTAAGCAAATTGATTTAGTCAGTTGCTTTATAAAAAATTTAGGTGGCGTCCATTATCTATCTTGTTTTTTCCAACTTAAAATAAACCCACTGACCCAATCTCATGCGACCGTGGGTCAAAAACTCAGTTAACTAAAAGTCTTAAGAGTTTTCTTTTACTAAAAGCCAATTTCCATCCTACCCTTACCCTGGGCTTGTTACAGTTACATAAGAATTCTCGATAGGTGAAATAAAAATCTACCACAATTTTATTTATTGTGGATTAGATTAATTATACATCACAATGCTATAAATAAATAGTAATGTAAAATGCTAGTTGCTTATAAAAACTTTTCTTACATTTTCGTTGACAAAATCATCGGTAGCTGTACTACTACATCCTCTGGTTTCGGTAGCATTTATTCTGTTAATTTGGGTGTTATGGGTCTCTAACGGATGAGTGAATGTACTATTCAACTAAAAGCACTACTATTAACTCAAATATTATACATAAACGTTTTAACTCACTGGTATGTCATACGAGTTTTTGTAAACTATCTCGATATTATCCATAGAATGAATATCATTTGCATCATTAAAAGTGGTTGATGAATTCAAGCTATGTTCCTGAAGATATAACAAATAGAAACAGCATTGTACCTATATAAAGTTATATTACCTCGGTATTTGTAACTTCAACATTGCCACTATCCCAAACACTAGACAGCCCCATTACTGTTTAATAATTTGTAACGTATTTTTTTTTCAAGTTAGTTACACATTCCTTATAAATCTAATATCATGTTTTGATAATATAAAAATATAATTTACAATTGTCTAATCACTAAAAATAATTTATTAAGTGTATAATGGATCATGCGCTCCTCCGCTTTCTATATCTAAGTTACAACACAAATCGTTGGTCTGTCGCTTCGGCTTCACTTTTCCATTAGCGCTTGAACAAGTAAGCTGCTCTCCGGAGCATAGAAAAGTCAACATGATGTTCAGGCACATGGCCTGCTGTCGCATTTGTAAAAGATGTTGATTAACGAATACCTTCGTGTTTTGAAGTGGTTCCTGAAAACTTTTGGTGAAGATTTTATTTTGTATTCCACCATCAAAAAAATTAGTTGATTCCTGCAGACGCCAAGAATATTTGGAGTGTTTTATCATTAAAACAGTTGGTATAAATAATTAGATAAAATTTATTAATTCGTTTTTCGTAATGCAATACCACTGAAATAAAGCTTTAGTTTAAAATTTAGAAAACATGAAAATAATTGGACATACTTAACGGAGATTTTATTTGGTTGGATAATATTTTGTTCTGAAGGTTTTTAAAAATTCCAGCGTAAAATTTAGTCATAATGGTATGTTATACATATTGCGTGCATCGCAGATGTGCTTAGATTGATTTGTCGACATCTGATGTTGTTTTATGGTAAGAACGTTGAAGTTTTTTTGTTTTAACTGTACTCCAAGCACGTGAATGATATTTAACCTATAATTTAATTTGTATTTATTTAAATGTCTTACGTATGATCAAAGGTTGATATTCTATTTTGATTTAGTTATTTTGAAATTCACTTTGTAAGAAACATCCCGTTGTATTTTCGTAACTTTACAAAATTTTAAAGATGGCTCTATAGTTGCCTATCATATTTGTTTCACAAGCGGACAGTTATAGCTTCACTAAACAAATTGTTATTGACATGTGATGTCAAAAATATCTAGTTATTCAATATAATTACCACGTGTTATTTTGTGTTACATTAATAATATCTTTAATTATTTTAAGGTCATGCAATTTAATTTTAAGACATGATACATTTTTGAAGGATATAAAGTTAAAGCTTATTCTTTGTTTGATTGATATATTTTAGAATCACGTAAAATAATCTTGTTTCTCACTTGTAAAGTCGACTGTAGTACTACTGAAGGCTATGATTAAATTTGAAATTTAAATTAAGAAAGCAAATACCTTACAGTAAAAATATGTTGAAATATTGAGTTTAAAGATGTTCGTGTTTTTGAAGATAGAACAATACTAGTTTTTTTCCATGTAAATTTTTATTGTAAATATTAATATTGAAACAAGCTAAACCAATTTAATTGAATAGAATTTATTTTTGCTTAATTCTTTTATTATTAAGAATTCAAAGGAAATTTCTTGGTTCTTAATAAGCAAAACATTAACTCTGTCTTATGATAACAAGTACCCTGGTTGTATATATTTTTGGAACTTAAATTCAAATATGCTATTTATTGGTGAATATTTTTAAGGACACAAACGGTGTCCCAGTTGTGCATTTGTTTGTTCACAGGATATGCAGAGACATCTGCAATACGTCTGACAAGTAACATTTTGGTAAGTGCTTTGCAAGGTTGATATTTAGGTTTTGTGGCTACATAGGCGGTGTAGATTTCAGGTTTCCGCATTCCCCTAATACAAGTACATGTATCTTTGTATGTTATTGTATTGAAAAATACGGTGGCGCTCTTTTTCTATATTTTTGGTCATTTGTCAACCCATGACCCAAGCTCATGATCTACCCAGAGCTAACACTCTACTAGCAGTTTATCTCTACTGAGTTTTTCTTTTCCTCAAGCCGTTTTCCATCCAACTTTACCTTGGGCTTCTCTCTTTAGCAAGAAATTCTCGACATTGTGATATCAGGTAAGGTAGGCGTTTATGGTAAATGGAGGTCCATGTTGTTATCTGATATTTTTAGTTTTCAAATTTATTAACTCTAACATCTTTTCCATTACCGGATCAGTAACAAATTCTTTGGATGAGCCTCCACCAGTACCCATACAACAGCTTTTTTGACCAGTCATTGCCTCTCTTGTCTCAGTCTCTAAATTATCATATGTTGCTTGAATGTGATATGTACTTCTAGCCAAAAAGTTTTTAGCATTAAAGCCAGATGTAATTTTCTTCCAAGATTCTAGCTAAAGTTATTGTAAGTGATAAGGCGGGTTCTAATAATGTGTATGAATAATTACTTTCTCAGTGCAAGATACTTTGTTTGCAGTCTTATTTTCAACAATTCCCCGAAAATTTGAAATTTCCTCCAACAGTAATAACTGCTCCTCTTTTGACCAGTTGCAAGTTCGTTTTCTTTCTGTTGTAGCCATACACTGAAACTATACGCTATAGGCTTTATTTCCGAGATATTCAATACTTACGTTTTATAGTCCTCTCAAATTAATCAAGAACTTAGCATCAACAATGATTTGTAGCTTATGTAATAATTATGTTACGAACTATCAGGCAACCCGTCAAATACGCAAGCTGCATAACCGAAGTATATTCTACAGAAGTCTCGGACATTCCAGCAAATACTAGAATATAAATCATCTATTTAATTATAGAGTATATATAAGATCTATGATGATCAAAATGTCGTATATAAATCATCTCGTGTATAGTTAGTTGGTCATTACGTTTTGAAAGTCCTAAAGTATATGTAAACTTGTGTTATGTGAACGTGTATATCGTACCGTCAGCTTGTACATAAATAGACAAAAGTGTATGGTTAAGGATTTAGTTTAAGAAGATATTAGTACCTGTAAATAACATTAGTATAATAGTGCTCCATTGTTAATTGGACTGAAAACGTCTATAAATAAGGCATATACTGTTAATTAAACTTGTGAAAGTGAGTAATAAAGACTTTTGTTATTACTTGTTCTAAATTGGTGAAACGCGTTAATAGTAGCCCGCTACACTGGTATCAGGCTGTGTTGGGTGTAGAGTGATTAATTAAAAAAATGAAGAAGAAAAACACAAGTCTAAAGACATAAAGAAGAACCTGGTCAATCGCATAACAGCATAGAAGAAATAATCAAGCGTGTGTTTGAAAAACGAGAGGCGGAAAGGCTGGAAAGACAACGACCGCGGAGATGGGGTCTGCGATGCGTAAAAGTTGGTCATAAACAAAGACGCTGTACTCAACCAAAAAAAAAACTACCGGTTGAGTAGCAGGAAAACTAAAGCAAGTTAACGTAAAGGGGCGAACGTCGACAACACAATTATCATCCGTGCTACACCGTCGATGGGAAGTCGGGATATATATATATATATATATATATATATATATATATATATATATATATATATATGGTAACAAGTTTATTTTCTAGTAATATTTTCACAAATACCTAATTTAATTAATTCATAAAAGTCAATGTAAATATAATATCTCTACACAATCTACGTGATAAATATTACATATTGTTGAATACAATATAAGCTTTCGAATTGAGAGCATAAAATTATAAATTAAGCGGTGACAGAAACTGCCATTTGTTAGCGTCACTGGAAGAACTTCCTCCTTTTGATGATTGTAAAATCATAACTGTTGTCAGACGGCAGCATACGTCAATAGAACATTTCCACCTGAGCTGTTGTTAGAGAAAGTCAATTGTTCTTTAAATAAAAGAACGTGGCGTTGTTGCAGACCACATGTTGGAAGCACCTAAAGATTAAAGTCGTTTTCAAGATGAAATCGTTTCGGCGAAGCTTATTTTATGTCCACGCTTGGCTGGTATTAGTTCGCATAAGACGGGACGTTAAATTGTTTTGAATGGCTTTTGGATAACAGTAAGTATTACCGAGTTTAAAGCCTTATTAATTTGATACTTGCAGTGCAACTTGTGTAACTTGTGTAACTTATGCAACTTACTATAATTTAAGAAAATTATAAAATTTATTTAGTAATCAATGGAAAATTTATTGGACCCTATTTGAAATTTTACTTTACAAGGTAGTCAAACTGGCGTGGTTCAGTTGTTTGATGTGGACGCACGTGATGCTTTGTTAAATATTCAGTATCCAGCTAATTGGATTGTGTGGTAATGGAAATTCCTAATTTGTAAATGCTGAAACAAGAAGGTTTCAATTTATTAATTATCATTCCGGGGTATGGTCCTAATACCTTGCAAGTATTTTTCTGATGGATCAACATCTGGTATGTAATTTGTGTTTTTTAATACGTCAGCTGTAACTTTTGTATATCAGGCAAATAAGTTTTGTTTGTTCACGTGGAAATTTCCTAGTTCATTAGGTGAATGACAAACAAGTTATTTTTAAAATTTGGTGAAAAGAATCTATAAAGCTTCACTCTTAATCTTTGTATTAGTACTAACAAAAAATGGTAGATGTCGAAATAAAAATAGAAATGGTTAACTTTCAGTATTAACAAAAATTAAGGTTATCTTAGAGAACTAAATTGTTTCATCTTGCTTTTTAAGTAATTAATAATGGGAATATTTTACCATTTAATGTAAAGTCTATGTAGTACTACCCATACCAAATAAAGTTGTAATATAAATTTAATTAATTCAAAAACTCAAACTTAAACATTTTTAAAAATAAATTTTGCTAGATTCTTATCATGTAAAAAAATACATTATTTTATTTTTGAGAGATGCTGATTATTATCAAGTACATATGTACAAATTTTTCATTATCATAATTTAGTCAAATTTTTAAAGATGATGTTTTGTAAATAATTTTAAACTGCAACTTGAAGGAATAGATTTTCATTTTGGTCAAGACTATGATTATTAGTTGGAATGAATGAGATTTGATTCTAATTAATTATGAATTTTTGAAATGAATACACAAACTGTGCTAGCCTTGTTTTAATCTGTTTACAGGTGTAGCAGTGCATCTTTAAAGATCCATATCGAGCCATAAGGTAAGAAAACTTTAGGGATTGGCTTCCCGTAATATTTTGTATAGCGGTATTTGAGTATAGGATTCCGCATTCGCCTTATACAAAAGACTCAAGTTGGGTCTTCTTAGTATACAAAAATTCGGTGGCGCCATATTCATTATATTTTGGTCGCAGTTCAACCACGACCCAAAGCTTATGTTCTACCCAGAGCAAATAGCTCGACTAGCCGCTTAGCCTTTAGAGGTTTTCTCATCTACGAGCCATTTTTCACCGAAACTAACCGTGGGCTCTTTACACCTTCAGAAAATCCTCGTTATCTATCCCTGTGCCTTTCAGCTGGCCATATAGGAGTAAAGAAAATAACCCCTTAGTAAGGCAAAACGTTATAATATATATATATATATATATATATATATATATATATTGCTGTGATAAGGGGTTGTTTAAGGGTGTACTTTATAGTAAAGGTCGTTTAGGAATTAGAAATTACCATAGGAAGCAGAAAACTGCATTTATTTAGTAAAGAATTGAGAAATGGAAATAGTTTGTAAATAGTAAGCAGTCAACACTCTGTGTATAAAGTATAAATAGTTTTAAGCGACGCAAATAGACACAGGAAGACGCATAGTTAGCGTAGGAATAAGAAAGACATGCATTAGGTAAATAGTAAATATTTAACACCATGTAGATAGAGTTTTAGTTAATTTAGGTAAGGAAAATAATGATATTTTTCAGTGGAAGCACGCGTATTTTGTAAGTAAAGATAATAAAGTGTAATTAAAGACGCATTCAAAAGAGTTCCAAACAATTAGGTTAATACGGAAATAAGAAATAGAGCTTCGAGAAGCATAGTGTAAGTGCGTACAAGTAGTTAATAATTGTGATAAAGAGAGGTGATTAAAAATTGCGTAAATAACAGGCATATATGAAAATTAAAAGTCGAATTGCATCAGTTATTTATGTACAACATGGAAAAGCGATTAGATTCGTCAAAACACCGCATGTTTGATAACGAAGCACCTGCGAGCAGGCCATAATTATTGGAAATCATAGAAAATTACATCAGAAACTACTTTAAATGCAAAGATTTGATTGGTTAAAATTAGCGACGAGATTGTAGATCATACCCATTGACGGAGTAGGAAATCAGTGATAAAGAGGTCAGTTTTTAACTCAACAAAGGCCGAGGTGCGCCACTCTGAGATAAAGTGCGATACGTAATAATAATTTAAAGTGAAAAGTTGTATTAGTGCGACTAACATGAAAATTATGATTTCCGATTAAACGTAAGTAGATTTTGGGAAATTTATTTTAAACTAAAACACAATAATAATAGGGTGATAACAATAATTTAAATGCAATGGTTCAAGCGTGTGGATAGACAATATTTCGAATTGGCATGTAATAATCCTGAATTGGGGGAAAATAATTTTATTCAAATGGATGGTAGAATGCATGGAAAATATTAGCTGATAATGGATGCGTCAATTGCAAGAAGGAAATAGCGAAGAAAATAGACCAGGTTAGATTTTTAGTTATAAGACATTATTTTTCTATTTTTTTATTTGAATATTGAATTTGCTTAATATAAATTAATGTGAG
Source organism: Platerodrilus igneus (assembly GCA_036346225.1). Taxonomy (NCBI): domain Eukaryota; kingdom Metazoa; phylum Arthropoda; class Insecta; order Coleoptera; family Lycidae; genus Platerodrilus; species Platerodrilus igneus. Next base: position 208,724 of record JARFIW010001304.1, read on the forward strand.
GAAGTCGACAAAAACAGAGAACTTGCATACGTATAAAGGGCGTTATATGATAAAGAGGTTTTGAACGTTCCACACTTCTTTTTTTATAAACAATAGGTTTTTTTGGACTTTAGATTTGATTAAAAAGTATATGATTTTTGATAAAAGAGATTGAAAAGTGTATTTTGAATAATTTACAAAAACTGTACATAATATTCGTTTCATTATACAAAATTAAATTAACTTCATTTTTATAATTCTAAATAAATGCTAGTCGAGGTCATAAGATAAAGTTAATGGGAGTGATTTGATAATTTAAATAATAAAGGATGAGCTATAAGCTGAATACGCCATTGATAACGAGTAAGGTGGTAACATATCAAATTTTGTCATTGGTCGACAAGGTCGAGACACGATAAAATCCAGTTAAGTTCCTGGAGGGAGTTCATAGCAATATTTATATGACAGCCCAACGTCCGAGATTGATAAATCCAGTGAATACATAGCAATATTTATACGTCGACCAAATGATGGGACGCGAATAATTTAGGGAGCATAGCAATATTAATAAGGCGGCCCAACGCCGGGGCTCGATAATTCCAATTACTGTTTATTCATAGCAATATATATATATATATATATATATATATATATATTATTCTACCCCCCCACTAATTTTTTTTCTTTTACTTTACTTTACTTTACTTTGGTTTTTAACTATAGTCTTCCTTTTTATTTTTATAAACTTTTAAAAATGTGCACACCTAATGCACTCCCCGTACTTGCACCGTTTGGTTGGTTCTTTTATTAAATATTTTTTTGCAATGCCTCGACTCTATAAAACTCTTAATCTCAGGGTATTCAAACTACTTATAGTGGATTCCGTTATAAGTAGATGTGTTACGTCCAACCACAGTGCAATCTTTTGTTTTACTACTAAAATTGCTACTCTACTTTTGTATATGCCAAAATTTCTAATTAGATCAAAGTTACTATGTGCCAAATTAAATTACAACCAAAATTTGTATGACTAATTTTGACGTATTAAAGAATATGATTTTAAACACTCACCTGGTCTATACTCCGTCGATGCCTTGCTGAATCCTGGCACAAAATCCTAATTACCGTATACGTCTTCACAATGATGCTCTTGAATTTCCGTGTAGCTTCCAGGTGTCCTCGAATTTTAACTGTTCCCCAATATCTGAAATGATTAACCCAAATTTTAAATTTAGAAAATACCGTGTTACAACTTCCTTGTGCTAATATCCTCTTCGAATTCTTGTTTCCTCTATAAAACCGTCCGCTTCTCCGTATCTAATCTCCAATCTACTCGTTTCTTTATCTTTCTGTTCGATGCTCCTTCTAACCTTAAACCACAATCCAATATCCAACTTTTAATCTATATAATCACTCTCGATAACCTTCTAACTTTGAACCACACTCCAATATCCAAACTTCTAATCTGTATAACCACTCTCGATGACCTTCTAACTTTGAACCACACTCCAATATCCAACTTCTAATCTGTATAACCACTCTCGATGACCTTCTACCTTTAAGACCACTCTCCAAATCCAATTTCTAATCGTCGCACAATCACTACTATTCCCTTTATAATTCCTATGTTTGTATCTTTTACCACTTTTCAATTAAACTCATTTTAAAACAATTACTTTTATTTTCTTTTTCAAATTATCTGAATACAAATTAGCACAGCTCTGAAAACACGTCTTTTACAAAATTGGTTCGAAAATAATCTGCTTTGTTTACTCTCTAAGGCGACCATGTTAATTCTCTACTAGCCTACTACATCTTAAAATTCATTACAAATAGTTAAGTCCGTGTCGCACATACCATAGTTCATGTCTTTTATACAGTTTCATAATCACATTAAATTCTAATATATGTCCTAAATCTTTACATTCAACCAATCACATTTTACGATGTTTTAACTAATAATTTTGGGTTTACAAATATTGTCCAAAAGTTGATTCTATAAAAATGAAACCAAAATAATTTACCCTTGACCCTGGATGCATGTTGATAGTGAACATTCACAGACGCATCCGGCTTTTGGACGGCAAATGTACTTTCAAAGGCTTTTAAAATTCAACTCGGTATAAACCCTTGAGCATTTCACATTTTACTACGCCACTTAGTCATTTTAAAATTTCCTTTTGGCACTGAATTTCAACTACTATATTTGAATGGTATTTTAGTGTACATAAAATACGGCAAACATACATTTTTAAGTATATGTGATCGATTATGTGGATTATTTTTGTTTGGCATATACTATCTTGTACTAAACAACCCTTATAACTCTTAGTAGCTCCCTTAGACATTATATTGGCCCCACTGATTTTGAATGAAATTGGAAATTGCGTCGGCTTTACTCTTTCCTGGTGTGCATAATTTCTAGTTTTATTTAAAATCAAAACCCCTCTCTCACCTTTCTACTAAAACCCCCTCTTCGGATTCCTACATATTTTAATTATTCAACCCCTATTTTAATTCTCAACATGTCTGTCTAACTATGCTACATACTAACCTACCTTATAAACTAAAACAAAACTAAACTTTCCGTCGCATGAACTATATTACAACTATTCTACTAAACCCTCTTCCTGTACAACCTTATATGGGTATAGATTTTCCAAGTGAAAACGCCCACGATATTCCCCTGTCATAGTAGCTAATTCAAATGTGTTTCCTTCCGCAAAAATACGCGTAATCTTGTACGGCCCTTCATAAGGAAACAACAACTTCGCGCAAATGTTCCTGTCGCGGTTCGAAACTCTTAACCTTTTCACCACCACCATATCTCCTATTTCGAAAGTCGCCTTTTTTTTTATCCTGCTACACCTCCGCTGGATATCCCTACGCTGCATCCTTTCGATCCTACGTCTAACGCTGCCCAACAACTCTGTGATGTCTTGTACCTCAACTTCTTCCCTCCATGGCCTAGCTGGTATAATCCTCCGAATCAATGTTATCGGACACGTTTTTGTCACTGAACTCGGTACACAATTCATGAAATTTTCAATCTGCGGCAGATATCTAACCCATCTATTATGGTGCTCTTGCGTTGCTAACCGTAGATATTTTATTACCTCCCGTATATATCGTTCGCATGGATTCGCTTTCGGATGCCGTATACTGCTGAATGACACCTTAATGTGTGCTCGATTTAACCCGTTCCTAAATCTTTGGTTGTTAACATAAGTTGCGTTGTCTACCAAAATCCTTTCCATTTTCCCTACCTGGCTTCCAAATTCTTTAATCGACTGTAAAGCATGCACCGTGTTGCTTCGCCTTGCCGGAAATAATTTAACAAATTTTGAAAAAACGTCCACCATTACTAATATGTGCCGATACCCCTGTTCACTCGTAATCAGGTTGCTTAAGTAATCAATAGCTACCAGTTCCAATGGTTCGCTCACGCTCACACTCATCGGTACGTTCTGCAACACCACGTTCTTGTCTTTCCCTAAGATACAAATTTTGCAACGATTAACCCTTTCCTTCACCACTGCGATATCGTTCCGTGCATAAAATGCTTCCCTGAATACCAAAAATGTTTTTCTTATACCTATATGTCCAAAATTTAAATGAATTTCATCTATAATCTCCACAGCCGCGTCTCTGGATACCACTACCAGCTCTGCCTCACCTATTCTTTTTACTACGAACTGCCCTACGATGGTAAATCCACGGTACTCCTCCACATTCTCGCTTGTTAATCTCTCGCGGATCGAGCTCACCTCACTATGCCTTTGCGTTTCCATTAACTTGGCATTTGTCCATCGACCAACATCCCTGAACTCCTGCAAAGCAACTAAACAATCCTTCACGTCTGTATTTTTTTCCACCTGCGGTCTGCTTAGAAAATCCGCCGTCACATTCTCCTTGCCTGGCTTGTGCTTGATTTCAAAATCGTATTCCTGTAATACTAACGCCCATTTGTACAACCTGCTGTTTAGAAACTCCTTTTTCTTCATAAATGTCACCACCGTGTTGTCGGATTCTATTAAAAATTTGTTACCTAGCAGATAAAAACGCAACTTTTTCACTGCATATACTATAGCCAACATTTCCTTCTCTGCCGTTGCATATCTGGTTTCGCAGTCTTTTAATACCCTCGAAATAAATACAATTGGTACCTCAGCTCCGTCCTGGATCTGCACCAACTCAGCCCCTATCGCATATTTCGACGCATCCGTTCTTAAAATAAATTCGTCTTTGAAATTCGGATATTTTAATGACAACTCTTTATAAAATGCACTTTTCAACTCCTGGAACGCCTTTTCTCGATCAGCAGTCCATTTCCATCTTTCATTTTTCTTCAATAAACTCACCAACGGCACACACAACTCAGAATATCGCGGTATAAATCGTTTATAATAATTTAGAACCCCTAAAAACCCTCGTAATCCTCTCACGTTCTTTGGTTGAGCAATATTTTTCAACTCGTCCAACCTTTTATTACAAATTTTCATCCCATTCTCACTGATTTCAAACCCTAAATATGTAACTTTGTTCTTGAACAACTCGCATTTTCCACGTTCAACTTCAAACCCCTTCGTCCAGCCTCTGGATCACCTTTTCTAAATGCTCCAAGTGTTCTTGTTCGTTCCTTGAAAAAATCAACAAATCATCCACATAGTGCGAACAGAAACATTCATACTCATTAAACAGCTTTTGCATGGCCCTTACAAGTGCTGCTGAAGAACTACTTAACCCAAACGGAACTACAGAAAACATGTAAATCTCTCCTTCAATACTAAACCCTGTAAACTTCTTACTGTCTTCATGCAACGGAATTAACCAAAATGAATTTTTTAAATCTAATTTACTGAAAAACTTCATCTCGTACACTTTGTACAACAAATTATCCAACCCCTGCGGTTGTTCATACTGCGGTTTCGTAATCGAATTCAACTTCCTCGCATCCAAACAAATCCTTATATCCCTTTTATTGGGTTTAGGAACAATAACTACCGGGTTCACATATTGAGTTTTCGCTGGTTCTATTATTCCATCTCGTAACATCTTGTTAATCTCGGCTTTAACCCTATTTCTAATAGCAAACGGAATTGGATACACCTTTGTATTAAACCCGTTGTCTTCCGTGACCTCTAACTTATGCATGTATCTCCTCGCCAATCTTGGCTCTTCATTGAATAACCCTACATACTTATTAAATAATTCTTCTAACTTCGCCTTTATCTCAATACTCACTTTTCCAATCTGTTCATCCTTAATTAATCTCACAAACATATTACATAATCGTACTTTAACCTGTCTATAATCACTTGTCCTATCCATTCCTAATCCCGACTTATCTATATTATCTCCATTCCTATATTCCTCACTAACCGTAGACACCATCCATAACTTATCTTTATCAAAATTCGAATCGACCTATCCTTACCATCTATATTCACTCCAAAATCCTCTATAAAGTCCATTCCTAATATGAAATCTATATGCAACCCCTTTATAATTAAAAACTCTGTCTCCCTGCATTTTTATCCCTACAAATATCGGTACACGGATGATCCTATAAATCGTAGTTAACTTTTTATTCATAGCCGACCATAGATTAACCCCATCAATCGCTTCTATTCTTCCTTTTAAAAAATCAGCATGTTTTATCACTACCCTCTCATCTACCAGCGACAACTGTGAACCACTATCAATTAAAGCAACATATATACACTCATTTAAACTAATATTAATGAACAAAAGGTTCTTTTTTTTCAAATTATAATTATTTACTAACAAGTCTTTTAAACTATAAACCACGTCGACCTTTAATCCTTTACATTTGTTCTCCCAAAAATTTGCGTTTTTTTTTTCTAAGGGTGCCTCGTGTATCTGCACCACTTCAATTTGATCCGTGTCCTGAGTCCTTGCGTTGGTCGTTATATGGTGGACATTCGCGTCCCTGTCTGTCCGGCTATATCCGTTCTGTGTACCGCCCCCTGTATTTCGACCGTCATCCGCGTTGTCGTCGCGCTGGTACCTGTTTTGTCTTGGTATGTCGTTCTCCCGGTGTTCCCTATTGTAGTATGGTCTCCTGTTTCCGTCGTGTCCCCAGTGATTTCGGTTTCCGTGGTTAAAATAGTCCTGTCGGTAGCTGGGTCGATGTTCGTGATGGAAATTGTCCTGTCTATGGTTGGGTCGCTGTTCGTGATACGTATGTCGTCTGTTGTCATCCCTATAACCCCGGTGTTGATCCCAATGACTAGTCCGTGTTTTTGTCTCCAGTGCCGTTGCCAAATCGAAATTTCGCATAACGCCTAAAAATTCCCGCAGTGTTTTAACATTATGGACCACAACCATCTTAGTCACTTCCGGCTCCACGTGTCCCGCAAGTAGTAGTATGATGTCGTCCTCGCCCAACTTTGGTGTCAAGTGCTGTGCCTGGTTGAACTTGTCTATCGCGTATTCTTCGCGAGTCCCGTGTGTCCGACTGTAGTGTCCTGTAATCAAATTTGTACGTATGTCCGTCTGGTGCGTGTTGCTCCAGAACTGTTCCATAAATAGTCGTCGAAATTCCGCGTAGGTGTCGTACTGTCTGCGTATGATGTTGTGCCACTTTTCCGCGTTCCCTGTCAATGTCGCCCCTACTATCTGTAACTTAGTTCTTTCATTTTCCGATTCGACGATCTCGTCCAGTCTGTCTAGAAATCCCATCGGCTGTTCTGTCCTCCGTCCTTCAAATTTTGGTAGCGCGTCCCTGTTCAATTTGAAGTGCTGTCCGTAGTCCAGTCCTATGCGCCGTCGTTCTAGGTCGTCCAATTTTTCATGTATTTGTCTTACGTCGTGTCCTACCCGGTTTTCTACTACAGTGACTTTGTCGTCCAGTTGTGTCTTAGTGTTCAAATTTTCGTTCTGTATCGTCTCTAAGGTTTGTCCTAAATTTCTGTAATTTGTCAAATGTCTTTTGTCGCACGTTTGAATTTCGGAATGTAACGTCGTAAAACCACTGACCATTGTCTCCTCAACTGTCTCTACGCGTGTCTTGATTTCGGTCCGTATGTCCGTTTTTGTCGCGTTCATGTCTCCCTGAATCTGTACCCGCGTGTTTTCTAATTTGTCATCTATTCTGTCAATCTTTTCGTGTACCTCAGTCCTTATGTCGTCCTTTACATTTTGTATTTGCGTGAGTAGATAGTCCTTTGTATTATTCAATTTGGCCGTCAGTTCCGCGTGTGCCGTCCTAAACTCGTTTCTCAGTTCGATGTGTGAATCTTCAATTTGGTTTGTTAACGTCATTTGTAAAGTCGTTATTTTGTTCTTTAAATGCGTATTTGCCTCTTTTTGTTCAGTGTGTGATGTTTCAAAAACCGTCCGCGACTCTTTTTGTTCCGTACGTAAAGTTTTAAAATCGTCTTTTAGACTCATCAGGATTTGTATAATATCTACGCTTCCAGCGGTTTCTGCCACCCTAACCTCCGGCGCCGTCGCCTGGTCCGTGTCCATGTCTGTCGCCTCCGGGTCAGTCTGCCTTGTCTCCGTCTCCTGGATGTCTCCTCCCGCGTCTAGTTCTATGTCCTGTGTCCTACGTTCATCGTTTTGTGTTGTGGTTTCTGCTTCAATTCCGTATATCAGTCCCGATCTCGTAATCCGTTTCATTGCTGGGTCCGTCATCTCTGCAGCCTGTCTTTGAACTTGTATGCCTGAAAATATCTAACTACTGGCCCCACCTAATCTCAAACTCCCGTATCCTACTACTGTTTCTGTCTACTTTCCACTCAATCTAGCCTTTTTTCAGCCCCGCGTTGGGTTTGCCACATATATTCTACCCCCCCACTAATTTTTTTTCTTTTACTTTACTTTACTTTACTTTGGTTTTTAACTATAGTCTTCCTTTTTATTTTTATAAACTTTTAAAAATGTGCACACCTAATGCACTCCCCGTACTTGCACCGTTTGGTTGGTTCTTTTATTAAATATTTTTTTGCAATGCCTCGACTCTATAAAACTCTTAATCTCAGGGTATTCAAACTACTTATAGTGGATTCCGTTATAAGTAGATGTGCTACGTCCAACCACAGTGCAATCTTTTGTTTTACTACTAAAATTGCTACTCTACTTTTGTATATGCCAAAATTTCTAATTAGATCAAAGTTACTATGTGCCAAATTAAATTACAACCAAAATTTGTATGACTAATTTTTGACGTATTAAAGAATATGATTTTAAACACTCACCTGGTCTATACTCCGTCGATGCCTTGCTGAATCCTGGCACAAAATCCTAATTACCGTATACGTCTTCACAATGATGCTCTTGAATTTCCGTGTAGCTTCCAGGTGTCCTCGAATTTTAACTGTTCCCCAATATCTGAAATGATTAACCCAAATTTTAAATTTAGAAAATACCGTGTTACAACTTCCTTGTGCTAATATCCTCTTCGAATTCTTGTTTCCTCTATAAAACCGTCCGCTTCTCCGTATCTAATCTCCAATCTACTCGTTTCTTTATCTTTCTGTTCGATGCTCCTTCTAACCTTAAACCACAATCCAATATCCAACTTTTAATCTATATAATCACTCTCGATAACCTTCTAACTTTGAACCACACTTCAATATCCAAACTTCTAATCTGTATAACCACTCTCGATGACCTTCTAACTTTGAACCACACTCCAATATCCAACTTCTAATCTGTATAACCACTCTCGATGACCTTCTACCTTTAAGACCACTCTCCAAATCCAATTTCTAATCGTCGCACAATCACTACTATTCCTTTATAATTCCTATGTTTGTATCTTTTACCACTTTTCAATTAAACTCATTTTAAAACAATTACTTTTATTTTCTTTTTCAAATTATCTGAATACAAATTAGCACAGCTCTGAAAACACGTCTTTTACAAAATTGGTTCGAAAATAATCTGCTTTGTTTACTCTCTAAGGCGACCATGTTAATTCTCTACTAGCCTACTACATCTTAAAATTCATTACAAATAGTTAAGTCCGTGTCGCACATACCATAGTTCATGTCTTTTATACAGTTTCATAATCACATTAAATTCTAATATATGTCCTAAATCTTTACATTCAACCAATCACATTTTACGATGTTTTAACTAATAATTTTGGGTTTACAAATATTGTCCAAAAGTTGATTCTATAGAAAATGAAACCAAAATAATTTACCCTTGACCCTGGATGCATGTTGATAGTGAACATTCACAGACGCATCCGGCTTTTGGACGGCAAATGTACTTTCAAAGGCTTTTAAAATTCAACTCGGTATAAACCCTTGAGCATTTCACATCTTACTACGCCACTTAGTCATTTTAAAATTTCCTTTTGGCACTTAATTTCAACTACTATATTTGAATGGTATTTTAGTGTACATAAAATACGGCAAACATACATTTTAAGTATATGTGATCGATTATGTGGATTATTTTTGTTTGGCATATACTATCTTGTACTAAACAACCCTTATAACTCTTAGTAGCTCCCTTAGACATTATATTATATATATATATATATATATATATGTATATATATATATATATATATATATATATATATAAATTATTGGTTGTGGGTTTCAGGTCAGCTGGCAAGTTTAGTACTACTTTTTTTTATTGCCTAAATTTTCGAATTTATTTTAATTCTTGATCACAGGCATAAATCGAGGTTTGTATAAATAATTAGCAACAATGTAAAAAATAACAGGAACTATAACGTTACATAACTAAAATAATATAAAATGTATAATGTAATAAAACGACACCATTTCAAATAAATTTGTAACATTATTTAAAATGGTGTCATTTTATTAAATTATACATTTTATATTATTTTAGTTATGTTACGTTATAGTTCCTGTTATTTTTACATTGTTGCTAATTATTTATACAAACCTCGATTTATCCCTGTGATCAAGAATTAAAATAAATTGAAAATTTAAAGAGTAGTACTGAACTTGCCAGCTGACCTGAAACCCACAACCAATAATTATATATATATATATATATATATATATATATATATATATATATATAAAAGCAAGGTCGTTAAACAGAAAGATAATTATTGATTTATATATATATATATATATATATATATATATATATATATATAAATTGATGGTACAATTAATGGTAGGGTTGTCCGATTACTCGTGTATACAGAGGCGACAAGGACTATTGCGAGACCAAGTTTTGTTGGTCCTGGAAAAGTGCTACCTGCATCGGTATGTCTTCGAACGGTAAGTGGTGAGAAAATTTCTTCTAACGGAGAGACTGCCGTAACGTTAGGAATTGGAGACAGACTAATTAATCATCGGGTGTTGGTAGCTGAAATTACAGAAGAAGTTGCCTTGGGAATGGATCTCATGAGAGAATATGGGTTTCATGTGAACATGAAAGAAAATATGCTTCGGATAGATGATGATGAGATTCCATTTCAAGGGACGAGTAACCAGACGATGCAAGTTTGAACGGTTTGTTATAAAAAAATACCCGAGAAGACGGAAATGATTGTGATGGGACGCCCGGATGGTACTCTCCGAGAAAGACAAGTATGCACGATGGAAGCAACTGAAACGGAAATAGTCAGGAGGGATTACTGATTGAAAGAACACTGGTAATGTCTTGAAATATGATACCAGTAAGGATGCTAAACATTAATCCACATATGGTGACTCTGAAGAAAGACATGATTGTGGGAATTTGCATTCCAGTATGCCATATTAAACGTTGTGTGGACGACACAAAAGATAAACCAGCCAACGGTTTGTTACGCCTACAATATAAAAAAGAGAAAAAAAACGACCGGGCTCAATCGGCGAGTGGGCAGGGCATTACCAATATAAAAGTAAAGGATAGGCCTGAAATAAAAGCACGCATTAAATTAGAACCAAAGACCATGTAACAGAAAATCGTCTAATTAGGCAACATGTTATATAAAGAAAAAGAAAACCTACTTTAAAAAACTACCCCTTTACTTTGTCATACTCTTCAAAGGAATTTCTATAGTATAAAATAAGGGTATGACTCAGCAACGAGTCGCACGGTAGTCGGATCCATTCACCTAATTACCATAACGGCAACAGCGATCTACGAGTATAAAGCACCAGTTGGCCTGTGGCAACGAACAGTTGGGCCTACATAAAAATCCAATTTGGCCCACAGTTAAGAGCTAAAAGATAATCTTATTAGACAACTAGATAAAAAACGTGCATCGCTCTTGAAGTACCAGAACTAGTAAATCGAAAATACTACCAAGCACGAGCTACAGCATCAGATTCAATTCGTTTTTGAAAGCTGAATTCAACTTACAAACCTCGCGTTATCACAACATGCCAATAGGTGATTCGACACTCGAAACACTTATCAAATAGTACGATACCTTATTTCGACGAGTTTCTAGGTCGTAGCATTTAGTAAGTAGTTTTACGTTATCAGAATATGTAGCAAGCCAGCGGACATTAAAACAAGGTACAGACTATAGTAGAAACCACGAAAGAAGTCCTCTACGTCATAGGTTCCTAACTCAATTCAAAACATACGTTTAAGATTATTTAAAAGCTTAACTAATATATATGATAAAGACAGTAATACAGTTTGTACGTGTTTTAAATTAGGACATACGTGAACACGTTCATCTGGTAAAACGACAGAGACGAGTATGTGTCCGTATGTTTTAAACTTTATACTTAACAGGCGAACCTTTGGTAAACTTATGGTCAACTAGACAAAACGTTAATTTTTCTGTAAAGCAAGGTTGCCAAAGTTATCGTACGGAGAGAGATTTCAATACAGCTGCCGTAAATAGTTTATATTACAGTTATTGTGCGTTTCTATTCAGATCAATATATGTAAGTCAATTTAGGAAAATGCGTTTTATTTTAACTGAGTTCATTAAACTCGTAAAACTAGAGGAAGCCAATTTAAAAATAGTTAAAGCAACTACCTCTATGAAAATAAAATATTATTGGCAACCATGCATTAATACGGTTTGCATATGCGCGAAGCTTGACGGAAACTTCCGAATTCGGTATTAAAATTTTCAACTTAATTCATACTAATACAAACGATGACGCAGACGACTTCTTTCCTGGTTTCGACTATATTTCATTTAGAACGGAAACTTTCCAAATTCGCAGCAAATGAGTTTCATTGAAAATATAATAAACGGACTTACTGTAAGGTTAAATATACAGGGTAGTGTTGGAGTATTGAAAATTAGAAGCAGAATCTATGTGAATGTTTAATGAATTAAAAGGTACAAGGTGAATTTTAATTTATGTCGAAAATAAACGTAACAAGTTGCTTACAGAAATTGCTGGATATGTTGATACCTTCGTGTTAAAGATTAAACGGCGACCAAATGGACAAGGTAGAAGAACTGGTCGGACGATATTGAGGTGTGTTTGCACTAGAAGATAGTGAGAAAGGACGGACGAATGTTGTGCAACACAAGATCAATACTGGAGATGCGCAACCGATACAACAACATACCAAGCGGCTTGCTTTGGAAAAACCTAAGAAAGCCGAGCAAATTATCATAGACATGGAAGAATAAGGGGTGATTGAGCTCTCAAATAGTCAATGGACATCCCCGGTAGTACTTGTCAAGAAAAAGAATGGGTCGACAAGGTTTTGTGTAGACTACCGGTGGCTAAACAATGTCACAAAGAAAAACAGCTATACTTTGCCCAAAATTGATGACACCTTGGATACTCTATCCGGATCTAAATGGTTTTCGACCTTAGACTTAAAAAGCGCATACTGGCAGGTAGGTTGGAAGCCAAACGATAAAGCGAAAACTGCGTTTACTGTTGGAACTGTATTATGGTAGTTCAAGGTCATGCCCTTTGAATTATGCAATACCCCTGCTACTTTTAAATGTTTGATGGAGTCGATATTGCGTGGACTGTAATGGAAAACATGTCTGGTGTACCTACATTACGCGAGGCAAACCATACCTTGACCCCTAAGGAATGTCACCTACTTGGAAAGGAGATGAAATACCTAGGACGTGTCGTTTCAGAGACCGGAATAACAGCCGACCCTGACAAGATAAAAACGGTACAAGAGTGGCCTACACCAGCAGATATACACCAACTAAGCAGTTTTCAGGGATTATGTACATATTACTGACGTTTTTATACTAGGATTGGCGAGCATTGCCAAACCGTTGACGAAATTAACCGAAGATGGACAAGAATATAATTGGAATGACGTCTGCCACACCACATTTGAATAACTTAAACGGTTACTAGTTACAGCACCGATTCTGAGTTATCCACGGATGGAGGAAAAATTTGTGTTGGATACCGATGACAACAACACAGCTACAAGAAACGTTCTTTCTCGGGTGCAGGACGTACAAGAAAAAGTTATTGGGTATTTCAGCAAGGTCTTGTCACGGCCAGAAAGGACTTTTGTGTGATAAGAAGGCAGCTGTTGACCATCGTCAAATTCGTAGAGCACTTTTATAAGTACTTATACAACCATAAATTCCTGTTAAGAACAGATCAAGCTCCACTAAAATGATTACTGTAGTTTCGACCTCTTGAAGGGCAAGTTGCAAGGTGGATAGAACGGCTGCTAGAATATGACTTTGACATAGAACATCGTGTAAAAACTAGCCATCGGAACGCAGACGCTCTGTCAAGAAAAAGGAGAATGACGCCAAAATGGGCCACTGAAATAGCTGGTCCGTCTAAACATCAACGAGACTGGGACCAATATTTACATTTGTTCCTACTAGCGTGCCGATCTTCGGTACAATATACTCTCCCGCTTGCGTGATGTTAGGACGCGAATTGCGGCTAGCATGTGATCTTCAGTTTGGATTTAAACCCGGAGAAGAGGTCATAGGTGAAGATTACGTTAGTAAGATTTGTGAAAGATCAAATAGCATTCACAAAAACGTCCGAAAGAATATCCAGACGGCAAGCGATTGAATAAATTCGGCGGCTCCGTGGCGTAGTTGGTAAGCGTATGACTACTACGCCCAAGATCCTGGGTTCGAATCCCGACACGGTCCACTTGAAATATATTAGGCGATCATTTTTCACAATAATACGGCTTCGTTCGGATGCGAGGTAAAATGGAGGTCCCGTGTGTGAGTGTTGTCAAGCACGTTAAAGATCTCTGCCTTGCTTGGAACAGCAAGGGTTCGGCAAAATTCAAAACTTTTTGGGTATAAAAGAAACTCGCTTCCTAGCCAATGTAGTACCTTCGGGTGGAGCATTGGAAAATCACATGTAGGGGATCGAATAAAATCACAATGCAACACGAGAGAACAAGAAGGTGGTTACCGACCTGACGATATAGTGTGATGGTACAATCCACAAAGAAAACGTGGATTGTCGCCAAAATTACAAAGACAATGGGAAGGCCCGTGCGAAGTGTTAAAAGGAATTAATGATGTAGTGTACCGGATCAGAAGATCTCCCTGTGGTAAACCGAAAGTGGTTCACTTTGACCGGTTAACATCTTATGCTGACAACAACGAGGAAGACTCGAGAAATGGAAATGGTGTTCGAAGAGTTATTAATCGTGAGCCAAAAGTGGATTTTGAGAGTTTCATGGCGGCGTATGGTGGTTCCGCTAAGGCGAGATTTGGCGTTGTTGTTGAAAAACCGCAAGAGTTTAGAGTTTAGAGCACCAGAAGAGTATTCCCTTGCGTATTGCGTAGCTCAAGATTTGCAATTGTCAAGAGGGATAGCTGTTGTTTTCAAGAAAAGGTTTGGATGTGTGGATGAATTAGTGCAACAGCAACCAACTGTATGAAAAGTCTTGGTTCTTCAGGATAGAAATTGTTATGTTTACTATCTGGTCACCAAAAATTCTTCATGGCAGAGACCTAGTTATGGACTTCTATGGAAGGCTTTGCTGAGTCTTAAAGCTCAGATGATGGAAAATGGAGTAACGAGACTAGCGGTGCCCAAGCTAGGCTGTGGACTGGATCGCTTAGATTGGAGAATAGTTCGAAATATGCTAGAAGTAATTTTCCTGGGAACCAACATCCAGATCCTTGTTTGTTGCTATCAACCCATACCGTCATCAGTTATCGAATTGGCGTCAAGGTGTTTTTGCAGTTGCGAGACGTACCGGTTTTAAAGAGGAGTCTGTGTTACCAACTATTAGGCAACCTGTCAAACACGCAAGCTGCATAACCGAAGTATATTCTACAGAAGTTTCGAACCTTCCAGCAAACGCTAGAATATGAGTCATCTATTTAATTACAGAGTATATATAAGATTGGTGATGAGGTACAAAGTTAGTCTATATCAAAATATCGTATATAAATCATCTCGTGTATAGTTAGTTGAGCATTACGTTTTGAAAGTCATATAGTAAATATAAATTTGTGTTATGTGAACGTGTATATTGTACCGCTAGCATGTACATTAATAAACCAAAGAATAAGAAATACATTATAGTAGTGTTTAGTGTTGTTAAGAAGACTTATGGTTAAGGATTTAGTTTAAGAAGATATTAGTGCTTATAAATAGCATTAGTATGATAGTGCTTCATTGGACTGAAAACATCTATGAATAAGGTATATACTGTTAATTAAACTTGTGAATAGTGATTAATAAAAGCTTTTGTAATTGTTTGTCCTAAATTGGTGAACGCGTTAATAGTATCTCGCTACACGACGATTGTGTGATGTGTATAATGACACAACTGGCATGCGAATGGACACTCGTTATTATGAGATCACAAATGTTCTGGAAAATGACTTCTTCGTAATGCAATGTATTCACACAAATTGCAAGAAAATGGACGTTCGGTTGTAAACGATCAAAATGTATTTGTAAATGACATTTGTGCTGTAGTATACTTACACAAATTGCATACAAATGAACGCTTGTTAGTATGCCGTCACAAATGTCTTTGTAGAATATATTTTTGTGACGTGGTTCAAGCACACAAATTTCAATCGAACAGACACTCGTTGGCGTACGATCGCAAATGCTTTTGTAGATCATTTGTTCGTGACGAACAATAATTACACAAATGGCATCCAAATGGACGCTCGTTAGTATGCGACCATAGACGTTTCTTGTAAATGAATTTTTCGTCATGCGATATAATCCCACGAATTGCAAGTGAATAGACGTTCGTTAGTATGCGACCGCAAATGTGCTTGTAATGCCTTTCTTGTGACGTGGTAAATTATACAAATTGCAAGCGAATGAACGTTCATTAAAATACAACCGCAAATGTCTTTGTAAACTACTTTTTGTGGTAAGGTATAATCATACAAATTGCATATTAACAGACCCTAGTTTGTATGCCACCGGAAATGTATTTGCAAACTACTATTCTGTGATGTACATAAAAATACACAAATTGCAAGAGAATGAACGTTCGTTAGTACGCGACCGAAAATGTGTTGGTAAACGATTTCATTTGTAACGTGATTTAAAGACATAACTTGCATCCGAATGGACGCTCGTTAGTATGAGATCACGAATGTTCTGGTTAATCACTTTTTCGTAATGCTGTATAATGACACATATTGCAAGCTAATCCACATTCGTTGGTATGCAACCAGATAGGTATTTGTTAACGACATTTCTATGATGTGGTATAGTTACAAACATAGCATACAAATAGACACAAAGTATACGAATACAAACGTCTTTGTAAAGTACATTTTTGTGACGTGGTATAATCACACATGTTGCAAGCGAACACACGCTTGTTAGTATGCATCCGCAAATGCTTTTGTAAATAATTTTTTTCGTGACGAACTATAATTACACAAATTGCATTGAAATGGACACTGGTTAGTGTGCGGGCATAAATGTTCTTGTAAATAGCTTTTTCGTGATGCGGTATAATCACAACAATTCCAAGTGAATGGACGTTCGTTTGTATGCGATTGAAAATGTTTATGTAAATTACTTTTATGTCACGTGGTATAACGACAAAAATTGCACGCAATTGGACGCTCGTTATTATGTGAACGCTAATGCTTGTGTAAATCATTTTTTACTGACGAGCTATAGTTATACAGATTGACTCCAAATTGACGCTCGATAGTATGCAACCACAAATGTTTTTGCTAATCACCTATTCGTGACAAATTATAATTACACAAATTGCATTCAAATGGACACTGGTTAGTGTGCGACCATAAATGTTCTTGTAAATGACCTTTTCGTGATGCGATATAATCACAACAATTGTAAGTAAATGGACGTTCGTTTGTATGCGACCGAAAATTCCTTTGTAAATTACTTTTTAGTGTTGCGGTATAATCATACAAATTGCACGCGAACGGACGTTAGTTAGTATGCGACCCAAAATGACTTTTTAAGAAACTTTTTCGTGATGCCGTATAATCACACAAATTGCACGCGAATGGACGTTCGTTAGTATGCGTCCGAAAATTTTCTTGTAAACGACTTTTTTGTGATCCAGTATAATCACACAAATTGCACGCGAATGGACGTTCGTTAGTATGCGACCAAAAATGGTTTTTTAACAAACTTTTTGTGATGCAGTATAATCACACAAATTGCACGCGAATGGTCGTTCGTTTGTATGCGTCCGAATATGTTCTAGTAAACGACTTTTTTGTGATGCAGTATAATCACACAAATTGCACGCGAATGGACGTTCATTAGTATGCGACCACAAATGTCTTTTTAAAAGACTTTTTTGTGACGCAGTATAATCACACAAATTGCACCCAAATGGACGATCGTTAGTATGCGACCGAAAATGTTCTTGTAACTGACTTTTTCGTGATGCAGTATAATCACACAAATTGCACCCGAACGGACGATCGTTAGTATGCGACCGAAAATGTTCTTGTAACTGACTTTTTCGTGATGCAGTATAATCACACAAAATGCACCCGAATGGACGATCGTTAGTATGTGACCGAAGATGTACTTGTAACTGGCATTTTCGTAATGCAGTATAATCACACAAATTGCAAGCGAATGGACGTTCGTTAGTATGCGACCAAAAATGCCTTTGTAAAAGACTTTTTTGTGATGACGTATAATCACACAAATTACATGCGAATGGACGTTCGTCAGTATGCGTTCGAAAATGTTCTTGTAAACGACTTTTTTGTGATCCAGTATAACCACACAAATTGCAAGCGAATGGACGTTCGTTAGTATGCGAACGAAAATGTCTCTTTAAAAGAATTTTTTGTGATGAAGTATAATCACACAAATTGCATGCGAATGGACGTTCGTTAGTATGCGTCCAAAAATGTTCTAGTAAACGACTTTTTTGTGATGTAGTATAGTCACACAAATTACACGCGAATGGACGTTCATTAGTATGCGACCAAAAATGTGTTTTTAAAAGACTTTTTTGTGATGCAGTATAATCACACAAATTACACCCGAATGGACGTTCATTAGTATGCGACCAAAAATGCCTTTTTAAAAAACTTTTTTGTGATGAAGTATAATCACACAAATTGCACCCGAATGGACGGTCGTTAGTATGCGACCGAAAATGTTCTTGTAACTGTCCTTTTCGTGATGCAGTATAATCACACAAACTGCAGCCGAATGGACGATCGTTAGTATGTGACCGAAAATGTTCTTGTAACAGACTTTTTCGTGAAGCAGTATAATCACACAAATTACACGCGAATGGACGTTCATTAGTATGCGACCGAAAATGCCTTTTTAAAAGACTTTTTTGTGATGATGTATAATCACACAAATTGCACCCGAATGGACGATCGTTAGTATGCGACCGAAAATGTACTTGTAACTGGCATTTTCGTAATGCAGTATAATCACACAAATTACATACGAATGGACGTTCATTAGTATGCGACCGATAATGTGCTTGTAAATCTCTTTTTGTGATGCGGAGTAAGCACATAAATTGCACGCGAATGGACGATTGGTAGTATGTGACTGAAAATGTCTTTTTAAATGAAATTTATGTTTTGAAGCATAATCACACAAATTGCAGGTGAATGGACGTTCGTTAGTATGTGACCGAAAGTGTGTTAGTAAATCACTTTTTCGTGATGTGAAATAATTGCAGAAATTGCATGCTAATGAACCTTCGTTTGTATGAGGCTGCATCACGTGCCGCATTCTTAGACAATTGTTAAGCTTTATTAACTAAATATCAATTATTAATACAAATGTTTTTGCTTTAATTTATGTTTCATAACACCCTGAGCGTCTTTGCGAAAAAGGGAGTGCTCAAGAGCCTTTTTAGCGATGTTTGTAAATTTCGCACTAAAAAAAGTTAGTTGGTTTTCTTGCGTCTGTTAGAATCGTTTAAAGATTGGACATTTTATACATATAGTTTATAATACTGTACTGTCATACCTTGGCCAATATAAAATGTATACGCAAAAACATTTCTATCATGGTTGTAACTTGTAAGACGTGCAATATCCGGTAACGTGAAGATTATCGTGGTCGAAAACATTGTTTTAATTTCATTTGCGCTAACAAAATAGCAGGTGAGTAATTTTACCATATTTTATATCATTAAATATGGAATTTTTAAGTTATCTTACTGAATTTAATTTTAATTTTAATTAAATCATGGATTTTTGCTAGCTAGTGGTGTTTGTAAAAAGAAATACGTTGTTTTAGTAATATGAAAATTCTTTTGTTATAGTCTATTTAAATTTCAGATTATTGGAATGGTAGGATCATGATAGATTAGATGAGATTTATTATTAAAAAATTATCTTTTCTACCCGGCGTTTATTAATTTAGAACAAATTTTGTAACTTTCTTAAATACTTAATGTTATTTGGTATAATTGAGGATTCTCGATAAAATAGCAATAACAATAAAATAAAGCAAAAGTAAGTGGTACTTAATTTATATTTTTTTAAATAAAAATTGAACTGTAGGTGAGGTTTTACGTTTTCTTGGAAAAGTGGCCTGTCGTATACCCTATTCATGATAAATATGGGATGACGTCACAATACGAATAAATGCTGTGTTGTCATGGTTGACTTATTCTATGCCTATTTAATAGTTAGACTTGTATAGTTTTTGTCTATTATTAAATAATTATTAAAAATTGGCATATTTTAAATTGTAAGGTTAGTTTTAAAATACCTTTTTTTTATATGGTAGTGAATTGTGGTAGCAATGCAACTGAAGATGCAGAAGTAAGATTTCTCCAGCAATAAAAGCAGTGTCTTAAAATTTCACTGTAAACAGATTTTGCGTTTAAGGATACAGAAGCAGAAAATGTTACAACACCGCACAAAACTGCCAACTGTAACATACTAAATCGGAATATCATTAAAGCCGCGTTTATAGTTACGTCCACATTATACAATTACTAACACTTTATTACTGTTTACGACGTCGTCCCATATGTATCGTGAATAGGGCATATCAGATCTTGACTGTCATCACGTTCATAGAATAATATAATACACGCTTCACAAAGAAATTAAACTTCATAAATTGCATTGCTCTTCACGAATCAAAAATACATGATCTTCAGCTATTATTCTGTAGGTACACAGATACAGCGGGAAATTTAAAAACGTTGGGTTAGAACTTGCTTTAAGTATTTAAATTGATTATTGTTTTCAAAACTGCTTAATTTAGACTTTAACGTAATAAGGAAACCTATTATAAAGAAGGTATACGTGGGCATGCTGGGAAATTAATAAAATCCTACTTATCAAATAGGATGCAATATGTTACTATTAATAAACAAGACTCGGAATTACTTTCGATAACAATTGGGGTGCCACAAGGGTCTGTATTAGATCCTCTATTATTTACTATCTTTATTAACGACTTACTTAAATACTTAGAGGATTATGCTAGTGTACTATATGCAGATGACACAACAGTCTTAGTTAGTGGTCTAAACAAAGACCATTTAGAATTTACTTATCAAATAGGATGCAATATGTTACTATTAATAAACAAGACTCGGAATTACTTTCGATAACAATTGGGGTGCCACAAGGGTCTGTATTAGATCCTCTATTATTTACTATCTTTATTAACGACTTACTTAAATACTTAGAGGATTATGCTAGTGTACTATATGCAGATGACACAACAGTCTTAGTTAGTGGTCTAAACAAAGACCATTTAGAAAAAGAACTTTCAAAAGTTAAAAAGAATATTGGAAAATGGTTTGATAAGAATAAGCTGAAATTAAATTCAGGAAAGACACAAACTATAGTTTTCTCAAGCAATAAAACCGTAAATTCTGGTGCTACAGTAAAACTGCTGGGAATCACACTGGATGATGCTTTAAAATGGAAACCACATGTTATTAACACATTTACTAAGCTGTCGAAAACTATATTTATTTTAAGACAATTAAAACAAACTCTATCCCATCCAACATTATTAGTAGCGTATCACTCTCTGTTTCATTCTATATTAACTTACGGAATTCTTCTCTGGGGTCAAGTAGCCTGCATGGGCAAATTATTCCGTCTTCAAAAGAAAGCTATACGAGTACTAAGCGGAGTCGCGCCTAGAACTTCATGCAAACAATTGTTCATTGATTTAAAAATAATGTCCCTACCTTCAGTATACATTTACGTCGTACTGTTAGAAATCCACAGGAATATAAAAAAATACATTGTACGCTCTGATATTCACACTCATGATACAAGATCAGCCAAATTAATCGCTCCGTCTTATTCGAGGACAAAATGCTCAGCAACGAATAAAATTAATATTGCTTTATATAATAAACTTTTTATCTATATTAAAACTCTTAATTATAAAAAATTTAAAACTAAAATAAATACTTACCTTCTACAAAAATGTTACTATAGTATAGACGATTACCTACGTGTTAATCCAACAAATCTATAATTAAATTCAACGCAGATTTATGATTGTTTTCAATAGTTTACTTGTTAACCTAACAAATACTTAACATTATTTTGTTTATTAAACTTTAAAAACACATTTTAATACAATTTATTTTTATGTACCTACAATATAATTTCAAAATTGTATTAATAAATAAAATAACACCACTAGGGAACTATATCACTTAAAAAAATTTTTTTATGCTAGTTAGCTATTATATTTAATTATATTGACATACTCTAATGTAATTGAGAGAGTGAATAGATTTATCTTTATCTTTATCTTATCTTTATTGAAGTGAAATTACAGCGTAGAACAAGAACAGTACAATAAACTATAGCGAGGTTGAAGAATATACTATAGAATAATAATACACTACGCTAGCGTAAGTGTATTATTATTCTTTGATATACCAACAAAATAATGGCGAATTTTAAACATCCGCAAAAAAATTTGGTCTTCCTGAAACGTCGAGTGTCATTTCTTGTCGTAATTATTTTTGATTAAGGTCGTCAAAGTTTCCAGCCTCTTACATTAAAACGTGATTCTGTTACATAACCGTCGACGTGGTATATGTGACGCAACGGCAGTTGGTAAAGCTAATCTTTAATACAGATTTTAGCGCGCCCATCTGTCAATGACGTCACACAATATGCAAATTATTAGACGTAAATGACGTAATATGCCAATTTTCATACAATAGTTTATAAAAGCGAATACTCAGATGAATATATAAGCGTCTCACAGGAGCTTCCTTCAGGGTTGTTAGGAGCCCCCTTCCGGATTATTTACAGATGGTGCGCATTAGCGTCCTTCGGGATTGCTCCGGCTAGCTGCTCAGAGATCCCTTCTGGAGTGTTTAAAGATGGTTCGGTTCGGCCAGGTTGCTTCAAATTATCTTCTACCTATGTAGGGAACGATAAGGAACAGGTATAGGGACGACAAACAAAGATAACAGAGAAAGGGGATCTACATAAATGAAAGATAAAGATACGTTACCGAAAACCCAAACACTCTTCCCGAAGTTCAAAGGCAAAAACCCACGTTTCAGCGTCTACCGGAAACTTCCCCACTTTTTCCTTACACGCGTCGGCGCGAAGTTCGTCCAACCCACTTCTGACGTAACGGAAATACGCGCCAAGTCTTTCAAATTTAAGGCGCGAAAAACTCCCGCACATCAAAACTAAATAAATGTTTACGGCCAATTTCGGCACGTAACAAGCCATCACTTGACACATTAGCTGACGAGTTTGAGGTGAAGACATAGAGAATATACAGTAAAGTCTGGTTTATAATGGATGTTAACTTAATCTTTTTTTGTAACCGTAAAAATTCAAACACTAGAGAACAATGCAACTGTTCATAATGGCTGGGAACAGGACGGTAACTTAGGCCGTTACTTTAGGAGTTCCCAATTTTTAATTCTTGCGGAATAAGGAATTAGTTCGACCAATAGTATCTTTAGAAATTGTCACATGATTGACATGTTTGGAAATAACACCTATATGCGCTCTATTGCCACTACCATACTATAAAGAAATCATTTTTATTTCTGTAAATGAGCTGATTCGGCTGATTTTATCTTTTGGTTTTGCATTTATTTATATTCAAGCAATAGAAGTGAAATTGGTATGCTTGGTTGAAAACTTTCCACGCATTTATAATAAAATAGAGCATATTTATAAAGATAAGTTGGCTATAGAAAATGCATGGCAATTTATTGCGCTGGAAATGAAATTATCAGGTTAGATAACAGCTAGCTTTTATAAAAATGCATAATCGTGTAATAAAATATTATTTAGTTGCTTATTGCATGTGAAGTGATCCGTGGTGTTTCTAAGTCGTTTTCTCATTGGTTGATAATTATTACAAATATTATAGTGTACATTTGGATATTTGAAGGTATTTGTTAGTAGCTTAGTAACTACTTGCAGGTTTCTGAACGCATTTTGGGGTGTCAGAATTTAGAGTAGAAGGGCGCATGCGTATGGGTGATCAAGCTAGAGTCGACAGGTTTGAAAAGCACTTTGTCTTGGGTTTTCAAAATGGTAGGTCGAAAAGCTTCCACTTGACTGGTTTTATTAAAGGTAGTGTTTTATAAATTGATAATGTAGTGGTTATTTAAAGTAATCTGATTACATCTTTGTAATCAGAGCGTTGTTTTGAATGTGAAGTTGATGTTTATTGTAAAACCGTTAGTTATTTAATCATTGAAGTAAATATTTGTGTTACCTGTTAGAATTTGACGCCGGTTATTTTATATATAAATGAGTGTGGTTTGGTTTAACAACTGAAAACTAATATTTATTTATCCGAGTCGTTTATTTAGTATCTAAATCACAGTAAAACTAATGTTTATTTATTTGAAATTATGTTGATTTTGTATTTGATGCAGCATTGTAACTACAATGGCGTTGCACCTATTGCAGAATAAATAGCAGAGGTACCATTACTGTAATTTTACGACAATTAATGATAAACACTGACATCATATTGAATCAAATTGTTAGGCAGGTTTGAATACGAACAGTATTATACTTCTAAGTTATATTTGTCTTGGATTTTATTGAGTTAACCACAAAGTTGTGTA
Organism: Platerodrilus igneus; assembly: GCA_036346225.1. Classification (NCBI taxonomy): domain Eukaryota; kingdom Metazoa; phylum Arthropoda; class Insecta; order Coleoptera; family Lycidae; genus Platerodrilus; species Platerodrilus igneus. The sequence continues at coordinate 233,114 of JARFIW010001304.1, forward strand.
TTATTTTGTTTGTGATTTGTAATGCCATGTTGTGTGTAATTTTTAAAAAGTATGTTTTAACGGATGCAATCATAATGAATAATTTTTTAACGTTTGCTTACTAGATTTCATATATTTTAACTAACATGCATTTATATAAAGATTTAGCGCCTGAATCTAGGCTTGTTTTTGTGCTATAAAATTTTGATATGTTTTTTGCTGCTTACATGTTCTATAATGTTTGATATTTGTGATACATTTGACATTTTTTATTTTATGTGAAATTGTTTTATTTCAGCTTATTAACCACATATTCCACTGCATTGCTCACATATTGATTTAAACTTAATTATATTGTTTGTTGTTTTGTTTATCCTATTATGTAGCTGATGTTCCTATATAATTAACTAGTTTTTAACGTTTGTGATAATTGTTGTGATGTAATTAAATTGAACCTCTAGTATGACCGATCTTTACGTACCTTGCGCGTTTGCATTTTTGACTATGTTGGAGATAGTCTATTAAATAACCAGCGCCTTTTTAACTATGCGCAATTATACTATAAGTTTATTCCAGCGATTCATGTCGTCTTGTCAATGTACTTGTAGTTGTACTCTTGCAAAGAATAGGAAGTCGGCTAGCCTTTGTGAAATATTTTGTAACACGGGCTGGAAACGGTTAATGTATGTATGTGGCGCGTGTGATCGAGCCTTGTTGAATATTATTAACATTTTATGTCCGTGCAGGGGGAGAACATTGGCAGTCAAGGCAGATTCTATCTTCCTGGTGCTCCCCTCTTTCAACTTTAGCTGGATAGTATTGGTTATCCGACCTTAGAAAAGACTAGCTGGTTTACACTAATGGTTCTTCAGTTGTCATGTGTGGTATGCCTGGGTAACAGTTGACATCCTGTTAAATTCAATGTTGGTGAACTGGGTATTTATACGTTACCCATCCCTGTCGAGATGTATAGAATGCAGTTGGAAGTGTGAGGGCAGTTTGGGGTTTTCTCTGCCGTGCTCTTTCCCCAATCGCCCAGGTTGAGTACGGCACTGTTTGCTTTGAATTTCAATTTTCTTAACTCTCGTGCCAATGAACTATTTAGTGGTTATTATTTTGATTATAAATCAGTTAGGTAAATACTGTAGTTTTATTTCAAACCTTCCCGCCTAAACGCCATCTTCCCAGTTTGAATTTGGGTTACATTATAACAACACAACGTAGGTGTCGTCGGGCCACTGCCACTAGATGTTAGATCATGGAGCCCGGTGTGCCGTTCATAGAGGGCGGTTGGTCAGCTTTCAGGTCGGTTACTCCCATGACACGGTGGGTAGCAATGCGCAACAGATTTTCTAAAGAGAGGAGCAAGCATTTGCCATCTAGTTCTGGTGCTGGGTTTTCGAAGGAGTGGCATTTGATAAAGTATTTAGGCTTTTTATATTCAATCGTACGTAAACGAAAAACTTTGGTAATGTAGAAGAGGATCATCCATAAATACTTAGTCTGATGATCTGCACCCTCACTCTTCAGACACCCAATTCATATTAAACGAAGGTACAGGTAAGTAATATTTAATTTAAAAAAAATTGTTATCGTCATATTTGTATTAGGTGTATTTGAATATGAAGAGCACGAAGTAAATATTGATGCAGAAATTAGATCGGAGAGACCATTTACTTCACAACCAAAACCACCTTATACAAGCAGAAGATCCAGCAACTCTTCAAACGAAATTGGTAGGCGATGCTGTAGGAATGCTTCATACTGTTACGAACTATTAGGCAAACCGTCAAACATGCAAGTTGCATAACTTAAGTGTGTTCTACAGAAGTCTACAACATTCGAACAAACACCAGTTAATTTTATGGTATATATAAGATCGGTGATGAGTGTATATCATTTAGTCTATATCCAAATATTGTATATAAATCATATCGTGTATAGTTAGTTGGTCATTATGTTTAGAAAGTCCTGTGGTAAATATAAATTTGTGTTATGTGAACTACATATTGTACCGCCAGCTACTACATAAATAAACAAAAGGGTAATAAATAAATTATAGTAGTGTTAGTGTTGTTAAGAAGACTTATTGCTAGGGATTTAGTTTAAGAAGATATTAGTGCTTATAAATAGCATTAGTGTGATAGTGCCTCATTGCTAATTGGACTGAAAATATCTATAAGTAAGACATATACTGTTAGTTAAACTTCTGAATAGTGAATAATAAAGACTTTTGTTATTACTTGTTCTAAATTGGTGAAACGCGTTAACAGTAACCCGCTACAATATACAAATCATTTTATTTATGTAACATGCCACAAAATTTATAATTGTATTAAACATCATAAACACAATAAGAATTTTGTGTGAGCAATTAGCAGCTCAAAATACGGATAGTAATTTGCCATATAGCATTAAATTATAGGATCACAAAAATGTCAAACCTGTAAATTCATCGTCTGAGTGTTTGATACTAATCTACAGCTACATGGTAGCTCACATTCGTTTTTGTAAACAAAGAAAACTAGTTGGGCACTTTCACAATCCTTTATTGATCAATCCATAGATACTGCATCGTTTACATTGCCAAATGCTGTACTGAAGCTATTTGTTGCTGATAGCGTGAATGTTTTTGGATGTTGATAGAAACGTTTTACAGTGAATATACTGTAGCGGGCTACTGTTAACGCGTTCACCAATTTAGAACAAGTAATAACAAAAGTCTTTATTATTCGCAAGTTTAATTAACAGTATATGCCTTATTTATAGATGTTTTCAGTCCAATTAACAATGAAACACTATCACACTAATGCTATTTACAAGCACTAATATCTTCTTAAATTAATTATTTAACCATAAGTCTCCTTAACAACACTAACACTACTCTAATTTATTTATTACCTTTTTGTCTATTTATGTACAAGCGGGCGGTACAATATGCACGTTCACATAACACAAATTTATATTTACTGTAAGACTTTCAAAACGTAATGACCAACTAGCTATACACGATATGATTTATATACGACATTTGTATATAGACTGACTGATGTACACTCATCACCGATCTTATATATACTCTAAAATTAACTAGATGATTCATAGTCTGGTGTTTGCTCGAATGTTCTAGACTTCTGTACAATACACTTCGGTTATGCAACTTGCGCGTTTGACGGGTTGTCCAGTAGTTCGCAACAATACTATTAAGAGTAATTTTCAAAATAATCAAATTTTATGTAATTTAATGTTTAACTCCTGTAATATCTTATAATTGTATTATACATGACAGTTTATCGATCAATTTCTAGAAGTTGATGATCTTGAACCGCACATCAGCTCAAAAACTGATATACTCTACGCGGCTATTATAGTCTAAGATACAACCGTTAAAGTCCCGCGCGTAATTGATAAGAGTCACTACGACAGTTGGCAACATAATAAACACGTACATAATATTGCGCAACAAGGTATTACGTCATTATTGCGTCTCAAATTTGTATCACATACAAAAGAAAAAAATAAAATGTACTCACGTAAAATGTGGAGTTCTTCACAACATTGCAGCTATTCTGGCGGCAGAATCTCGGCGTTAGTTGGGCGTGGGTCGGCCTTCGCGCTCGTTGAACCCAAATTAAATTGTATTCCCTCTTCTTTGGTTCTAGCGATACGATAGGAATAAGGTAGGGAGCGATAAAAGGTACGAGACAGGAAAGCTACATTTCTGAAAGAGAAGACAAGATAAAAAGACGACACAGATCAACCCCACTGTTCGACGTCTCGTTGACTAGTCCCTGTCGTGACGGAAAACGCGCACTTCCTTCCACACTCCGCGTTTGCTCACTCTCTGGCGCCGACGCAACTGTCCGAAGTGACGGAAATCACGCACAAGTCTATTTTTTAAATTATTGGCACGATTTCAGTCACATATTTAAAACTAAAATCTAAAATGTTTACATGGCCGATTTTCGGCATGTAACAAAACGTCTAATATATACAACAATCTATAGATCAATTAGTACTTAGTGCTCATCAATTTAAGGCGACTTGAAACATGTTATAATTTTGTAGTAACTTTAATATTTAAGCTTAATGACCAACTTATAGGATCTTCACTAACTTGTTTATTTTTATAATAATTAAGAGTTAAAGTATTTATTGTTTGGCGTTTGTGAATTGCTTAAATTAGTGTGATTTTGCTAATTTTAATTAATATAAATCATGTCGACAATCTGTATAAGGTATGTAAAAGAAAGTAAACTTTGAACAACGCCTGCAACTTCTAAAATAACCAGAAGAAAGGTGATTAATTGATGTGTGTAAGACACTCCAAGGATTTTATTTACTTATTTTTTTAGTTCTTGAAGCTAATCAATAAGTTGTTGGGTGTAAAACAGACATTTCTTTGTTTTGGTAAATATTTTGATTGCCCACTACTTAATAGAGAAGCGACGAATTGTATATTTTCTTGTAAACTATATACAGTCAAAACTTAATTATATTCAACTTCATTCAGTTTTTATTTTATCCATATTCATCTCTCGCGTTATGTTGTGCTAGTAACATTATTCGTCGGTAATTGTGCGGTCTTACATAAAAGGAGTTAATTACCAGTGTGTTAGTAAAGGATTTGAAACCTTATAGCCTTTTAAGTTATTTTGGGATTTTGTTTAACGAGAATTTCCAATAAGCGAAGACAGCCCACGGCAAGTTCTGATGGAAAATGGCTCAAAGTTGTGGAAATCTCAAAGGCAAAGCGGCTAGTCGAACTATATGCTCTGGGTGGAACATGAGCTGTGGGTCGGGGTTGAATTGCGACCACAAATATAAAGAATAAGGCGCCACCGTATTTTTCTATACAGAGAAGACCTTACTCAAGTCCCTTGTACAAGGCTAATGCGGAAACCTTTATGCTATAACCGCTATACAATTTATTAAAAACCACATAATCCCTAAAGTTTCTTACCTTATGGCTCGACCTTGACCTTAGTAATCCTCTGCAACACCTGCGAACAGATTAAACAAAGAAAAGCACTGTTTGTGCATTCATACTCAAAAATTTTTAAATTCAATTGGAATCATCTTTCATTCATCCTAAATAAAAAGAATAGTCTTTTGTTCGAAAATAAAAATCTATTCCTCTAGTATTCAATTATGTGCTTTTATACAAAATATCTTTCTTTCTTTATATCATGATTAATTTAATTTGTGAAAAATTATTTACAAAGGCACTGGATAAAATCAGTACCACTCACATTAAATGTGGTTTTATTTAACAAATTGACAAAGCATAAAGTTGCTTTCTAAATTGTTGCTTATTGATAACAAAAATGTTAATTAGGGTAGATCTACCTTAACCTTACAATGGATAATTCCAAATAAGTATGAATGAAATATCAAACATAGAAATTTAATTTTTAAGTTCTCATAAATATAAGAATTCACTTTCTCTAACACGTAATGACATCTTCTGTTGTTTCATTAAATTAATAAAAAAATGAGGTAAGTAAAAGTTACAGATTCCTATTGCTTAATATTGAAAAATATAATTGTGGTCTGTCCTTGACCTATTTAGAAGTTTACACAACTTGATTAAACAAAATTTATCTCGTTACTACGTCCATAGTTCAACTAACATACGAAAACAATTTTTCTACATACCAGAACTCCGTCTGTCTGAAAAATACCATAAAGGAATCTTACGTCAGCATTGAAATACGGAAATCTCCAATTTCGAACAAATAATTGTACTGCATACTGAAAATCACATTACTCGGCCTCCATTTTGAGTAATTAAATTCCGCCAGGTCCACACCATGAACAAAGCGTAAAAACCTATATTTCTTCTTGCTTTTAATCAAAAATAACGTAAACCAGTCTCCTGATTACCAATTTGCATGTTAATTTAAAGTTGCTTTATATGTACATTAAACCACGAAAACCATCAAATGATGCATGATAATTTAACTTGAATACTATCTGTATAATTTCATGTTATATATAAATAAAGTTGCTTTATGTAATTTGGATTGAATGCCATTTATAAAATTTCATATTATATATAAATAAAGTTGCTTGTAATTTAAATTGAATACCAAATATAATTAAATTGCACTGAAAATTTTTAATTAATATCGTTACAGAATCAGATTTTTACTTACTGTTACCACGGCCTTTCAACCAAAAATCTTTCGTCATCTGCGAGCTGTTCCAACAAATGGACTATCAAAAATGCCTCTCGGAGATGACATTCTCCTAACAGAACTTAATCCGTACGTGCTTCCAACACGAAAAACAGCAAAAAACCATTGTTTCTAAGAACAATTCGACCTGCTTTCACCACAGCTGTGTTAGAAGTGTCGTCAAGCGAGTTGCTGCCCGGTAACACAATCACTTCACAATTTCTTAAATAGATGGAGCTCTAGGAATGATACTTAATAGAAGCTTTTATTTTGTCACCGTGGAAATTAAATTTTAATTTGAACTGAATGCTAATACTTTATTGGGCAATAGGTAATATTTAATCAATGGATTGAATAGCATTATTATGCATTATATTATTTATTATTAAATAAAGGGATTAATTATACGAACATATCTAGGTAGAAAATAAAATTGCTACAACCTTCAAGCGATTCGTCATTTTTATTGGAACTGCAATCAAATCGAACCTCAAATATGTTAGTTGATATGTCAAGTGATGGCTAGGTACTTTGACGACCTTACTGGCAGCCAAGACACTCATGTTTTAAAACTGTCCATTTTTCTAACGGAAAACATAAAACCTCATCCACAATTCAATTTTTATTTAAACAAATATAATTGTTGGTATGTACGCATTTTTGTTATAAATTAAGTACCACTTATTAATAAAAGTATCGCCCCTGAAGTGATTAAAGGGGTTGGGACCGTTACAAAAAAAATGCGTTACCACCATTTGTACAAAATGCCAGTAGTAAAAATTTGAAACCTAAAAATAAAACAACTTTTAATATGATAAGGGAAACATTGTTAGAGATTCACAAACTAAAAATAGAGGCAGAGAAAGGCGTCATAAAGAAAAAATGCAGTTTTTAAATAAATTAACGGAAAATGTTAATAATAAATAAAGACTATAGCATACAATGGAAAAAAGGAGCGAACACGATACCTCGAATGAAAAAAAACTATACATTTTACCAGGGAAATGCTTTGTTACGTGCATGTTGCTTCGCGATTTGGCCAAAGTAGACAACATGGAAGCAGTAACCTCTTCTAAGACGAAAAAGAAGTTTAAACCAATAAGAGCCTGTATTATCACCTTGGGATAACCAGGAGGCAACGAACCTGAAGAGTTTTGAAACAGAAAGGACTACTTTTCATACAATGTGCAAACCGTATGTGATTCGAAACTAATAATAACAGATATAGTAGCTGGATGGCCAGGTTCAACACATGATAGCACCATATATATAACAATTCAGTATTAAAAGCAAAATTGGAACAAGGAGACTTTCGCAATTATGTATTGTTGGGGATTCTGGTTACGCTAATAGCATACACCTTTTAACCCCATTTCAAAATCTTAGAACTGCTGCAGAAAATCTATACAATGAAACACAGATACGTACTAGAAATACTGCTGAACGGCAATATGGACTGCTCAAAGCAAGATATCCCGTGTTAGCATTAGGCATAAAACTAAACCTCAAAAATGTGTAGACAGTTATTGCGGCATGTGCAGTATAGCACAACTTGGCAATTGAGCAAAAAGAGCATGTCCCACCTCTTGATCCAGCATTTGAGGATAGGCTTTTGATTGCTATTGAAGAGGGAAACGTAGAATACGCAGCGACACATGAAAATGCATGCGAAGATGTACGACAATTGTTTTTACACTATTTTCAGAATATACTGTAATTGAAAAAATTGTAATTAATAATGAATGGAAAGAATTTTTATTTGATAACTAATTAAATAAATATTATAGTTGCAACATTAATTATTACATACATTTTTTATTACTATTGGTGGCACAAATCAGAGTATTGGAAATAGTAAACTGTAATTTTTTCCTAGTGGACTGCATTTGTAATTACTACCCTGATTTGAACTCCAATTCGAGTAATGTAAAACGTAAATTATGAGTAGACGACTTACCAGTGGAATCAGTATACATGAGGTAGTCGTGGATGATTGGTCGGTCGCTGGTCTTTCCAACTTCCATTGGTCTTGTTGCACTTTTAATGTTTGTAATGTCATGTGGAATAAATAGCACTGCACACACGGCAGTATGTAAACTGAAGGTAAAATGTTTCCAGTGAAAATCACATTACTATAACTCCGAAAATCGTTCTCGCGTCGTGGGGCACTAATCCAAAACTTTGACAGTCACTACTTCTCGTGCTAGTTTTTAAAATCCACTTTATTTACGTTTCAATCCATGACCTAGGAACGTTGTCAAAATAATCTAAAATAATCGAAACGTAAATAATGTTGATTTTAAAAACTATGAGTGGTTTAATTCCCAAAGAAGATTAAGAAAAATACTAAACAAATCACAACAAACTTACAGAAAGTATCTCATGCTAAGTTTAGCAAGTGGTTGCGAAGCAGTCTGTAAACACCGGCATTCTATTGTTCTCTTGTATACATTTTACAGTCGCGTATTGTGCGAACATGCCGGCCGCCCGAAAACACACAGTGTTTTCCCATAAATTTAAAGAAACAATGACGTATTATTATGTAAAATGAGTAAAACTAAAATAACTTTAATTGAAATAGCTAGGCATTTCCTCTTAGCTGGGAACGGCTTACCCGCCGTTGATCGGGTAACGAAAAGCAACGGATCTCGAACAGTTCAGAAAAGGCAAAAAATAAATGTAATTGTTTGTAATGCTGCAAGAGATCCTTAACCGCGGAGTAAATCAAAATAATTTTTTTTGTGGATAATGTAAAGAAAACTTCATGAAAATGTAAACTTTAAAACGAAAATATTTACTTAAAAAATATTAGGAACTTTTAAACATTATGTGGTAGAAGATACAGTTTCACCACTGGCCTCTTGAATGAACCTGCAGCCATCCTAACGGTAACGACTCGAACTTCCCCAGCCTAACGGGGGTATAACTCGGTAATCCTTCCAAGCGGCCAACGAAGAGGGATTTTGAAGTCCGTTTGAATCAAAACTAAAGAATTAAGTTCAATTTTCGGGGACGGTTTGGTCCATTTTTGTCTTTGAATGAGAGTATTCAAATATTCGGAAGAGTATCTTTTCCAAATGTCATAACGAAGTTTCTGAATTAGCTGCCATCTAGAGAGACGATTAAGTTGATTGTCGGAATAATCAACTTTTGGAATAGTTGAATTTAATGGTTCGGTATTTAGAAAATGTCCTGGGGGTTAGAGGCAAGAGGTCATTGGGATCAGTGCTAAGGGCACATAACGGACGTGAATTTAACAAGGCCTCAATCTGACATAAAAGCGTGGTCAATTTTTCCAGACTAAGCCTGTGGTCTCTAATGACACGTAATAAATGAGATTTTAGGATTTTAACGCCGGCCTCAACAAGTCCGTTGAAATGAGGAGCGGGCTTTGGACCGATCGGCACTAATCCAAAACTTCAACAGTCACTACATTTCGTGCTAGGTTTAGCAAGTGATCGCGAAACAGTCTGTAAACAGCGGCACTCTATTGTTTTCTTTTATAAATTTTACAGTCGCGTATTGTGCGAACAACTATTAACACTAAAAATTAAATTAATCTAAACTTTGCAGTTTTTCCTTTTAATTGCAATGTCTAGTTCCAGTTTTTCTATTTTCAACTGCTTAATTTTTTTAATGAGCTTCTTGCTCTCTTTCCACCCGCTTTTGGTGTTTATCTTTCAAAATTGTGGTCTTCAGTGCTGTTAAAGCATTGCGAGCAGAAACCCATGAATCTAGTTTCTGTCTTTTAAGAGATCCTATGGGTAGAGAAAGTTGTCTCTTCCTTGTCCAGGGTGATTTTTTACGAATTTAGAGTGATTAACAACTTTATATACAAATGCACTTAAAACTTACAGGTCGTTTTAATTGCAGAATGTTTCTCACTTCTGAACATTTTTGGGATGTAGGCTGAACAATCTGCTATTGAATTATCTATGACAAAAATGATTTTAATCCAATTACTATTAATGTATTGTACCTTCCTTTGAGCCGATGTTGTCTTCAGTTGTAGATTGCGAGGGTTCTTCTGATTGGTCATCCACTAGCATAGGAAATACATATTTAAGTTGATTATCTGAATCCTTACAACAAAATAACATCAATAATTTGTTACGTGCCATTTTGGCACTAACATTTTTTAGTTTAATTTTGACGTGCGGAAGTTTCGCGCCACAAATTCAAAAGACTTGGCGTATATTTCCGTCACGTCAGTGTGCGTTTGCGCCAGATCGCGTGACGCGAGTGGCGGAGAAAAAGTGGGGGAAGTGTTTCCGTGAGACTCTGTAACGTGGCTGTTTTGCCTGTAACTTCGAATAGTGTGGTCGTGTTAGGTATCGTATCGTGCCTTTATCTTTATCTATGTAGATTTCCTTGCCCTGCTTATCTGTTAGTCGCCCCTTATACCTGTTTCCTTATTCGTTCCTGCATAGGTAGAAGATAAATTTGTCGCAGCCTAGGGCGAACCGAGTTCACGACCCCGGGAGGAGGCCATGCTCTGCTAGCAGCCACCATCTTTGAATTGCCTTGAAGGGGGCGATCAGCAGTCCTGATAGACGTCAGCAGACGCCAACTTTAACTCAACCCCGCAGGACGTCGGATTTCTTATGTAAGTACCTATTGTCTTAACCTGTTTGCGAATTAAATAAATATTTTCCGTCAATTGCGCATTTAATTTGTGCATTGACAGATGGGCGCGCCGAAATCTGTATAAAGATTAGCGTTACCAACTGCCCGTGGTGTCTAGTAAACCGCGCTTGCGGAGTTGTAATTATGAATCTTTAAATTGTAAGAAATTATGATCCTGCTGTTAGTATAATACCTACAGAATTAATATGCAACACTTCCTCTACGTGCACTTTGGCTCCTTGTGTTAAATCCACTACAATTCAAACAGTTAAAGTAAATACATTATTTTTTAAATAAATGTACGCACCTGTATTGTCACTATCATATATGCTCTTGAGACCTGATGCAGAAATGTGAAGTATGTCCAACACTTTATCCTGGATTGGTGTTAATTCAGGACCATTATATGGTTCACCGCCTGTTTTCAGTTGTTCACATCTCTGTTTAGCAACAGCCTTCCGAGTTTGCTTTTTTAAAGGCTCATACTTCTGTCGCAATTGATCTGCAGTGCCTTGATGCAGTGTACCACTATTAAATTTTTTTGCAGTTTCTTGCCAGGGGTCGCTCTAGAGTGTATTGAAAATTAATGCTAAACAATAATATGATACACAATATTTTTTCCAAGTCGCCGCATCTGTCTTTTTACGTTCAATAATGTTTTATGATGTCCAGCTATCTCTAATAACTTTTTATGTGTCTTCTCCGCTGTAATTTACTGATCGATTTCTAGCAGTTTTATGTTCCATGATTAAAATTACATTAATACTTCCTGGTCTGATTATGAATTAAAAAACAACAGTAATATTAGGAAACGCGCGCGCACGCGATGTTTGTTTTGCTATCAGAACTACTATCGGACTAGTAGAACTAGTTTGTTGCCAACCTACCTGATTACATTACATCTCGAGATCATAAAACGGATCGTTCATAATACGCAGGCGAATATTATTCCAAGGAATCGGCTAACTGTAGGATACTTATTCTGAACATTTATCTAGAGATCATAATACAGGTCCTAAGTGAGTCAGATCCGAATCCGAAAATTATTCCACTGCATTCATTTTTTTGCAAGTCATCGTTATAAGGTGTTTCTATTAAGCACCACCAGGCACACCCGAGTGCGAAATATCAGGCCAAAATCGTTTGCGGAAAATAGTTTTGAACACATCGAACGTTGAAAGTCATAGATATTCGCTTTTTTTCAATTTTGGGGAATTGCTTAACGTGCAAGTCATCGCTATAGGGTGTTTGTATTAACCACCACCAGGCACACCCGAGTGCAAAATTTCAGGTCAATATCGTTTGCAGAAAATAGTTTCGTAAACATAGAAAGTTAAAATACATAAATATTTGCTTTTCTCAATTTTGGGGAATTCTTTAACGTGCAAGTCATCGCTACAGGATGTTTGTGTTCATGCTTTTGACGCCCAAGAAAACCTTTTACCCAACGTTTACCAGGTAGATTATTATCAAATAATCGCATTTCTGCCCGGCACTGTCTAAATTAGTTTTAATTATATGCCGTAAATCCACAACCGTCAAAGGAAACCCAAAATCGCACATTACTGTTATATACTGCACAAACGAATCATCTTCCTCTTTAGTGAATACACATTTGCGACCAGGCGGGTTAACAGAATTTGTTTTAATGGCCTTAATTTTAAAATAATTGTACTACGTCGAATTTTATAACAAGCAGAATCTTCCTGTTGTGACATATTTTATTATTTAACATCATTCAAACATTGCTGCAATTGTTCATCAGCATACGGTTTGTAGGGCCTTCCACCGACCTTTCGTGTCTCAAATATTGAAAAGGACATTATCTGAAACAAAAGTATTACAGAAATATATTGTTGCGAGCTACTATTAGGCAACCCGTCAAACACACAAGCGCCGTTAGCACTGTATATTCTCCAAGAACCGAGAACTTTCAAGTACACACCAGAGATTTTAATTTAGGGTATATATAAGACCGCTGTTATATGTATGAAGTTAGTCTATATCAGAACGTCGAATATAAATCATATCGTGTAAAGTTAAATAGTTGAGCTTTTGGAAGTATAAGAGTAGACATAAATGTTATATTATGTGAACGCCGTGCCCAAGCTAAGCTGTAAACTAGATCGCTTAGATTGGAGGATAGTCCGAAATATTGTAGAAGTAGTTTTCCAGGGAACCAACGTCCAGATCCTTGTTTGTTGTTATCAATCGGTTGCCTACCGAGACCAAGAAAAGAGAGTTAACTGTTATTTCCAACGACGTGGTGGATGCACCAGAGGAGATAGCTGCCGATACCGTCATCAGTCAAAGAATTGGCATCAAAATATATTTACAGTTACGAGACGTAACGGTTTTAAAGAGGGGGCAGTGTTGCGAGCCACTATTAGGCAGCCCGTCAAACACATAAGCGCCGTAAGCACTGTATATTATCCAAGAACCGAGAACTTTTGAGTACATACCAGAGAATGAATCATCAATTTTAATTCAGAGTATATATAAGACCGCTGTTATATGTAAGAAGTTAGTCTATATCAGAATGTCGAATATAAATTATATCGTGTAAAGTTAAATAGTTGAGCATTTGGAAGTCCAAGAGTAGACATAAATGTTATATTATGTGAACGTGTCTGATGTACATGCAGCTTGTAGAATACATAAATAGACAAAAGTGTAATAAATAAATAGTTGTGTTAGTATTGTTAATAGACCTATGGTTCAGAATTTAGTTTAAAAAGATATTAGTGCTTGTAAATTCATTAGTGTGATAGTGCTTCATTGTTAATTGGACTGAAAACACCTATAAATAAAGAATATACTGTTAATTAGACTTGTGAACAGTGAGTAATAAAGACTCTTGGTATTACTTGTTTTAAATTAGTGAAACGCGGTAGTAGTATCCCGCTACAATATAATTAGCCTGCAACATAGTTCCAAGGGGAATTTAAATACAAATACGTGTTTTACAAAAGTAGCACCCAACATTGGTCCGCTCATGGACATGGACCAATGTTGGAATGCAGGTGCAACGTTCCACGTGGAAACAAATATATAAATGAAACATCACATTAACTTAATTCTGATGCATGTGTTATTTAAAGAACTTATTTGGTGATATTTAAAAGCATGTGATAATATAATTGCACTTACCATAGTACCAGCAAAGATGAAAGTTAGCACAGGGCAAAAATACGCAATATTTATAACAAACGCGCAAATGCCTGTGGCAGCTTTATACAAAATGACCCCCGAGCTCTTGCATTTCATGAAGTGAGTGTGGAACATTAAGGTAGTACTTCCAGCGAGAATCGCTCATTGGGGTATATTCTTCACGGAAATAAATATGTGTATCTTTTAACGACATTGTTGGACTATACTTGTAAACCCGGACCATAGTTAATGAATTAAACAGTAATAATGTTATGGTATAATAATATTATGTTTACATAAGCTTTAACGGCGTATGCACCAGAAGTACGCAGCGGTAGCGCAAGCTGGTTTTCTCTGCTAAACGCGACCATTGTTTTTTTTGACAAAACTGCAACAATACCAAAAGTTTCAATGTCTTGCCCCCTATGCCCTCGGAACTACAAAAATTTGAAAGCTATTAATAAACACATTTGTGTAGGAACATTCGGCTTTGTTAGGTAGAAAGTTAAATCCATTTGATTTGCTTCAATAAATACTTTATAGGAAAATTGTGGTAAGGAATCGAATGAACTAGGTAAACTAAAACTGTAAGACATTGGAAAGATGTATATAAATATATTGATGATTATTTTTTAATAAAAAAAATTCTTATGCTTTCTAGCTCTGAGATGCGAGAATAACAATGATACAGCGCAAGTTCAAAAGTAGCCAATGGGATTGTACAATTATGAATAGCAAATACAAATCGATAGTGAGGACGCCAATTTGCAGTTGTGGCTTGCGGTTTTGTGTTGTATAGGTCTTTTTGTATTATTATGTAAAGTTAAAATTGGCGACGTAAAAATGGTAAGAACCAAAACTTCACCTCATCGTAATACGTGTGGTAGCGAAGAACGTAGTAAACGTAGAAGTTCTTCTAAAATTCCAGTAGGAACAAGTTTTAAGATTCTTCCTCCTAACCAGGCCACTGAGAAATATTATTTAGGAAGGATTTTGTTAGGTGCAACTAATAACCTAATGCCTGAGCATTGGGACACTTGTAAAGTTATTTTGTTACATCAAATAGAGTTGGAAGTCACTATTTTGAAATGTTTTTTTGATAGTGAGAATGTTGTAATAGCTGAAATGTTCAATTTACATGATGATGTCAAAAGTAATATAACTGAAGGTGTTTATAAATTTTACCACTTTTACTTTTAGGTGTAATTTCATCTAAGGTGTTTAGTTTTCTGTTTGAAGTTTGTAATGGAACATTTTTTGCTAAACTGTATTTAAACTTACCTTTGGTAAAGTTTAACGCATCAATTGGGAATGTATTGAAAATGGTTTTTTCGAAGATTCTAAATATCCAAGTACCAGAGGCTGAAGGTTTGTATTTTAGCATTTGTTAATACATTGATCTCATGCATAACATGTGTTAAGCATTACTTTATTATTCCTCTACCTAACAATGCTGAAGTCGTAGTCATAATTTAATATACGTTAAACTGTGTTTATAGCTATGTTTTGAAGTAGGCATGTTATCTAGAATTAAATTGCGTTAACAAAAATCCAGTCTCACTTGTCGCATTTCACAAAAATGTGATAATGTCGTAAGTGAAATATTAGAAAGTGTACAATTTAAAACCACTCCCATAACTAGGCACATCTAAACACCCTTTAATACATTCGTGATGCGCAGCACACATCCCTACTGTTGTTTCTTAGGGTTTGGCAGAATTTTAGAAGAAGCACGTGCTGTAATTCGTTATGTAGTTTTTGGTTGAAAGAGTTGTACAACTGTTGCTTCCTAATTTAACGCTTTTTTAGCAGAATTAACAAGTTATCAAGTCTCTACGTGAGTTTGTGTATTTACAAAGTTCACAAATATAGTCCAGCAGGCTATAAATAATTTAATTGTTTGTTATTTTAGTATAAAATGACAATGTGAAGTGCCAAGTTGTTTTTCAAGGATCTAATTGTGTTTTCGTCCAGGTGTGAAATAATTATTTTGTTGTAGGTTCATTTTATCATCCAATTTTGTTTGTCGATTGTATGTAAGCCTATTTGATACCAATTGATCGGGCAACTCAGGTGGAGCGAAGTAGGCACCCCTGGAGTTCCACCTCCCAGAGCAGTGAACTGTAATCGTTTGGGGGAGACACCAGGTGAAGAAATACGAAGGACCGAATAGTAGGAAATGAACACTATTGACAATATAACAAATCACAACGACAATATGGTAAACTTTATTGAGTGAATAAATTAACCAATTAATCGTACACCGTGTAGTAAGGGGATCTTATTTTATAACATCAATAAGAATTAGAAATACAGCGAAAAGCACAATTTGCAGTATATTCAATTTTTGAATTATCCAAGTTTGTATAAATGCACTACTTTAATCACACTATTATAAATTTATAGTACATATGCGGTTGCATCAAGTTCACCAAAAGTAGGCGAGCGATAAACAGTACCGCACATGCCACAAATGTTATCTTTCTGTCTGTTGGACAGGAAATTAACTGGAATTTAATATTGGTAAAAACTAATGAAATAAAGATAGTGCATTTTTGAATGTAATGAATCTTATAGAGAATAAAGAGAATTTTATGAATAAGAAATAATTTACGAAACTTCAACATACTCCTCCGCGTTGAAGCAACGCTTCAACAAAAAAAAAACAGAACAGAAAGGAGAGCAACGAGGAAGGAAGAAAGAAGAAAGATATTTTATTCGTTCGATTCGGATCAGGGATCACAAGTCGAATCTTGACTTGAAGAAGAATGAATTTGATTTGGCAAAAGACACAACTTAGTTATTGGCCTTATGTAGTCGCCGGTTTTTGTATGAATTTTGACAGCACGAACTTTTCCGTCGCTGCCAGGAATTGTCTCTAAGACACGGGCGAGAACCCATTGAACAGGAGGAGTGTCATCTTCTTTGACTAACACTGTCATTTTTCTTTAAGTTTTCTTTTTTTTCAAACCATTTTGGTTTATTTTGCAAACGATTGAGATACTCAACAGACCAACGTTTCCAAAACATTTACCGAATCTGTGATATCTTTTGATAAAGTGAAAGTCTATTTTCAGAAATATTTGAGATATCTTTTTCTGGATAAGAAGTTAATGCAGAACCAATTAAAAAATGGCCAGGGGTTAAACAGCTCAAATCAGAAGCATCATTAGATAAGGGACTTAGAGGTCTAGAATTCATTATAGCCTCTATTTGGCATAATATTGTTAGAAATTCTTCATAGGTGAAACTTTGGTTACCTATGATTTTTTCATATGGTATTTCGCACTTTTTATGGCGGATTCCCACATAACACCCCAATGAGGGGATTTTGGAGGGATAAATTTCCTTGAGGTTTCATTTCGAGAAAGAAAATTAGAAATAATCAGAGTTATTTTTATCTTTGAAAAAATCATGAAGATATTTGAGTTGGTTTTTTGCACCTGAGAAATTTGTAGCGTGATCGCTATAAATTGTTGAGGGATTTCCACGTCACGAAATTCTTCTCTCAAAATATTAGGTTTCATAATAAGAAACTCCAAATCATTTTTGAAACCCCAAAGTTTAATTTTCGTGTATCAAGCACTGGTTCGTCCTAAACTTGAATATTGTTGTCTAATATGGTCTCCAATATATAAATATCAAAAGTTATTGTTCGAGTCAGTTCAGCGCAAATTTCTTAAATATTTATTTTTAAAAACAGAGAGATATCTAGAAAGAGGCTACAGTCAACTTTTACTGCTAAATAAATACAGTTTCCTGTCATTGGAGTCACGCAGAGCAATAATCGCAATTGTGATTTTATATAAATTGCTTCATAATAAGATTGATAGCATGGATCTGTTATCTTATTTAGAGTTTCATGTTCCAGGATATAATACCCGTCAACAGCAACTATTTAGCTTACCTATACATAGAACAAATTTACTATCCAGGTCACCGATTTATACTATGTGTTCACAATATAATTCAATATGCAGTTATTGCGATATTAATTATGATAGTTTAAAGGACATTGTGCGTACTGCTATCATACATTTATAACTTGCTACGATATATTTATATATTCACATTTATATTTATATATTAATATGTATGTGTATAAGTTAGTTTGTATTGTTGGTCCTATCTTCAATAATTGGGTTTACAACCTGTAGAAGATGTAAATATATAAATAAATAAATCTTTTTAATGTAGATAAAATGGATTCAGTAGATAGACTTGTAACTACTTCGATGTGTACAGCTTTTGTAGCCATACAAACGAATATTGCTATATAGGCTTTTATTTTGGGAGCTTTACGCAGCCGAGAAGATTTTAAGAGAAAGGGGCCATCGAAGTCGACACCTGATTTATGAAAGGGCCTCGCAACATTGACTCTTTCTTGAGGGAGGTCTGCCATTATTTGTTTAGAAAACTGATTGCTAAATCTGAAACAAGTAATACAATTTCGAATTAACCTTTTGGTTTTTCGTAAACCATTAAATGACCAAAATCTCAGCCGAACGTTTGATAGGGTTGTTTGGGCACCTGCGTGTCCTAAACGATTATGCTCATACATAAGAATCAATTTAGTTATTTGATTTTTGGAAGGCACCAGTAATGGATGTTTTTGTTGATAAGAAATGCTAGCGTTTCCTAGACGACCGCCAACTCGTAGAAGTCCAGTGGGATCTAAAAAGGGAGACAAAGAATGCAACTGTTTATTTGACAGTTGCTTATTTTTTAGAGTTGCGGCAGCTCTTTTGAGAAATATTTATTTTGTGTTTGCTTAATAATAAACTGTAATGATACCTCTAGTTCTTGAGGTGTTAGGGCACCAGAGATTCGATTGCCTTTGGCAATATTAATGAAACGAAATACGTACGTAAAGGTGCGTAGCAAACGAGAGAAATTAGAAAAACGCAAGAAAATTTCTTCAACTCAGGGTAGGTGGAGCGAAGTAGGCATCCCTCGAGTTCCATCTCCCAGAGCAGTGAACTGTAATCGTTTAGGGGGAGATACTAGGGGAAGAAATACGAAGGACCGAATAGTAGGAAATGAACACTATTGACAATATAACAAATCACAACCACAATATGGTGAACTTTATTGAGTGAATAAATTAACCAATTAATCGTACACCGTGTAGTAAGGGGATCATATTTTATAACGTCAATAAGAATTAGAAATACAGCGAAAAGTACAATTTGCAGTATATTCAATTTTTGAATTATCCGAGTTTGTATAAACGCACTACTTTCTATTATAAATTTATAGTACATATGCGGTTGCATCAAGTTCACCAATGTATTTATTTTATGATACTCCAATGGAAAGTGTCATTGCATTAATACCACACAAGCACGAGATAACTTGTTGTGATACCAGATTAAGAAAATGGTTATTAATTACGATTATAACCGGAAGGATCAATAATGTTTGGACGATTTGTAAGAAATTTACATACATCCGGAAAAAACACGCATCTGTGTTGAGAAAATAGAAATTACTACGAATAATGATCGCCTCGTTTTTAAGTTAATCTGTAACTTTTACGATAGAAACGAACACATACTAATTTTGCACACTAGAGATAATTTATAGAGCAGCGTCTTAGCATAAAGGTAATTGCAAACCGCGCGAATACGTCTGTAACTTAGGAAGGCTAGAAGCAGACTCTTTCTTTTGTTTATTAGAACAAAAGCAGGTGAGCGATAAACAGCGCCGCACGTGCCACAAATGTTATCTTTCTGTCTGTTGGACAGGTAATTAAATGGAATTTAATATTGGTAAAAATTAATGAAATAAGGATAGTGCATTTTTGAACGTAATTAATCTTATAGAGAATAAAGAGAATTTTATGAGTGAGAAATAATTTACGAAACTCCAACACCAATCGATTTTGGGAATTTGCAGTTTGAATGATAAGGAAGGACCCTAATTACATATGCCGTGTGCCGTAATTCTTTACTTTAGTTGGGAATATCGCAGCATGCCTATCTCATCTCCTTGGAATTGAAGTAGTTTTAGGGTTAATTAATATTATTGATAATGCTCGACATTTTTTTCATTGTCTGGTGGCCTGATTCTAGCAAGATAAGCATTGTAACTTAGAATTTACTGAGTGAAAACTAGTTTCGTACATTAACATCGAGCACACATGTACTCCAGACTCTTAAGTTATTGTTTGTCTATGTCAGTGTTACTGAAACTCAACAAGTGCATTTCGTTTAACATTATTCTGACCTGTGCGGTAGTCAGTTGTTTGAAACCGGAAAGTTATTGAAGTAACCATTAAGAGATATATTTTGTAGAAGATTTGTACCCTATTCTTTAAAATTTTGGAGCTTTGATATTTTCAGATTTAATATAACCCTTAATACCATTTGCTTAATAGAAAATAGTATTTTGACATTTGTACCGCTGATATTGATTAAGTGAATCAACAATTACTATTAAAATTATTAAAGTAGGCATTGTATGTATAAGGTGCAACACGAGTTGTATTTCACGTTCTAGTTGATGCATTTTTCTGTCAAGATTTATTAATCAGGTCTGGCGTGAGCCGTGCACTCAACCCTCCCCATTAAACAAATATAAATATATGTATGAATTCATTTTCGGCATACTATGGCCAGTACACAATTACTAATTTTGTGTTAATAATGATAATGATATTTACTGTTTACTATTTTAAATTATTATGCTGATTTATTTGCAGCGTACTAAAGTATGCTTGTATTTGCTGATATGCTAATCCATTTAATAGAGTTGAGTTATCGATGTGTATTATTTCATATTTACGAGTTAAGCTGTTAGGTTGAGTCAGATCACTGTAAAAATCAAGTATATAAAGTTTCATGTAGTTACTGACACTAGAGACATTGGATAATTTTATAGAAATGCAATTTTCAATTTTTATTCAGAAATTAAATAAATTTATAAAGAATATAGGAGTTTCTCTAACCTACGTGGAGATTCATATTTTTCTATCATAACTGCGATAAATATAAAGAAGTTGCACAGCCTTTGCAGAAAACATGTCTAATAAGAACTGCATGCTAACACATCAAAATGAAAAAATTTATTTAGGGAGTTTATTAAATTTTATTGTTTCCTTTATAGCATGTATTTCAGAGGGGTTTCCAGCTCCTTTTCAGTGTTTAGGGCCTAAAATCTCAGATATTATTGATAGTGTAAACAAATTCGATGCAAATGAAGATGTGTAGGACTCATACATTGAATATTTTGAGATATTTTTAACATGAATATAAATGAAAATAAAAAAGGTTGGATGCTACATATGGTCATGGGTGTTAAAACTTTTCTTTTGCGTGATTTATGCATGCCAGAGAAACCGTCTATGGAAAATTATGATCAATTAAATAAAATAATTAAAGATCATCTGTATCCCAAACCAATTATCGTGAAACCCTATAAATTTAGTGTGATAAACTAATTAGAAAATGAGGCAGTTGCACATTGTGAATTCAAGTGCTAACCTTAAAGATTACTCCCAGGACAGTCTAGTAAACGAAATTTAAAGTGATTCAACTAAGCAATGACTTTTAGGGGAAGTATAACTTAATTTTGATAAGGCGGTGGCTGTTGTTGTTTTGCTTGAAGCAACAGAGAAAAATGTAACACATCTTCATCTTCGTGGTTCGTTGTTCAACACACTTCCTGCAACATCAATATGTAGGAATGCAACACATTCTACAAGACAAAATAAAAATACCAGTGAAACCACACCAAAAGTGTAGTATAATTGCTGTCGGCAGTTAGACCATTTTAGCAATGAGTGTTGATTTAGAGGTTGTAAGTGCAATTTTCGTAAAAAAAATTTCAAATAGCCAAGGTATGTTGTTCATGTTTGGGTAAGTGCAACATTTCGTTTGCTAAAGCCAGTAATAGTGACGGTGCACCTAAAAATTTAAGCCAATCAAAAAAATCGCACAATTATGTAGAAACTGTAAACCATGCAGTTTCAACACCACAAGAGGACATCATTTAAGATGTCAAATTTGTTGAAGTTGACCAAGGATAGTTCTACTTGTAAGATACCTAGTACTAGAATAAATCCCTTAAAAGCTTGTGTAAGGGTGGAGAACTTGTTAGTATATTTTGAAATAGATACTGGCATATCGAATAGTTAGCGATAATTCCCATAAAGAGAAGTTACATTTTTGCAAATTGTTTCTTAGTGATATTTCATTTAATTCTTTGTTACGTGTTAAAAAACGCTTCACAAATTATTTTAGTTATAATTAATTTTAGGGGATTGTATAATTTATTTAGGTATGTTATACACATTTGTGTAACTCAGTTTTAGAAAAATAGGCTTGCGTGAATTACATTTTGTGTTTTCACAGTATCAGTTTTTTATACCATGAGAAAGGAATGTTAAATATATTTCCTATCTGTTGATAGGAGATATGCAATTTTCCCGACCAAACAGGACAGCAAATGAAGAAGTGGGGACTTTACTAGTTGAAGAAGCCAATCGATATATTCATTCTTGATGTAACTCTCTTATCTTTAACTACTTGTGGCAGGAGTGCATTATAGAACATAATGGAATTGATCTGTCGATTTCTATAGTTATCTCGATTTAATATTGTACCTTTGGCTTGTGTTCTTGTTTAAGGTTTCCATTTTTTTCTTAGTTTTTTTCTTAATTTATATTTTGTTATGCTTGCCTCTATTCATAGTTTATTTAATCTATTAATGAAAAAAGTTGTTGCTCGTTTTGCTGTAACATTACTCGTTGCTACACGCCTCGGGCGATATTGCAACTTTCTAAAAAGATGTTTATTTTTCTTTCAAAATTTGTGCAGAAGATGTAGTTTTATCCGTATTAACACAACTGACTTTTGAGGACTTCCGCACTAGCTCTGAACTCTATCTTCATTGGTTTAGAGAGACTATTAGGGGGTCGTTAATTAAATACAGATAGGTAGGATGCCACTGTACTTAGTGTGTAAAAACAAGAAATATTGCTAAGAAATAGGAACCTCGACGAGTATATCTGTCATAAGAATACAAGATTTTGTATTTTTAGATGGTACTACGTTTATTCTGAAATAAAATAAAATACATAAAATAATATTAGACACAGCAATTTGCGCCTCAAAATAAAGTAAATAAATCAGACAGGTTTTGTACATCTATGATTTCTTTCTTTTGTGTAATAGTGCATGGACACTCTACTTATTGAATTTATGCACATCTGGTTTATATATAATTCATAGAATCCGGTGATAAGTAAGTACAAAATAAATACTATTGTTTAAGTGCTTCTATGAATGTAATTAACCTTGTTTAAATTTATAAAGAAATTAAGGCTGTTAAGTATCAACGCATATACCGCGTGTCCCAACGCATACGAAACGCTCGATTACTGCTTAATGGTAACGTTTAGCAAAAAAACTTTCAAATAAATCTTATGTATACTCAAAATGGCTACAACGTAAAATTAATTAGTATTATACAGAGTGCTCAATAAAAGGTTATTTACCAAAGTTATGTTTTTTAAATGGAACACTCAGTATTTTATTACAAATTCTGATTGCTCGTATTAAACTAGGGTAACTTTTATCAGGAATACCTATACCTAAATCTCATAGTTGTTGAGATATTCAACTTTTCTCAAAATCGCATGATTAATTAAAAATTTTGGTAACACCATGATTTAGATGATGCTGAACATTTAACTTTTACAAGGGAATAGTATAAACTTGTAGTTAATTAAACATGTTGGTACATACTTCTAAAGTTGGGTAATTTACTTTGATCACAGGCGGCACGTCGCCTACCAAATAATATTAACTATTTGACTTCGTTGCAAACAGCAACCATGTTTAACTTTTGTTTTTGTTGTTTATCAGTTTAGTATTTGTGTTGTTGTGAGGTGAACATGTGTAAAATGAAAACCTATAGTCTTAACGAAAGGATTGATATGATATTGGTAGTTGGCGAAGCTGAACAAAATTGTCTATTAGCTTCAAGAATTTATGTTCAGAAATTTCCTAATCGAATGCATCCCAATAGAGCTGCGTTTGAAAGATTATTGCAACGCTTTAGAAGTAGGTAATATTTGTTGAAAACATAACGCCTACATACGATACAAACGCGATTAGCTTCTAGTATTGTTAGCCACAGCCGGTATAAAAAAAAACGAAGTGTGTCTATGTCATCGAACTGTAATTTTGAAAGCGATATAATTAAGCACGGTTTTACATATTTATAAATGTATTATCGTAGTTATTGTTAAAGTTATTTGTCAAGTTATTTTCTTCTGTAGAATGCATCAATATATAGAACACTTGTTTATGTTCCGGATTTTACTCTATTTAAGGTTAGAACGACGAGTAACGAACATCTCGTATCGACCTAAGAAAGTATTTCACATTTTGGTGCCGAAACCCGGGAAGTGTTGAATTTGTTGTGTTTTTAACGTATATAAGAAGAATTAATTTGTGTTTAGTGATGGAATTGAAAGTAGAGATGACATTGCGAACGAGTTACACATCCCAACTTACAAAGTTGTATAATAACGTAAGGGACATGGTAAAAAATGCAGAAGTCGAAGTAGACGAATTATCTGTCGTATGCGAACGAGTAAAGCTTATACGTATTTCAATAAATGAATTGAACGAAAAAATTATGCATACACTAAGTGACGAAAACCTGCAAATGGAGTGTGACAAAATTTCAGATTATGACTTTAAGGCGATGGAAGCTATTACAAGTCTGGAGGTTCATATCAAACGGAAATTATCTGAGGTAAAGCGAGATGCCGGATCAGTATTTAGTGCTCGAGGTTCAGAAGTAGAAGAAGAAGTAGCGCTGCTGACAGTTCCAAGAGATTCAGTTTAAGATAATGTTGGTAATAGAAATGTAGAAGTTGTTCAACAGAGAGCGGTAAGAATACCTAAACTGGATTTATTAAAATTTGATGGTAATATCGAGTCCTGGCCGTCCTTTTAGAACAGTATAGTCAGGCGATACATAGTAATTTAGCTCT
Source organism: Platerodrilus igneus (assembly GCA_036346225.1). Taxonomy (NCBI): domain Eukaryota; kingdom Metazoa; phylum Arthropoda; class Insecta; order Coleoptera; family Lycidae; genus Platerodrilus; species Platerodrilus igneus. The sequence goes on from JARFIW010001304.1 coordinate 258,056, forward strand.
GGATAATAACTCCAAGTTCACATATTTAAAATCACTTTTAACTGGTAAAGCGGCGCTTACAATTTCTGGGTTAACATGTAGTCAGAGCTCTTATATTGATGCCATAGAGCTGTTGAAGTCGGAATTTGGACGATCTGAACGTATAATAGATTGTTATGTTCAAAGACTTTGTGCTTTACCGCCTGTAAAATTTGATAAAGACGTCACTGCTTTACGTCAACTATATAACGCAGCTTCTTCAATTACGCGATCGTTAGAAGCTTTAGGCATATCAAGTGAACAGTACGGCTTAATGGTAAAATCCATGATTTTTAAGGTACTGCCTTACAATTTGCATGTACAGTTCAATAAGCTGAAGTTAAGGGCTGCTCAAACTGACGAATCTGATTTGCATGCAGGCTTGTTGATCGACGATAACGAGTGTATAGGTTACAATAAACAAATAAACGATTTATTGAACTTTATCAAAATTGAAGTTGATGCTTTAGAGCAAGCACAGAGTGGGTTAGAGAGCACATACGTGAAAGACAAGAAGAAACCTTTTAATAAAACCTACAGTGATGCTCGAACCAAGTCTCATAATAAGACATTTACCAAAACAAGGGTTGTTAAATTTAGCGAATGACGGTTGTTTGTTCTGTAAAGACAGAAATCACGAAACCCAGTTATGTAATAACGTTTCACTAACGCTTGAACAAAGGAGGAAAATTCTGAAGGACAATTTGAGATGCTTTCGGTGTGCAGGTCCTAATCATAGATCAAAATTTTGTAAAACAAAAAACGTTGTCTGCTCAAACTGTAAAGGTAAACATATTACTCCTTTATGTGATCCGTTGTATAAGCCTAATTGAACATCAAATAATAACGAACAATCTGTTGTAACAAATCTCTCGAGCGGCAGTATAAATACGGTGTACTTACAAACTGCTTGTGTCTTATTAAAAGCAGATGCTGGTAATAGTACAATATTGGTACGTGCAATTATTGATGGTGGAAGTCAGTTAACTTTTATAAAGCAGTGTATCTCACGTGAACTTAACTTACCTATAGTTGGAATGCATAAGATTTCGATTTGTACTTTTGGAAGTTCACAAAAAAGTGTCGCAAAGTTGTGTTATAAGGTAGAAGTACTTTTAAAGGGACAATATAGTGATGAATTAATAAAAATACATGCCATTGAAGCTCCGGAAATATGCTTTGATTCTATAAGCCCGCCTTCGCAGAATGATCCTTTAATAAATACATTTTCGAAACATAATCAGTTGGCTGATTATGTACCATGTGCATTAGATAAGTCAGGTATTTCTTTACTTATTGGTTCTGATAATTATTGGTTAATTGTAAACAAGGAAACGCAGTCCGTCACTGATACATTGACAGCTATAAGTACAAAATTTGGTTGGACTATACATGGTTCCAGTGATTTTAACGATAATATTAATTGTTCAGTTAACTTTAGTTCTGCTATTGTTTTATATGCACAAATCGTAGGTAGCAACGATGGAAAAGACGATGAAGTGGATTTAAGAAAATTTTGGGATCTGGAGACACTTGGGATTAATGTCTCCGAAATAAAGTTAATGGACCATTTCACCGAGAATTTCATTAAAAATAACGTTATCTTAAAAGGCAGTAGGTATGAAGTTACATTACCGTGGCAAGTAGATAAAATTTTAGACTCAAATTATGCGGGAGCCATTGTTCGTGTACGAAACCTAGTAAACACATTATGTAAAAATAACAAGATTGTGGAATATGATAGAGCAGTGCAAGAGTATATACAATCAGGTTGTGCTGAACCAGTTCCAGGGAAAACCAATAACAGTAACGGTGTTTACTATTTACCGCATCGTCCGGTATATCGTCGGGATAAAGAGACATCTCAGGTACGTGTGGTATTTGACGCAAGTGCACATGCACCAGGTATGCCTTCCTTAAACGATAAGCTTTTAAGGGGTGAAAATTTAGTTCCCGAGCTGCTAAAGATTCTTTTAAATTTTCGAATTGGCAGGGTGTGATTAATAGCTGATATTGAAAAAACGTTTCTTCAGATTGAATTGTGTAAAGAAGATCGCGATTTTCATCGATTCTTTTGGTTTAAGGAACGTATTCAGAACGAAATAAAGTCAATTGATCAGCTACCCGAAATGCAAATTTATCGAATGGTAAGAGTTACTTTTGGAGTTACCGCAAGTCCATTTTTATTAGCTGCAACGTTAAGAAAGCATTTGTTAAGTCAACCCGATATCGAGTTTGGAAAGCGTTTATTAAACTCCTTCTACGTAGATGATATGATTTTAGCGGCAGATAACGAAAATGAGGCATTTGAAATATTTAATCGTTCGAAGGCGATAATGGCAACCGCCAGTATGAATTTAAGAAAATGGTGTTCAAACCATCCCATCTTAGCGAAGCAAATTGACACACTGGAAAAAGGTACAAAGAATAACCGTGAGAAAAAAGTTTTAGGTGTCAAATGGTGTACTAGAACAGACCAGCTAATCATGGATGTGAAACATAAAATAAATAAATAAATCTTTATTTGCATTACACAGAAAAATAAAAACTACAAAACAAATGAAAAGAATACAAATAAAGTAAGTAATTACCTCATAAAGCTAAATAGAGCTTGAGCGAGGATAGAACAAAAATAATTAAACAAGGTAAATATTCATATTCACATTACATAATAACTAATCTACTTAGAATATGCATTTTAACCAATAGAAAGTAACATATTTGTTTAAACAAAGAAACAACATATTTAATCAGGCAAGCAAAACTCTGCAATCCAACTTTTTACTTTCTTAATAAAATGAGAGTAAATTGATATCTTAGTTTCTTTTGGTAGTAAATTATATAGACGTGGAGCTATATACTTAAAGCTTTGTTGAGTGATTAGTTTTGTGGTTCTGACCGTTTGTACATCTAAATCCAGTTTACTTTTTGTGTCATAATTGTGGGGGAGAATTTTTTTTATGTAAAATTTTTTGTAATGTTTAAGAACTTCAAATACATACAATTGGTATATATTGAATATATTCAATTCCCTAAACAGTGCTTTAGAGCCATACAATCTGGGTTTTCTATAAATTATTTTTAATGTGGTTTTTTGTAAGACTTCCAATTTTTTTAGATTATATTTTGCTGTACCTCCTTAGACTATTATTCCATACCTTAATATGCAGTGAACCAGCCCTAGGTATATTATCTTTAAGTTGTGAATATTTAAAATGTCTCGCAGCAAGATAATATGAGCAATTAGGTGTCGCAGTTTCCCGCACAAATAATTTATATGGTCACTCCATTTCAAATGACAGTCAATCATGATACCTAGATATTGAATTTTTAAGGTAGGGTTAATTAAAATACTATAATGACTAGTATTTCTATTTTCACATACTACGCGTAGGTTCTCAAGCAATGGTAGGCTGTCTTTATACGGTGGTATGTAGTTGGTTTTTTTTATATTTAATGTTAATAAGTTATTATCTAACCATTGTATTATTTGGTTTAAGCAGTTAGATGTTTTACTTTTTACACGTTTCCAGTTCGTATCATTCATGATTAAGACTGTATCATCTGCAAAAGATTTAATATCATCGTTAATATTTAAACTTAATAGATCATTAATATAGATAAGAAAGAATATCGGACCAAGTACTGTACCTTGTTGCACTTCATATTTTACCAATTCACAATTACTTTTGATGTTATTTAATATTACATATTGTTTACGATTTGTTAGATAACTCCTAAGAAGGTGCAGACAAGTACCACGAAAACCGACACACTGGAGTTTATATAAGAGGAGTTTATGATATACTGTGTCAAATGCTTTCTGCAGATCCAAGAAAACTGCAATGACAGGTTTTGATAATTCCATGGAATCATATATTTTTTCAGTAACAGCAGTAAGAGCATTATTTACCCCCATGGATGCCCTAAAACCATACTGATTTTTGGATAGTATGTTATGTTTATTCAAGAAATCTGTCATTCTGCATTTTATTGCTTTTTCAAATATTTTTGCTAAATTTGAAACTAAAGAAATAGGTCTATAATTTGTTGTTTCATTTTTGTTACCAGACTTGTGTATTGGTTTAATGATAGCAATTTTAAAATGATCAGGGCAGGTTCCTTCACTGAAAGACTTATCGATTAATATAACTATAGGTTGTATGATATAGTCTGCAGTTTTTTTTAGAAAAGCAGTACTAATATAATCAAAACCAGAAGCTTTATGGTTTCCAAATTCTAATATATATTTCTTAATTTCTGATTCAGTTACTGGTTTTAAAAAACATGAATACTGGTTTAATTGAATATTGCTAGGCAAAGTAGGAGATTGAATTGCAATGTCTTTTATTTTTGCTGCCATTTTTTCACCAATGGCTGCAAAAAATTTGTTGAACTCATCTACCGTTTCTTAATCATTATTTGTTTGTGTGCCATTTTGTTTGAGTAACTGTATGTCATTATCTTGTTGTTTATATTTTTTTAAGTACAGTATTTGTTACATTCCATAGTGTTTTGAATCTTTATTTTTTATACTGGATGATCCTAAAGTGATCCTAAAGTTTTTGGCGAACCCACTAAACGAATTATTTTAAAGACAGTTTCAAGTATTTTTAATCCGTTAGGAGTGTTGGGCACATTCACGATAAAAATAAAATTATTATTATTGCAAAGGATATGGAAGGCAAGGCTTAAGTGGGATGAGGCATTACCAAACGATATAAAGTCAGAGTGGTTAGCCTGGCTTCAATATGTGTCAGATTTGAAAGAATATACTATACCGCGTTGTATTATTAAAGAAAAAAAAACGAACGTTGATCTGCACATTTTTTCTGATGCGAGTCCACAGGCATTCGGTGCAGTAGCATATCTCAATGTTTAAATACTAACGAATGCAATTTCTTGATTGCAAAAACCGGGTAACTCCTTTGAATCAAATATTGACGTTACCAAAGCTGGAATTAACTGCAGCCTTATGAGCAGCTAGGCTACATAAATATATAGTAGGTAATATAGAACTAAACGTAAACAAGATTTTTATATGGACTGATTCCAAAATAACGCTGTATTGGATAGAAGGAAGAAAGTCAAAATGGAAACCTTATATTCAAAATCGAGTAAACCAAATAAGATCAATGAAGAACATAACTTGGAGGTATTATCCTGGAAAGGATAATCCAGCAGATCAACTAACGAGAAGCGATTCTGTTAAAAAATTGTTAAAGAATTCTAATCAGTTGCTACATGGTCTTAATTGGTTAAGATTAGAAAAGGAAAAGTGGCCTAACGACGAAACACTAGATGAAGCTGTTGCTGTGTCTTCGCTCACAGAAGTTGAATCTAAATTTGATCAATATAAGTTACAACCGATATTTGAGCTTGAACTTTACGGAAGTTACGAAAAGATGTTACGAATAACAGCTACCATTCTTCGGTTTATAAAAAACCTCAGAACAAAGACCGAAAAAACCAGCGGTGAGTTGAACGTTGAGGAAATAGATAATGCAGAAATTTATTGGATCCGAGTTATGCAGCAGGAAGAATTTTTTGATGAAATTTGTATGTTGAAAGATGGGAAAGAACTGCCGAGAAAATTAAAAATTTTAACCCTTACTCCGTTTTTAGATGAGAACGAAGCGCTAAGAGTAGGTGGAAGGTTACAAGAAACACAAATGGGATGTTCGATTAGACATCCAACGATTCTATCAAAATCCTCTAAATTAACAACAAAAATTATTTGGGAAGCTCATAATGAATGCATGCATAACGGAACAAATTCTACATTAGCTTTTGTCAGAAAAAAATTTTGGATTATAAAAGGTAGGCAGAAGATAAAAATAACAATAAGCAAATGTGTGGGTTGTAAAAGACTGAAGGGCAAGGCTGGATCAGAGCCATTTGCTCCATTGCCACGAGATAGGATTACCATGGCTCATCCATTTGATGTTGTAGGTATAGATTTTGCAGGTCCTTTGTATGTTATAGTTAATAACAATGGACAAAAGAAAGTATACATAATGCTTATTACATGTGCAGTTGTTAGAGCTGTACATCTTGAGTTGATAGAAGATGTATCTACCGAAAGTTGTCTCTTTGGTTTACACAGATTTATAAGTAGAAGAGGTGTTCCCAGAACCATATATTCAGATAATGCAAAAACATTTAAACGAGTTGCTCTGGTACTTGATGAACTATCGAGAATATTACAAAAAGGAGAAGTGCAGGAATTTGCAATAAAGAAAAGGATTCAGTGGAAGTTTAGTGTTGAGAGAGGTTCATGGTGGGGAGGTTTCTGGGAGAGATTAGTAAGAACGGTAAAAAGTTCTTTAAAATCGATTTTAGGAAGAAAATCGTTGATTTTGGCTGAGTTGCAAACGTTGTTGACTGAAGTGGAAGCTACTGTAAATTCACGACCATTAACGTACATAGATAATGATTCAAACAATATGTTTATATTAACACCCTCCAAATTCTTAATTGGGGAAAAGGACGTTGTCTTAAACTCAAATCTAAAAGCGATGGAAACAAAGAGACAAGATATATTAAACCTGTGGAAAAGAAGACAAGTTAATCGTGATAAATTTTGGAAAATATGGCAAAAGGATTACTTACAACAGTTAAGATCAGCGCATCATACTGTAAATACTAAATCGATTGTCATAAGAAAGGGAGATATAGTACTTTTGGAGGACAAAGATAAACCCAGATTAACATGGAAGTTGGTAAGAGTGCTGCAAGAGTTCCAAGGAAGAGATGGAAAAATCAGGGCATGTGAAGTGTTGACTAGTGATGGAACAAAACTTCAACGACCGATACAATGCCTTTACCCACTGGAAGTGCGATCTTGTGCGGCCGGGGAGGATGTTGAAAATATAACGCCTATATACGATACAAACACGATTAGCTTCTAGTATTGTTAGCCACAGCCGGTATAAAAAAAAAACAAAGTGTGTCTATGTCATCGAACTGTAATTTTGAAAGCGATATAATTAAGCACGGTTTTACATATTTATAAATGTATTATCGGAGTTATTGTTAAAGTTATTTGTCAAGTTATTTTCTTCTGTAGAGCGCATCAATATATAGAACACTTGTTTATGTTCTGGATTTTACTTTATTTAAGGTTAGAACGACGAGTAACGAACATCTCGTATCGACCTAGGAAAGTATTTCACAATATTGAATGTGAAAAACTCAACAAAACCATTGTTATGGAATGTTGCTTCATCATTGAATAAAACAAAATTCAAAAAATTATCATCTCTGATTTGATCTGTTGCCCATAATCCAAAATCAATTCTGCCTTGAAAATCCCCATCCTTAAGCTCTTGGTGAAGCTGAATTTTATATGGGTAAAATTTGTTGGCTTTTAGTATTCTTGAAACACTAGTTTTACTTAATCCGATTGTTTGACCGATTTTACGCAAACTAGTATTACTACTACAGATTCCAATACCAATAATTGATTTCCTTCACTATTAGTAACATGCTTTACTTGTTGAGCTTTTTCATATTCAACATTACCAGTACTTCTAAAGCGTTGCAATAATCTTTCAAACGCAGCTCTATTAGGATGCATACGGTTAGGAAATTTCTGAACATAAATTCTTGAAGCTAATAGACAATTTTCTTCAGCTTCGCCAACTACCAATATCATATCAATCCTTTCGTTAAGACCATAGGTTTTCATTTTATAAAATGTTCACCTCACAACAACACAGATACAACACTGATAAACAACAAAAACAAAAGTTAAACATGGTTGCTGTTGCAACGAAGTCAAATAGTTAATATTATTTGGTAGGCGACGTGCCGCCTGTGATCAAAGTAAATTACCCAACTTTAGAATTATGTACTAATATTTTTAATTATTTGCTAATAACTCTGAAACGGTAGAATATGAATATTGGGTAACCTAATATTGTTTAAGGGAGAATTTAATTCTGCATTTTACTACTTGAAAATATACAGGGTGTTCCATTTGAAATAATCGACTTTCCTTGCGTTAATTGTACAATAAACGGAAAACGATGCAATGGGCACCTTGTATATTATTTTGATAACTAGTGTTATGTTTCCATTAACTACAAGTTTATACTATTCCCCTGCAAAAGTTAAATGTTCAGCATCATCTAAATCATGGTGTTACCAAAATTTTTAATGAATCATGCGATTTTGAAAAAAGTTGAATATTTCAACTATGAGAGTTAGGTATAGGTATTCCTGATAAAAGTTACCCTAGTTTAATACGAGCAATCAGAATTTGTAATAAAATTCTGGGTGTTCTATTTAAAAAAACATAACTTTGGTAAATAACTTTATTATTAAGCACCCTGTATAATACTAATTAATTTTACGTTGTAGCCATTTTGAGTATACATAAGATTTATTTGAAAGTTTTTTTGCTAAACGTTACCATTAAGCAGTAATCGAGCGTTTCGTATGCGTTGGGACACTCGTAATTAACTGAAAAATATTTCTGATTTATTCTGACAGATAATTATTTTAAGTTTTCTCAATATTCAATTAGTTTTATATATTTATATTGTTAATCTTGGCCAATTTAAATAAAATGCCTCTAAAGCAAATAGGCACTATAAATATCATTAACATAATTATGAGATTTTTTGTCATCTTTTCAGTACTGACTAAATGACTCACATACCTACAAAATAAGTTTGTAATAAGATCTTTTAAATTAGTAAACTTAAACTTTGTTAAATAGTTATAGCGTATAAGCAAGTACATGACTATATTATTCATAATGCAAATTCATAAAGCTTTTGTTAGATAGACAATTTTATAAAGCATAATTTTGATATGAAGCAACGTTTGAAAATTTAAATTCAAAATTAAATATTATCACAAAGATGTTAGTTTCCATAGGTTCAAACTACCAAGGTTAGGTTTATACATAACGTTAACCGTCGAACAGATGATTGCTTCAACAAATGGAAATCACTTACCACCTTGACCTCAGGGCATGGCTGCTTGCACCAATTAACAAACAAGTTCAACCCACATGTGGACTTCCAACATTGAACAAACACATCGTTACAACAACGCCTCGTAAACTAGAACCACATTGTAAGTTTTTAATGTGTAATCGTTTTATACACAATTAAATTAACTTCTTCTTACAACCATTAATCAGCTCTAAATGTTGCTTCTGAATTAAAACAAAATTTCCATGTTGAAATATGAGAAACGTATATATCTTATACGCAGTAAAAATTTAACAGTCTCGCACGACCATTATTGCTTCAGTTATTTGTTGTTTCTTCCATACTTTAGTGTTGCGCATGATGATTTTCTAAGCATTCAGATCGATGGATCGATTGAAACTAAATTGCGACTCGCAAGTCAGCCTTAGATATGAATTTAATCATGTTGACGTTAGAATGATCAAAAGTCGACTGATTCAACTCGTCGACAACAACCTTAGCAAGCAGGTGTGCGAAAGCACGCTATTCGATATCACCTTGAAGATACTTTGTAGAAATTTTACAATACAAACTGGACATTTATAACTATGCGCTTTATTTACTATCCAATTAAAATAAAGGACAATAATTGGGGTGTTTCGAAATTATGATACTTTGTTTTAATTTTGTATTAATTGTAGAAGCACGATTTATATATAATTATAAAAGTAAATTTAAAATTTTTATAACACAACACATAATTTTTATGCATTAATTTAGAAGAGGGAAAACGAACTGTTACACCGCATCTAAAAGTTTCGAACTATCCCAGTTTTCTTTCTCTATAAGCAATTTTCATTTATTATAATCTGTTATGATTTTTTTTAGTTTTTTGATGGTTTTCATTCTGTGCTTCAGTTGCATTTACTTCTACTGTAGTTGCAATTATAATGGGTTGTGGTCAATCGTGTTGCTCTGCAATATAATACAGTTTTTTTAAATTTTTATAAGTATTTGACTCAAGGAAAATGTGATCTATACTTGATGAACTATTGCCATCAACTCTGGTGTAATCATTTATATACGACTGATTAACCAAATTCTGCCATTAGATTACAGTGTATGCTATTTTGCTTATTATTGGCATCTAGGATGTTTATGTTTGTCACCAACTAATACTTTATTTTCCAAATTTCAGTGTTTTGCTAAATAATCGCTTAAATAGTTTATGAACAGATCACAATCTGATGAGGGGGCTTGTAAACAGCATTTGTGGCAAACTTTTATTTTTAACCGAATGTGAATCGATAATCGAATGAATAAATTTGAAATTTCTGATTACTAGATCCGTTTTATAGGCGAGATCTTCTGTCATATGCATTACCACCTCATCATTTCCATTAGCTTGGTTTTTATTATAATATGCCCTGTAACTTTGTAATGTGTATAAATCTGTCAGTACAATTACTGAGAAAACTTTACTATACACTACCAACAATACTTCAAGATTGTTAAAATTATGTTGTAGGCAACGAATGTTGCTATAAAAAATTGGAAAACTATCTAGTGAAGCTTCAACCTTTAACACGAGAAACTTTTTGCACTGAATATTGTTACTAGGTATTTTTGTTCTATGAGAACTAGGTTCATACTGCTCTAAATACGTGTTCAATTTACTGTTAGTGTATCAATGCATATGATTTTCCAATGCTCCACCCGAAGGTATTACATTGGCCAGGAAGCAAGTTTTTTATTTATCTGGAAATTTTGCCGATTCCTTGCTGTTTCAAGCAAGGTAGGGATCTTTAAAATGCATGACAACACTTGCATATGGGACCTACATTATCCAAATAAGGGTGTATTTTTATGGAAAATGCTTGTCTAACATTTTTCAAGCATGCCTAACAATTTTCAAGCAAACCGAGCTGGGATTCGAATCCTCGACCTTTGACAAAGTAGTCACACACATTCCAACTGTGCCACGGAGCTGCCTACTGCACAGATTAGAACTTTTTGATAAGTTTGAATATATTAATAACTATTGCAGAATTTATTAGTCCTTTAGAAACTAATCATTTTTGACTAGCTGCGGTACACCTTTCATGTACTTTATAAGATAATTAGTTTCTTTTTTCTGTTTTAATTCTATTAATTGCTCCCTAACTTTTTGTATGCTTCTTGCTGGCGTGAAGTTTGATCGCTGCTTATTCGTACACTTATATTTTTAAGTTTAGTCTTTTTTTTAAAACTTCAAACACATCCTCTTCTGTGTTTAAAATGATTCAATGGAAGATTTGTGGGTAAATATTCAATGATTACTGCTTTAATCCAACCATGACCTATCAGAGGATGAGATCAATTTTTAATGACATACAGGTTGAGATTTTTATTAACCCCTCTTGTTTTGGACCTTAATTAATTTTGCCTAAAGTCATTAGTATAAAATGCAACTTGTTACAAAGTCACTGTTTTAGTTTATTACATGCCTGAACAGAGGGTACAGTATGTTACACAGAACTTACAAATGAAATAAAATAATCTACCTTTAAATTAATTAATTCACTGCTTTCCTTTAATTTAATACATTTTAGCAGACTGTATAGCGAATTATTATTGTTTATTTCATTACGTGTTGGTGTGTTGCTGCATAGCTCAAATTTATATAGGCGCTCACTTGGTTTTTCTTCTCTGAAACCTTAAACAGGAACACAAGTCAAAGATACAATATTAAATCGGGATAATTATAGAAATCGACAGATCAACTCCATTATATTCTATAATGCACTCCTGCTACAAGTAGTTAAAGATAAGAGAATCACATCAAGAATACATATGAGCCGTTTATTTTGAAAGTGGTTTAAGTCCATTTTCATCTTTTATCAAGTTGGCGCTTGTGACATTTATAATTTATGCTGAACTGTCAAAAAAATAAATCGGTATTGAAATATACTAAGTACATTTGAAAATTTTATATCACGTATATTTTCAAAATAATATAAATACTGAAAATCCTAATTTTGAAAGTGACCTAAGTCCACTTTTTATTGACGATGTCAAAAAGTGCGGCCCAAAATGTTAAAAGCAGTGATGAAGGTAATTTAAATTACGTTTTGATATTAAATTGAAATTTAAAAAATAATATTTAATTTAAAGAAATTATTAAACCCATGGGAAAGGATAAAATAACAAGATTTCTTGATTCTGAAAGTGAGAGGAATTAAACCCATACAACAGATTTAAAAAAAGAAGGAGAATTTTAGAAGTTCATTCTTCAACAGAGGAAGAGGAAACAGCACCTTCAAAGAAGGATTCAGAGAACACAGAAGTGGTACTTATATTCAGAAAATTCGTAAAATTAAATGGAATTCAGAGAAAAGATACGATACACAATCGGGAAAAATTATTCCTGCCAAAGTTTTTCAAAATAAAAATTGCCAATGCCGAAAAGACTGCTTGAAAAATTTAAATGAAACTGAAAGAAAACGTATTTTCGAAATGTTTTGGAACTTAGGAGACTTTAATAAGCAAAATATATTGCTATACGAAGCGACCGGACGCAGTGTTGTAAAGAAAAGACGTCAGAGAAACGGTTTCATGAAGAAATGAGAGTTTTACGTATTGGTTAAATTCTAAAACAGACAAGGTTGCTGTTTGTAAAAAAATTCTTTTTAGATACTTTTCAAATAAGCGAAGGACGATTGAAACGTGTATTAAAATCTAAAAACGTTGGCAACGATTTACGTGGGCGTTTGCCTGGATCGTCGAGAAAAATATGTGATGAAGCAAATATGATTGTTCAAAACCATATTAACAGTTTCCTGAAATTTGAATCCCATTATACTAGGGACCATAATCCCGACAGATAATATCTTCATCCTGAACTGACTATAAAAAAAAATGTTTAATTTTTATGAGCTTCACTGTGAAGAAAATAATTTAAAAGCAGTTAATGAATGGACTTATAGAAAAATATTCAAAAAGGATTTTAATCTACATTTCCACCAACCACGCAAAGACACATGTCAAAGATGTGATCTATTAAACATTAAAGTCAAAGCATCAGAAAACCATGAAAAACAGAAAAAACTTATGGAAGAACATGATATTCATTTGAAGCTAGCAGAATCGGCTAGAAATGTGTTAAAACAAGATCAAGAGCGAGTATCAAGTAATCCATCTCATTATTTTGGCTTTTCATTCGATTTGCAGAAAGCGTTACCATTCCCAAAGTTAACTAGTTCAGTAGCTTATTATAAATGTAACATGTATATTTTAAATTTAGGCATACACAATTTCCACAACGATAATGTATACATGTACGTTTGGGATGAAACAAAAGCTTGTAGAGGTTCCCAAGAAGTGGCTTCATGCCTCTTGAGACACATAAAAACCCTGAAAGATGGAAAACACATCATTGCATATAGTGACATGTGTGAACAAAACAGAAACATCAAAATATCTTTAATGTGGTTAAAAATTCTATCGATGGGAAATGATGTGGAACTCACAGACCACAAATTTTTAATATCAGGGCATTCATTTTTACCTAATGACAGAGATTTTGGCGTTATAGAAATGTCGTTAAAAAGAAATCAGTTATTTTATGTGCCACAAGATTATTATCATATAATTAAAAAATGTAGAAAAGGTAATACTTTCATACTAAATGAAATGAAGCAAGAGGATTTTATATCAACAAGACTCTTGGAAGAAGCAGTTTACAAAAGATCCAAAAATACCAACGGAGAAAAAATAAACTGGCTTCAAATATGCTGGATGCGATTTTTAAGAAATGAACCATATAAAATTTTATACAAAACAACCATGGATGAGAACGCAGAATTTAAAATTCTTGATTTATTGCCACGTCGGGGTAGACCTAAAAAATTTGGGAATATTGTATTGCCATCGTTATATAAAAGTATAAGAAGCATCACATCACTAAAATACCGACACATGATGGACTTATTGCGGTATATACCTCCGGAATACCATAACTACTTCAAATCACTCCCGCATACTGAGAATATTAACGAATAACTTGTTACTAAATTTATTTCTATTATCTAAAAATATAATTTAAATGTTTTTTTTCTATTTTTTAAGCTATATGTAATGGACTTAAGCACTTTCACTTTTTGTAACAAAACAAATTTTTATTTTGAAAGTGACCTAAGTCCTTTTAAGGTAAGCAAGGTCATATTATACACACTTAATAATAGCGACTTTTTAACAGGATGTATAAAATTAAATCTCTTAAATGCGATTTAACATTGCAGGTCAACCATATATCTTACGTATATTTTTAATTTTGTAAAAACGCAAAACCTTAAGTATTTCAAATTAAAGATAAATGGACTTAAGTCACTTTCAAAATGAACGGCTCATATATCAATTGGCTACTTCAACTAGTAAAGCCCCCACTTCTTCATTTGCAGTCCTGATTGGTTGGGAAAATTGCATATCTCCTATCAACAAATAGGAAATATATTTAACATTCCTTTCTTATAGTATAAAAAACTGTTCCTGTGAAAACACAAAGGTAGCTCACGCAAGCCTATTTTTTTATAACTTAGTTACACAAATGTGTATAACATACCTAAATAAATTATACAATCCCCTAAAATTAATTTTAACTAAAATAATTTGTGAAGCGTTTTTTAACACGTAACAAAGAATTAAGGGAAATATCACTAGGAAACAATTTGCAAAAATATAACTTCTCTTTATGGAACTTATCGCAAACTACTCGATATGCCAGTATCTATTTCTAAATATACTAACAAGTTCTCCACCCTTACACTAGCTTTTAAAGGATCTACTCTAGTATTAGGTCTTACAAGTAGAACTATCCTTGGTTAACTTCAACAAATTTGACACATCTTAAATGATGTCCTCTTGTGGTGTTGAAACTGCATGGTTCGCAGTTTCTACATAATTGTGCGCTTTTCTTGATTTGCTTAAATTTTTAGGTGCACCGTCACTATTACTGGCTATAGCAAATGAAATGTGGCACTTACCCAAACATGAACAACATACCTTGGCTAAATGAAATTTTTTTCACGAAAATTGCACTTACAACCTCTAAATCAACACTCATTGCTAAAATGGTCTAACTGCCGACAGCAATTATACTACACTTTTGGTGTGGTTTCACTGGTATTTTTATTTTGTCTTGTAGAATGTGTTGCATTCCTATGTATTGATGTTGCAGAAAGTGCATTGAACAGTGAACCACGAAGATGAGGATGTGTTACATTTTTCTCTGTTGCTTCAAGCAAAACAACAACAGCCACCGCCTTATCAAAATTAAGGTTTACTTCCCCTAAAAGTCATTGCTTAGTTGAATCACTTTGAATTTCGTTTACTAGACTGTCCTGCAAGTAATCTTTAAGGTTAGCGCTTGAATTCACAATGTGCAACTGCCTTTATTTTCTAATTGGTTTCTCACACTAAATTTATAGGGTTTTGCGATAAATAGTTTGGGATACAGATGATCTTTAATTATTTTATTTAATTGATCATAATTTTTCATAGACGGTTTCTCTGGCATGCATAAATCACGCAAAAGAAAAGTTTTAACACCCATAACCATATGTAGCACCCAACCTTTTTTATTTTCATTTATGTTCATGTTAAAAATATCTCAAAATATTCAATGTATGAGTCTTACAATTCTTCATTCACATCGAATTTGTTTACATTATCAATAATATCTGAGATTTTAGGCCCTAAACACTGAAAAGGACCTGGAAACAACTGAAATACATTCTATAAAGGAAACAAGAAAATTTAATGAACTTCCTTAATAAATTTTTTCCTTTTGATGTGTTAAGCATTCAGTTCTTATTAGACATGTTTTCTGCAAAGGCTGTACATCTTCTTAATATTTATTGCAGTTATGATAGAAAAATATGAATCTGCACGTAGGTTAGAAAAACTTACATATTCTGTATAAATTTATTTAATTTCTGAATAAAAATTGAAAATTGCATTCCTATAAAATTTTCTGATGTCTGTCTCTAGTGTCGATACCTACATGAAACTTTATATACTTGATTTTTATAGTCTCAGAACATTTATTATGATTTAATTTGTGTGCGTGTTATTATTGTAGATGCAAAATTGGATGAATCAACAGAACGTGAAAATTTGAATGAATTCTATAAAAATATCCGGAACGTGCGAAACCAGCAATTTGAAATACCAAATGATATTAATGTGGAACATCCACTGTTAATACCAACATTGCGACCATATCAACAGCAGGCAGTGAGATGGATGTTATTAAGAGAACAGTTTCCAAAAACCAAAGGTACGTTTTTGTAAAACTTTAACATATAATGTTTGTAAATTATAGAGTAATGTTTTTTCATGTGCTTGTAATTAATTTTTTATTATTATTTATAGAGTATTAAAATATTGCTCATATTGTTCAATAATTTGTTGTAGAGACTAGTGGCCTAAATTATTTCCACAGCAGAAAACAAATCATGGCGTAATCTTTTGCCAACTAATTATGTGTTCAAATGATTTTGAAGTAAACTGTTTTTGCCAATTAAAATGTTTTATTGTTTGCAAATATGATATTAACAAACATTTTTCTTTTAAAAAGTATGTTAAAAGCATATTTATTAAATAATAATGCTGTTTTAAGATGATGGTATGTTATTACATGAAACCAATTAAACTTCCTCTGTCGAATCAAGACCATGATGTCGTAAATAGTAATTCAGGCAACTAAATTCTTAATGCTAATGCGTGTAAAAAGATATAGTGTGTTGACATTACAGTTTACAGGATTTTGGTTTTGCTATTGGTATTGTAAAGCACTTTTGACAAGCCTATTTTGTATGCATGTCTTGATATGATGATGTCTGAACTTGTCTTCATGTTATCTTGCTGCTGCATTTAGTTGACATTAGCTTCTATATCTTTTAAATATTACTGTGTTTGTATAAAAACAGTTCTTGCCAGAACTGCTTTTGTTTTTGATAATTTAATTGCATTATTTGCGAATACTCCAATACCAACACCTTTAGGCAAATGGTGTTGTCACTTATGCAGTACTTTCAATAGGAGCTTAAACACTGTGATCCTTTGTTACCTCTAACTGCAATTAGTGAAGTACGTATTATGTACTAGGTTATCATAAAGTAAGGGATATATTTTAAATCATTACAACTTTTTAATAAATTAAGTTAGTAACATAAAATAAACGGAATCTAGTTGCTTAATGAATGGGATTTTACCGTATCTATGAGAAACAAAAGCGTTGTCATAACAATTGTTGACACTAGTGTCAAAACGAAATTATTCAATTTGAAGTTTTATTTTGAAATTAAAACTCAAGTAAACGTTGAGTTCAAACGACTCAACTGTAATAACATGGATTTACAAACAAGAATTGGTTTAGTTCAGTGCTATTATGAATCCGGCAGAAATTGCACCGCTGGATTACGAAGATTTCGCACGAGAATGGGTTTGAGAGCGGGACCCTGTCAAATGAAAGCGCATCGCAATTTGATACAAAATTTGAAAGAACAGGGTCTGTAACTGACTTACCAAGATCAGGAAGACCAATAATTAGTGATGTCCAAGTTGCAGAGGTTCTTCATGAAAATCAAGACATAGCCAGAAGCAATTCACTCGCAATCAGCAGTGCAAATGCGATATCCAAGCGATTGCAAATGCCGTATACCACGGTTTGGAAAATTTTACGCAAAATTCTAAACATGTATCCATATAAACTGAAAATGCTGTTTGAATTAAAGGACGCAGATTTGGCTACTAGGTACGATTTTTCTTTGCGAGTAATGGCTCAGATGGAAATTGAACCCGATTGGTTATTCCGTATTTTATGGACAGATGAGGCACATTTTACTCTGAATGGTGGAGTCAATACTCAAAACTGTAGAATCTGGTCTGCAGAAAATCCGCAACGAATCGTTCAAAAAGGTGTTCATGACAAGAAAGTCACCGTTTGGTGCGGTTTTACAGCTGATTTTATTATTGGTCCGTATTTTTACGAGGAAATGCAGAATGGACAAGCCGTATCTGTAACTGTAAATGGTGAACGATACTTGCAAATGTTACAAAATTATGTTATTCCACAGCTGCAAAACGAGCACTGCGGAATTGAAAACATCATTTTTATGCAGGATGGAGCACCCCCGCACATTTTTCGACCAGTCAAAGAATTGTTAACCAACGTTGTTCAAGATCGCGTGTTAAGCAGACATTTCGTAAATTCATGGCCACCAAGATCACCTGATCTAAACCCAGCGGATTACTGGCTGTGGGGTTATTTAAAAAGTTTAGTGTTTAGAAGACGACCAACTACGCTACAAGAATTAAAAGACAGTATTACGGAGCAAATTGGTACAATTCAACCAGAAATGTTACGAAATGCTGTGTACAATTTGGAGGTAAGGATGGTGATCTTACAACAACAAAATGGAGGTCATATTGAGCAATTGCCGTAACCTGTTTTGGGCATACTAAATCCCATTTCATAAGCAATTAGATTTCATTTATTTCTTGTTATTAACTTAATTTGTTAAAAAGTTATCATAATTTAAAATATATCCCTTACTTTATGATAACCTGATATATTGAATTGATATGATATGAATTGATTATTACAGTGTGTTAGGTAATGCGTTGCAAATTAGTCTAACCACGGTCAACCACATAGCTGCTACTTCTAATAAAAGAGAGCTGCTGAGGAGTCTCAAATGTATTAAACCATGTTCCGAGTTAGTTGTAAATGTAACTCCCTGGCAACAAAGTGAAATTAGGAATGTAGTATATGATATGTATGCAAACAGTAAATATTATGTATAATACACGTTGCAGTTACTTATTTTAAATATATTGTAGAACAACATATTGCACTTAAAAAAATGACTTTTTAAATGGTGGTAGGGTATCTTTGTCAACAATTATAAAAGGCGTGTGATTTAAATACCGTAAGGACAACCTTCGACTTGGATTAACGGAATTGTCTCATATTGCCTTGAAATGTAGAATTTAAAAAAAAAGCACTTGGAACATGGTGTTCGGTTTGTTTTTATTTATGAACCATGGATTTTAAGGATGCGATTGTTGACCGATTGTTACGTACAATTTTGGCTCCCAAAATATCTGCCTGTAATTCACAGAAAACTCCTTGAAGTACTCTGCTAAAATCCTGTTTTGCTAAAATTCCAAAAACCTTGACTGTACCAACAAAAATGGTTACTGACTAACTGAGTGGAATGGGTGGTGTAAGTGTTTGAAGACGGTTTCAGAATGTTATCGAGTATGAAATATGTCTTGATCGGGAAATACCTTGGACGCCACCTAATCTTGCAGGGTTGCTAGGGAAAAGTCCTAGAAAGAATAATAAGAGGATGCCAAAGTCTGACATCAGGAGAGTGATTCTGGCTTAAAATTGTATCTGAAAATTCATTAAGGATACTGTTACTTTAAACATAAAACGAACATGAACCCTAAGAACACATAGACCTATTTAAAACTGCAACCTTTAAAGGTTTCTAAAAGCATATGTTAAATCACCAACTGCAACTGTACGGTTGCAATAATGGAAACAAAAAAAAAACAAACAAATGTGCTCATGTTTTTACATTATTATACAACACTTGTTTCTAACTATGTAACACACTTATGTTTTCATTACAAATACATAATACAGTTTTAAGCAAGTATTACAAATTAAATGTATTGCAAATCTACTTAACTAAAACTTAAACCTAAACACACAACATATTACAGGTACGTTTCATCAGTTCGTTTTTTTTTGTACGAATGCTCTCTCTTCCTCCCTCCTTCCTTGGATGGAATTTATAAATATCTGCTGCTATCGACTTCATTGTCCACAACATGGTTATTTCTAACACAAGGTTGTCGATCTGCGAACCAATGTGCCTTTAGAATTGAAACTCACCCACTTGGTAGGGTATTATCTGAACATGATCAAACTACTTCTTGGCCTTGTTCGATAATCTTTAGTCAAGGTAATTGAGCTAAAAAGGTGGCATGTTGATGGTTTGGATGTTACGTACCAAGCTTTTCTAAAATCATTCGAGAGATTCTCGGAAGACTTTAGACAGATGAACTAAGAGTATAAAATGAACATATCTCGTGTCGTTTTCTCCTATCTTACCTATATATCTACTTAAATTTATGTATAGTGGGGCTAGAATAAGAAAAAGGGACTTCTCATTTATTTGAGTAAGCACAAAACTGCATACGACCTGTCTGCACTCAGACGATATCATCAAGTGCCAGTATAATGCATTACTAATCTAAACAACTGGATCATGACTGTATTAATTACAATGATGACATCATCTCTAACCTTCAAAAACTGACATGTGAATTTGACAACCTTTGAATATGAAGCATTTGTGATACTACATAATTTTACCTTAGATCAAAGTTTTAGTAACCTATAAATTATATTTTTTAAAGAGAGTAACGTAATACTATTGGTGAAATTTACAAATATAGAAACTTTTAAAATGAAATGTGATTATAAGTATTTTTAAGGAACATCACACGATCATGGCAAGATGACAATTGAAGTGTAAAAACACTGAAGGTTGATGATACGAGATATATTGTTTTCATGCTGGTTATTAGAATGGATTTATTCCTTATGCACAATTGATGTTTGGATCAAAATCAAAATATGCTGATTACCGCAGTGAAGGAAATCAAGAGAATTTCTTACAGTAGTTTGAAAATCAAATCTTAATAAATTTAGAGGAGCCGTTCATAATCGTTATAAATAACGTTAGCTATCAAAGAACAAAAACTACCTCTAAGAAAGCTGATATTCAAGAATATCTTTATAGTAATAAAGTTACATATGACACAACAATGTTGAAGACAGAACTACTGGGTTCAGTTAAATCGTAAGTTGGTTTATACATGTCAAACGCATCTCTAACTAATTGCTATTTTTAGAAGTGTGTCACCATCGGTGTACATTATTAATTCTTTAGCCCACAATGGGCACCAAGTTTTTTATTTGCTACCTTACCACTGCATGCTTAATGCAATCCAAATAATTTTGAGTTTAACCAAAGGTTGTTTTTGATACCATATATGAATAAGTGACGAATGTATCTATCATTTGTTGATCATGCAGAGAAAAGCATTAAATCAAGCAACACCAGAAGTATGAAGAAAGACTATTCTTCAGCACATTGTTACGTTTTTTTTTTTTTCGTCGTGGCAGCCACGTTGGGCGCCAAATCGATGCTACGTAACACAAAGAAAGTCAAGCAATGACCCGGCTCAATCGGAGAGTAGGGGGGTTGTAGAAAGCAGACTGACCTATGATGTATGCGGCGGTAAGGAGTTAGTAACAGTACCTGCAATAAAAGAAATTAGAATAGTAAACCTGCAAAAAAAAAGATTAGTCCTGCAAACCTGAAATAAAGAAAAAGCATCATCATCATCATTTTGTTTTCGACCTTACTTAAGGTCGGTTTGACGCAGCTCTAACTTCTTTTCTATTCTGTGCTAATCTAAAAAGCTCTACATACCCTTCACAACCTAAATTTCTAATAATTTGACTAATATAGTTTGGTCTAGGTCTTCCTATATCCTTTTTCCTATCCACCTGGCTCTACATAGATATTAGCAACCTGATGTTTGTTAAAGAACTCTAACATGGTTACATAATTACCATTTATAAGGAAATGAAATATAACCTGGTTATCCGCTTCAAAAAGGAAAAGTGTTAAATTATATGTTATGGTAAGGCTTAAGCAACGAAACGCTACCAACATGCCAGACCGCTAACTAATTGTAAGTTATGTCATGGTGACATTTAGTTACCTGATTTTTATTTTTTTTGTTTTGTTTTCGAACTTACTTAAAGTCGGTTTGACGCAGCTCTAAATTCTTTTCTATTCTGAGCTAGTCTAAAAGGTCTGCATACCCTTCACAACCTAGATCTCTAATAATTTGACTAATATAGCTTTGTCTAGGCCTTCCTACTCTACTTTTATTTGGTAGTCTATAATCTAAGACTTTACTAAATAGTCCATCATGTCTTAACTGGTGCCCTATCATTCTATCTCTCCTGACCTTCAATTGTTTCCACAAACAGGGTTCCTCACCTATCCTTCTATAAACTTCATCGTTTGTTACTCTATCTGTCCAACTAATCTTTAACATTCTCCTATAACACCAAGTTTCAAAAGCTTCTATCTTTTTCTTATCTACTTCTTTAATTGTCCAAGTCTCACTACCGTATAGTAGAACGCTCCATACGTCGACTTTAAGAAACTTTTCTATTATCTAAACTAATACTACTAGCTATTAGTAAGTTTTTCTTTTAAAAACATTTTCTAGCTTGAGCTATTCTAGCTACTATATCCCTTCTGCTACGTCCATCCTTTGTAATTATACTACCTAAATAGCAAAATTCATCTACCTCCTCTAACTCGGTATTACCTATTTTTAATTTTGGTTTAGAACTAGGCTGTAACTCACTTGTCATTATCTTTGTCTTTACTGAGTTAATTCTCATACTACAGTTACTCTGTAGTATCTCATCTAAAATATTTAAAAACTCTCCTAACTCTTTTCTAGACTCTGCTATAATGGCTATATCATCTGCAAAACGTAACATGTCTACTTTCTGTCCCTGTACACTAATACCTATCTCTTTTCTCTCTCTAGCGAAGTTTAAAGCTTCCTCAATATAAACATTAAAAATGAAGGGAGACAGTATACAACCCTGTCTAACACCATTTCTAATCTTAGCTTCCTTTTCTATTTCATCCAATCTAATTACTACGCTTTGGTTTTTATATAGACTGTAAATAATTTTTCTATCCCTATGAGAGATTCCTATTTTTTGCAAAACCCTGAACATAACAATCCAATTAACCCTATCAAATGCTTTTTCTAAATTAGTACTATGTAGAATGGAAAAAAAAGAAACTGTTTAGATAATCTATATAATATAACAACTGTAAAAGCAATACAAAAAAATGTTTAGTACAAAGTGAGGTAATATTGGGGAGTAGCAGAAACGTTTCCTCACACACCAATTCAACATAAATCAGACAAAATATTAAAAAAATAAATAGGTAAGACACAATTGATATGAGTAATTCAGTAAATAAATAGGTATCAGTACGACGAAGAAGATTGCGAAACAAACGGATAGATATTTAGAGTAATAATAAGTAGGAATAGTTCAACTTACACAACCAGGAGCACAGGAAGAGTTTCTATAGAATTGGACTAGTTCGGCTGCTGATAGCCTTGCAGTTGGAGCTGGTGGAGTATGGGGTGTCCATGGTTCCATCCCATTATCAACTTGAAACTTGGTAAGCCGGATGCCTTGGTATAGCTTGGCAAAGATTCACAGTCTATTCGCGGGGGTGGAAGTTGTGGTACAACAGACAGGAACACATGCAACACACGCAACTAAGAACAATTAAAGTTAGAATAGTTCCGATCCAACCATCCGTCAAGAATTTGTCGTATTGCGGATCTGCTTCAGCAGAAAGAACTTCGTCACCTTCTGAAGCTAATTTCAGTTGGTACAGGCATTGTTTGAATACGGTGAAACATTTAAAAGCACGATCACTCTCACAATCTTGTCTTTAAAAAAAAGAATGTACTTCCATAGTTTATTTACTTATTAAATGCAAGGTAAATTTAACCTATCATTAATACAGAATGAGTTAAACACTTCTGCAATTTCGTTTTGCAAAGGTTTTAGGGAGTTTTAGAACCTGACTGGCTCCTTTAAAAATTCTGTACAAGTTTATTGCACTTACCCTGATAATCAAAAAGGGACCACGTGCACTCGAGTAAACACGTTCGCAGTCACTATACAGCTTTCACTGCACAAGAAAACAACCAAAAGCGTGTCGTAATTGTTCATACACGATTCGAAATTGATTCCGCATCAATTCGCACTATTTTCAAAGCAACAAGGAACAGCACCTTTAACGTAATATACAGGAACGAAGAACAACTGACAACTCAAACACAATTAATAAAGCCACAAGAAAAACAGTATTTTGAACGTAATATCTACATAGAAAACTAAGCACGGAACTAAAACTCAACTAACAACCGCTCATCTCTCGATATAAAATCGTTGTTACCATCGCGTATCGACTTTTTATCTAGACTCGTATATTCACATAAGGAACCACATTTATATCAGCGGTTAGACAAGAAAACGATGCACTCCACTCAAGGATGTTAATAAATATAAAAATGTAGAGGTAGTAGTTACAGGAATGTATTTACAAATTTGGTAAAGCGTAAAATGTTACACTTAATAAAAATGCACCTTACAACATTCAAAACGGAATTAAAAAATGGTGGAACAAGGAATACGTTTTTAAAATTGCACATAATACCTTTTGTAAAATAAACTAATCAGTAGAAAAGAATTAATGTGTGAGAGCTTTTGTCAAACATTCTTTTAAATTGTACATAATGCCGTTTGTAAAATAAACTAATCAGTAGAAAAGAATAATCGTGTTGGAACTTTTGTCAAACATTTTTTACAATGGTACATCACACCTGTAGAGCGATAATATCAATTCACAGCAACAACCAATAGTCCTACTTTGTCACATTTCTTATCACGTAACTACACCAAACACTGATCAGGAATATGCCCTTGATATACACAAAAGAAAACAAGTTGTATACCTGTATGTGTTGGGATACTTAGCTTGTACGCCATCGGGAGTGAATCAGCACCGCATCACCATGATCGTCGGGATCTATTTACCTCGTTACCATAACGGCACTAATGATCTACAGGCAACGGCAGTTGATCTGTGGCAAAGAACAGTTGGGCCTACATAAAGAAAGAACCAATTTGGCCTCCAGCTAAGAGCTAAAAAGAGAATCTGATTAGCAAGATATCTCCTACTTGTCGAACAAAAAAACGTTCATCACTCTTGAAGTACTGGGACGAGTAATATAGAAAATGTTTTAACGCACAAGCTGCAGAATCAAATTAAAAACACGAGTTCGAACTGCAATCTTCGCGTTATCAAAGCGCAATTAGCAAACCGGAAAACAAGCTATCAAATAGTAGTAGGATCCATTATTTTGACAGGTGTTTAGATGGAAAACACAAGAGAAAGCAATTAAACGTTATCAGAATGTTTAACAAATTAACGGATACATAAAACAAGGTATTGACTATTTAATTTATTGAATAAATTTTCGTTTTAAAAACAAAATAGATTTGAACTATAATTATGTTAAAGCGGGCTTATTCTGAATAGGTACACTATATAGCGTATTGTTGGAGAATTTAAGATTAAAAATGGAATTTATTCGAGCGGGTAATGACTTAACCAGGGGAAAAAGGGCATTTAATTTATATTGAAAAATAAACGTAACAGATGGCATGGATAATAGCAATAATAATAGTAGGACATTGCAGAGATGGTGAATCAATCTGGAAAGTCAAGTAGGCAGGATTTTTAGAAACAGACAACTCAAACAGCAGAAGTATAGAAATTAATAAATATGAACATGCGGGTGAATTTATAAAACTTAATTTGGAAAATGATTTAAAAGTTAATGGGAAAAATGATTTACTACCTAGAATAAAATTACAAGTAGAAGGAAAAGAGATTAAATTACTTTTAGACACAGAAGCTTTAGTAAGTGAAGGTTTTATAAAAGATAATTCAGAGGAGGTAATGGAGAAAGTATGAAGTAATCAACATTATTATAATTCTGAAAGTTAAGTTGGGAAGGATTGAGGTTGAGCAAGAATTTTAATAGTGCACGGGTTAACAGTTGATGCCATTCGGAAATAGATTTTATTAGTAAGATGAAGGGGATAATAGATACACAGAATAAAATGATGAATATGGGAGATGAAAGGATTAAATGGATCAAGGAAATCTATATAGAAATAAAAGGAGATTGTATGAATTTGAATCAATTTGAGGAGATGGAAGGTAAAGGAAATAAGAGTTTAAGTATTAGGTGTCCTGGTGAAGTTAAATAGGAAGTTGTATCATTTTTAGAGAGAAGGTCAGAATTATTGGAATATGCAGAAGATAATGTTGAAGAGATGGAAATAATAGATAAAATGGATGAAAATATATAATTGCAAGAGTTGATGAGATATAGGAACTTTTTGTGAATGCAGCTTTTAAAAATAAAATGAATAAAGGTAGTCAAATATTAGATGATGATAAAATAATTTGGAAAGCAGAGCTTAATAATTTGTTTGAGATAATTTCGATTAAAGAATCAAATCGTTCTGTGAAGTGACGTATGTATAAATATGAAGGAATGGCGTTTGGTTTGTCGAAACATTTATTTAATTATGCAGATGTGGGAAGTAATTGGTAGACTTAGAAAAAGAAAGGGATTTGTGAAGTGAAAGAGGACGAGAAAGAGTATAATAAAGGTGAACCAGTTTGAGTGAGAATTAGAGGAAGAAGGAAGATGCTCTTAAATGTCCATATGAAATTAAGAAAGAGGTAAAATTGTTACTGAAGAAATATTCTGATTTGGTAAGTAGAGAGTCGAGGATTGCCATGAATTATGAACACAAGTTAAAAGTTATGGATATTGAACCATTTAATGCAAAAATTTATCCAATACTAGCAGCATATAGAGCAAAGGTTAAAAACGGAATAGAAAATATGTTGAGTGAGGGTATCATAGAAAAACCAAACAGACATTTTGTAAATCTTTCAGTTGTGGTAAAGAAAAGCGATGGTAGTATTAGATTATGTTTGGATGCAAGGAAAATAAATCAGTGTACAAAGCCACAATATAGTTAGTTGTCCACCCTCAATGGACGATATTTTTGCAAGAATAGGCAATAAGAAGGTCTTTTCAAAAATCGATCTTAAAAATTTGCTCTGGTTAATGCCACTTTCAAAAGAGGAAGTATACCGGTTTTTCGGTAGAAAGGTGTATTTATCAGTTCAAAGTTGTCCCATTTGGTTTGTCTACGAGTACCGCAGCCTTAGTTAATGTTATGCAGTGCATTTTTTGACCATACCAGGAATTCTGTATCCACTACATGGATGATATCCTGATATCTAGTGAAAGTACACCACAACACTTTGTGCATTTAGTGAGAATTTTACTCAAACTGAATCTAGCAGGGTTAAAAATTAAATTTTGAAAAATGCGAGTTGTACCAGCACCAAGTGAGCTTTTTAGGATATCAGATTAGTGAACTAGGCATATTTTTCAATAAAGATTGTCTTTGAAATTCTACATCATCCCAAATCTAGAAATATTAGGACATTGAGAGCTTTTTTGTGTGATGTACTTTTACAAAAAGTTTCTTCCGTCCTTCTCTCTAAAAGCAGTTTCATTATTTATTATTGGTTTTGAAGAATGGAGTTAGATGGTCATGGGACGAGATTCATGAACAGGCATATTTGAGTTTGATTCAGCAATTTAATCATTAAGTTATATTGAGACACCTAGATTTCTCTATAGAATTTATTCTGCATACAGACACCTCCGATAGTGCCTTAGCAGTAAATTATGCCAAGTTCAGGAGGAGATGGTGGTGCCAATCTCGTTCATATTGATAACTCTAAAAAACACACGAATTGAACTACACCGTTAGTGAAAAGGATTTAGTTGTGGTGGTATTTGCTGTGACTAAATTAAAATATTATCTTAAAGGCAGGCATTGTGTTATAGAAACAGATCATTCGGCATTGTGTTAATTGCTCTATGCGAGAGTCAGAAACAACAGAGTATATAGGTGGTGTCTTCTGTTGCAAGATTATGATTTTGAGATCCAATATGTACAAGAAAAATAATGTAGTTGCCGACACCTTAAATCGTAACAAAGAAAATAAGAACAAAAAGCTGAAGACATTTTCATTGCATTGCACAATCCAAGGCATGATGGTACGATATATTCACATGAGAGGATCTTTGAGATGCAAGAGAATAGTGAGAATATTCTAACACTAAGAAAAAAGATGAGAGAGAGTTCAAATTATAAGGGTTTAGAGATAATTGAGGGCTTATTCATAAAACATATAAATGATAGAGAGTTACATGTGTTGGATGGAACACATGCTAGGTTAATTGTTTCAGCACGTTATAGTATGGGGCATATCAGAGTTAGACAATTATGGTTACTGTTTCGGGAAGATCATCCAGGAAGTGGTCAGTGATGCCATTTGTGTATACTAGGAAAGTACAAAACTACACTAGTGAGAACATAATAAAAAGTATACAAGTATATGAACCTTTAGACTTACTTGATAGCTATAGACTATCTGAGCAATTTGGTATCTAGTAGGAAACGAAACAGGCTTATTCTAGTCATAGTTGATATCTTTTCAAAGTATATGCGGTTGTTTCCTACAAAAGATTGTAACACTAGAGGTACCATAGAGAAATTAAAACAATTTATCGTTGGTTCTTCGAACTAATGTTTGCTTGGTCGTCCCACAGAAATTTGCTTTATCATTACACCCCTCCCTTTTGTCTGGCTGCCGTATTGTATGTAGATCAAGTTAGAGTGAGATGGGTACCCATTGTAGCTACCAATATCTTTCACAGTCTGCAGGAAGGAATAGTATATGATGCTGCCTGACAGCTGTTTGCTTTACTCCTGAACGGTGTATAGATTGCCTACATTTTAGAAATGTAAAGAGCAACATTTTAGGCTATAAGATTTATCCAATAATTTGGGGTTTTGTATTTAAATGTACAATTCTAAATATGTGTTTTCTGTGTACTTGTGTGTTTCGGTAGCTTTTGACTAGAACGAATTCGGTCTGCAGCAATATAGTAAATAAGTATTTAGAATATGTAGGTTTCTGCCACTGCATATATATGACTATTATGAATTGATTTCTGTGCCAATACAAATTATTATTATTAATTATGGTGGCTAAATCCACTTAGTTTTGTTATCCTAAATTATTTGGCAATATTTAAGGGGTGTATACTGGCATAGTTCTTTTGTTTACAAAATACCCTTCGATTTGATTGTTACTAAATATAATTAGTATTTAACAAGGAATAGAGGATACTTATGTTTATCCTTAAACTAGCAATTTAATACTATTTTGCTATCCAAATTCTTAGAAATTATTTATTAGAGTTATATTTTCAGTGTGTTTTGTGTTTAGTTATTGGTTCAGGTACAGATGTTAGAAGAGAAATGCGAATTGGTTTGTGTGTACTGTTATTTCATTCTTGGGATCTCTCCAATCTCCAACTGTGTTTAGCATTTGTTCGTTTTCTTGCCTTGTCTCTCACTTCTTTTGTTACCCATAATTCTGATGAGCATTCTGTTACTAATTTCATTATTTTCTTATTGGTCCGCTTGAATTATGGATAACAAAGGGTTAGCCCAAACCAATGTTATAAATACTGTGATAAATAAACACAAGTTTCTGTAACATTCTATAATTTACTACAACAACCACTAATAAATATTAAATAAACTGTATACTAGGTTGGACCTTAATTTTTTACTCTTGATTTTTTTGGGACAATCGCTAAAATTGTTCCATTTGAAGTAAAAAAAATTGTGTAAAACATAATATCGATTGGATAATGCAAAAAGTGTTTCATCGAGCCTAAAGATCTCAAACTTTAGTAATTGAACATGACGTATAAAGACAAAATTTCTATACGATTATTTAAAATAAGTGTATATTAAATAAATATGCTTTTTGTTTACTTAAAACTAGTTTTTATTTGAGTATATTTTGTAGTTACATATATCGAATCTAAATTCACGTAAATATTAACTGATGTTTGGAATACAAATCATATGTTGCATATTACTCCAAATTGCAGATCCTGAAAGCTCATAACATGTTGTAACTTGCACTATAGTTAGACTGTGTTTTGATATGGATGGTACGAATTGTCAGTTGCTGTCTATGATTGACTGAGACAAGTCTGGTATAAGCTTCAATAATATCCATTCAAAGAGGTAATGCTCAGTAAAGAAAACAGTGAAAAGAGATTATTTAAAATTATCAACTACAACGAGAAGCACCAATAAAATATTTCTGTTGGAATGTGGCGAAAGTCAAATTATTAATGCTAAATTACCATCAAATGGACAAGCTTTAAGGGTATTATTTTACAATATGCTTAAAGTGAAGTTTAATCTTTGTATGAATTCCACTTTAATTATAAAGGCGGCAGATTTTTTTGGGAAAAAGTGACAATTCCAACATGAAAAGTTCAACGAAGTGATGAAAAGTTGGAATCGTATTAAGTATGGAAATCTATTCAAAGAAATTTTAAATGTCAAAGTGAACTACAAATAAATCGGCAGCCGGCATTTCTTGAAAGATGTACAGCCTTTTTGATATCACACATGGTAATGCATTAGAAATAATTAACATTTAGGAAAATAAGATATTTTTTCACAATCAGAGAAAAAATTGACGATGTGGCTGAGTGATTGGGGCGACTATGTATTATTGGCAAAAAAGAAACAATTATAGAATTACGTAAAAGTATTAAGCAATTTACAGTTTTAAAACATTTTTATTTCGAGATAATTCAATATGACAGCCAAAAAATTTGGAATTTGCGTAATTTTTGTTTCTTTATATGTAAAAGCATGTAACCAAGTTCCAATTGTGGCAAAAGCTCCCTCTCAAGATTTACAGTATATAAAATTGTGTCACACTACTCAAATTTTGTAATCATTTATGTTATTTGGTGATCCAAGCAGTAGCTCTATCATTTTTTTGATGAGCACAGTACAATTGAAATAAGTAAGTCAAAACATATTACTTCTTTAATTAACAAACTCGCATCTGCTTGTTTTACGATCAGAACTGTGTCAATCGAACTACCTTTTACTTGTGTTTGCAAAGCCTATCATGCATTATTTGAATCTAAGATGAGATATGGTATATCATTTTGGGGACGTGCAGCCGCAATAAACACATCCAAAAAAGGACTGTGCGAATTATCTGCTGTGCAGACAGAGATGCACATTACTTATAATACTCACGTTCACTGGAATGTTTATTTATGAGTTGCTAATTTTGTTCTACAAAATTAAGAACTGCTTTACAGTGACTAATTTTATCCATCATTGTAACCTTAGATATGCCAACAACATCTGCAAACAACTACCAATCTATAATAGATTCCAAAAGTTGTTTACTTACATAGCCCCAACATTATTTAATAAACTTGATAATGAAATGAGATCATTACCTATGCTAAAAAATTTAAATCTGTCTTGCTGCATGTGCTCCTTCTTGATCGAGCTTACTATAGTCTTAAGGAGTTTCTCGATGACAACTTTGCCATGCATTGAAATTTATTGTTTTCTTAATATTTGACATTTATTGTATGTGACAAATGTATTAATGTTTTCTATATTAAGTATGCAACCATTTTTTTTAAAAGGGAATAATTGCTAGTTGAAACAAATTAGAAATCTACCAGAAGAAGCGAAAGGTGAAAAAAATTAAAAAATTCGTCCAGACCACATATTTACAGGATTGGTCGATCCTCAATTTTTCATGTCCTCGGTGCCATATGGAAAACAACAAGCTTGTTATTTTCTAATTTGATTCAATCACAAGGTTAAGTTCACATTTCGTATCCACAATCTTGCAGAATACAATTCAGCTGTTATGAAACCTGGTTTGTAAAGTCGGAAATAACAATTTAATCTTTTAAAAGTCCATGTAAGCACCTTATGGTTCAGAAAATACCTCTTACTTTCCAACTTGTTTCATACACATGGCTCGTGGACATTGAAAGTTTTGTTCTGATAAGACTTCCTCCCGCTTAAACTGTTTTGGGAAGTAATTTTTTTAATCGGCTCACTTCCACTACATCGTCGAGGTAAGCAAACTAGTCGTTGATGGTGAGACGCTGTTCAAAAACTTTAGGTACTTAAAAAGTTTTTATTGCAGCGCAAGACCTTCTGTAGGGTTAACCACCCCAATAGTGACATTTAGATCGCAAATGTTGAAAAAATCCATCCCATACTGCATAAGCTTGGGGCCGGCGCTTTGTGACTATAAAACCGGGACCTGTGTCAGATCAACTTAAAGACCGCCGCCAACCACTAGTGGTTAAGGGTAAGTGACTTTTTACTGGACTCCAAAAGGGCCTATAAATTGTTTTTACAACCCCCTTTTCCACTAGGGCTAAGTCCCAAGCCACCATGTTAGTAGTCCGTAAGACTCGGCACCCCATTGTTATCATAACCTAGTAGTAAATTAGTAAATTTTCTTATTCAAAGCATTTGATTGTTTAGAAGTGATATTTGATAAAAATTTTATATTTAAGAATTTACAGCTATAGCTATTGTAAAAAGACTTCAATTAAAGTATGTCCATGATTATCAGATCTGATGCTCATCCTAGGTTTAAGAGACAAAAATATTCTTTAAAAAATAATTTTGGTTCATATCATTAAACTTTGTAAATTGATGTAATTTTTTGAATAAAAGTTATTTGTTATACAATAGATATTTTCTTATTCTAACGATTAATTTTCTAAGTAAAATAAATTAAAATATTTAAAAAATTCATTCCAATAGGGTTTCTGTTCCTACACCAAAAACGCCCTTTTTAATACTTGCTAGATACAGTGTAACAGGATAAATTCCTGATACAAATCATAATGCTAGGCAACCCAATGTACTCTGCTCGCGTATCTATATTATATATGATTTAAATTAAACCTGGTTCACTCTTTCGGTGAATCTATAATATAAGTATAATAACGTATAATAACATCCATCCTAATGTATAGATCACAATAGTCTTATAAGGACTAGCAAACACTAATAATAATTAATTTGTACTAATATTTTTAATGCTGACATTACTGGATAAAATATTAGCTGAATCCTTTAAAAGTAGTTTTTCTAGAAGTAATTTTCCAGCAACGTGTAGTAACTTTTGTGCAATAATATTACAATTATATAAATCTTGAATAAATGCATAAATTGCATGAGCTTGTTTATTAAGTGACATTACATTTCGAATGCTATTCGTACATTTTTCTTTTATTGCAGTACTTACTAAATGCCTATGCACTTTATTCTCCTCTTGAATATCTTGAATATTTGCTACTAATTTTAATTATTCTAATATTCATATCATTTATTCACATTTACTGGTTCAAAGTTGCCTGAATTATCTTTCCTCCCTATAATACCTCGCTAACTGAAGTTGAATTTGGGGATTTTTTAACACGCGTTTCAGAAAGTATTCATCCTATCATCATCATCATCATTAGGTCTTCAATCCTGAAACTGGTTAGACACGTACCCTCATTGTTTCCTATTCTGAACTAACCTACACATTTCCCTGAAATTTGCACAGTCTGCATCTATCACTATCTGCATGCGATAGTTTGATCTCTGCATGTAATATATCCCGTACTATTCTCCAAAAATGCCTTAGAATGTATTCTGCCCTTCTATTTTTTCCTACAGATATCTTTATTCCCCTACTATTTCTATAACCTATTTGTTATTCACTTTGTCTGTCCATGTTATCATCCTCATACATCTGAATCACAACATCCAAGAGGCTGCTACGGTTGTTCTGTCTGATTTTCCTACTGCCCGTATTTTATAAGCATACTGTGCTGTGCTCCATACATATGCTTTCAACAATTTTCTTCTTGTTTCTATGTTTGTTGTCTTTGGTCATAGGCGCTGGTCTTTCTTGTTAGATGCAGTCCGGTCCCCTTTTATTGTTTTACAATTTTATACCCTATTAGTGATTGTGAAGGGGGCAAGCAGCCTGTGACTGCCAAGTTCCCCCAGCACTTGAACATTTGCCGATTTAATATTTTTTCCAATATATCCTTTAGCACAATCAACATTAGTTGCAGATATTTCACAACCAACACCTGTAGTTGTTATAATAATCATCAGATTTATGTGTACTTATTTTTTCGTCATTAGGTTTTCCGTCTCGAAACTGGTTGGACTTATTTATATTCTGAGCTGGCCTACACAGTTCCCTTAAGTTCCCACACAGTCTATATATAGCTCGGTTCCCCTTCTATTGTTTTCTAATTATATGCCTTATTTCACCGAGATTCAGTGGTATGTGAATGAATTATAAATAAAAATCTTTTGTTTTAAGAGTAACTGCTTTGTTAATATCGTGATATTCTCAGAACACTTATAATTGCAAAAGCAAATCCATTACTTTACATGCCAATGTTAAAAACCATATATTACCATCTATGACACATTTACTTTCTCTAATGTTAAAAGAGAGCAGACAATTGTGTTTGTCCATCTCATGTTATTACAAGAGAAAGAGTAGTTACTGTACATATAGAATAAGCAATGTTGTTTTCTAGTTTTACTAGAAGTTCCTTGAGTTTATTTGGTCTCAACTACAAGGTGTCCAGAAACGCTTTTCACAAAAGAAAAGCTGCAAATTCTAGAGTTTATTTCATGTCGATTTGACACAAATCTTGTGGTCTAAACATGCTTGCTAAGGGAGTTAGAGCTTTTTAAAGATGGTACCATAAGATCGGTTTAATTCGTATATCTTCAAAATGGTTTCGTTTTAAGTGATTACATTTGGAACATTTATTTTGTGGAATATGCCCAACTGTATGACATAGAAACGATTTTTTAATTGTAGTCAGCAGTGGCTCATTTGGGAGAGATATTGGACATTTTTATTCATAACTTTTTGCCTTTCAAATTTTGCAATTTTGACATAGCATTTAACAAATCTTGTTTTTATTTAAAAAAATAATTCTGTTATCTAAAGTTGCTATGACGCACGGTTTAAAAAAAATCGATTTCATGAGTCGATGCATATGTTTCCATTGATTAAAAAATTTATTTCTCAGTTATGAAAGATGGCCATGGAAAATAAAAATAAACCACAATTGTATGAATATCAAACTGTTCTTATGTCATAAACTGCTTCCAACTCTAATTTGGCTTTTCTAAAGTAAAAAATAAATACGAGTAAAGAATTAACTTTTTCTGATACAAACTTTAGATGATGAAATTAGTAATGAAAAAGAGTAGAATAAAATGACAACTGAAAGCACTAAACACAAAAATAAATCTATAACAGATGCTCGACAATGCAGCTCGATTCTAAGCAGAAATTTAGTCGCTTACGCAAAGATTGTTGAATTCTTGCATAAGTTCCAATATTGGTTGCGAATAAACAATTGATTTTATATGTCCCCAACTGGACCATCTCTTCCAATTCATTGTTGTCGATAGTTATTGTCTAAAAAATTTCGAAAATCTGCTGAAGTGAGCTAGAAAATCGTCATGTAGAAACTACAATTTCTGCCGAATATGTAAATTACTACCACCAAATAAATCGGGTAAAGTATTTTGTAAAAAGTCTTGATAATCTTTGCATTTTAAACGATTGGATAATTGCACAGGCCCAAGCAGATTATATCCAAGAATGACTATCCATACATTTATGTTAAACCTTTCCTGATGTTTAGTTTCTTTTATAACATGATTATCACTGACATAGGAATAATACTGCACATTATGCATATTCAAAATTCCATGCTTAGTAAAATTGCCTAGTCACAAAACAAAATATTTGAGAAAAAGTTTTGGTTTTGATTAGCTTTATTTTGTAACCACATAAAAAATAAACACGAACAGAAAAATCACCGTTACACGTGGTCTGGACTTTTCTAAAATGAAAAGGATGCAAGTTTTCTTTATGGATAATATTCCACATAGAAGATTTTGAAGATGAATGAACTGCAGCCAATTTTCTAACGCCAATTTCGGGATATTCCTCTACTTCCCTTAAAATATCATTCTCATATTCTTCTCTTACGTCAGCATGGCTTACAGTTTAATTGTTTTCGGGAATTATCGATCTAGTTTCCATAATTCTTTGATGAAGAACTGCAAATGTTTTGAGAGCAGGATGTCTTCTATTTGGAAATCTATCTGCATACCTATGTGAACCTGTCCAAGTGCTGCATTGCATTTCACCATACACTAAATGCATATCGGCACATTCTTTGTTAATAAACCAAACCACTATAATAACCTTAAACTTTTGTTATTTGGAAATTAAAAATAATAAATAACTCTTTACTTAAACCTAGTTTACAACTAACAATATTGAAATATATCATTTGACATACGATTCTTTACTCATATTTATTTTTACTTTAGAACTGCCAAAGCATTAGTTGGAAACAGTTTACTACATAAGAAAAGTTTAACATTCATACAATTATTATCATGTTTATTTTCAATAGTCCTGTTTCATAATTTAGAAATGAATTTGTTAATGGAAACGCATGTATTGACACATGAAAGGTTCAAATCAAAAGAGCTCTAACTCTTTTAGCAAGCATATTTGGATAACAAGATTTGAATTGAGTTCTAAAATTTTCAGTTTTCTTTTCTGAAGAGCGTTTATCGACACACTGTAGAAACCTACCTTGGCACCTGATTATCATTACGTGTAAATTGGTCACATTTGATGAGGAACTATTATAATTTTGTAAACACTACTTCATTCATTTCTTCATAACTAAACATTTTATTACTTATTTTAGAGATGCTGCATCCACTATTTGAGGAAATTGAACTACCTTCAGGCACTGTTATATATTTCTCCAAATATACAGGGTATGCAGATAATACAAAGCCTGTGGTATCCAGTTTACGGACAGGAGGAATTTTAGCAGATGAAATGGGTTTAGGAAAAACCGTTGAAGTGTTGGCTTGTATTCTGTTATCTCCAAAACCTGGCGACGATTCCTTTAACTCATCATCATCATCATCATCAGAAAGCCCATCAATAGTAATAAGACAAAAGAAACGTAAATTTGAAGCACTTCAAGATGAAACTTACCTTATTACCCATAAAAAGCCTAAAAATATAGAAAATTTGGAAAACTCACCAAAAAAATCTCGAGTTCAGTTTTATTTGAATCAGTGGTATGATTTAAAATTGCAAGAAGTAATGGTGAATAAGCCTAAAATTGCCAAAAGTCAAGCAGAAGTTTATTGTATATGTGGAAATACTAACACAACCAAAGATACAGTTCACTGTGTAGATTGTCTAAGATACCAACATGGGCCTTGTGTTGGTTACAAACCAGAGTTTGGGGACTATAGATGTGCTAAGTGTTGGAATGAACAGGTAAATATTATTTTTATAAATGATGTTAATTTAGATTATGTGATTAATATTAAAGATTTTAAGATGATTGGTGATAAACATGATTTTTAATATCATTTAAATTAGCGTCTTCATAGGTTCATGTTTCCCATATCTTTAGGAATGCCTTATTGAATAAAATACCTTGACTTGAGAAAAATTGTGGACTCCAAATTAATTAAAATAAATTGATTTCAATACAGCAATGCCAAAATAATTATGCGTTGAAAACTAAATGTATTACAATGAAAACCGATGTTAAAATTTAATCAAGATTTACACATGATTATTTACCATATACTGCTGGCTAGCACAAAGTCACTTAATATGCACCACTAATTGCATACTTACTTTTAAGTAGGTTTAACTAAAGTGACACAAACAAATGTGTATATAAAATTAAAAACAGTAAACTTATGTAAAAAATATACTCCCTTTCCACTGCTGCCTGCCATTGTTCTAATTCAGTTAACATTTTAGGATGAAAATGCTATCGCTTTACCTTCTTGAGATATAGTTGCTTCTAAGGCATGATCGGAGGCATCAGTTTCCTCTAAATTGAACATCACTTTCTATTGCATGCATATCATTTTTACTAATGTCATTCTTTAATTCTTGAAAAGCCTCTAATGCCAACTTTGGTAACGAAAATTCGTTTGCCTATATTAAAGAAAAATTAGGAACCCATTTTGCATAATACACAAGCATCACCAACACTCGTAAACCGGAAGCATTTTTGGGAATTGCCATGCTGATCAGTGGCTCCAGGCAATCGGGATTGGGTTTTATAGTGCCATTTTGTATCACCTCCAAGTAACTTCACCATAGTAATCCAAAATGTACATTTATCCGTATTAATAGTTGATTTAAGCTTTTCTGCGGTCTTTAAACATTTTTTTTAAATTAAAATCTTGTTCGGAGAGTATACTGTATACTGTAGGTAACTCTTTGGAACCTTGCTACTCCATTTGTTACTCCAAATGAATTCATGTAAAGTGATACAGTTTCCACAAGCCTCAAAACTTGTATGTAGCTTTTCCTTTTCCAGTAGTTCAACATATGGATAAGCACTGCAAAGATGTATTACACATACGACTACATAGCTATTTCTTGCACAGTATCTTCTATTTTTGGAATAGTGTAAGTACCCGGAATAGTAAATAGATTTATTGTTGGAGAGTAATCAATCACTAATCTCCTTGTGTGATGCTCACTACGAGTTACCAATAGTTGTGCATGTCATAGAGCATTACTTTCTCCTATAATTCCTTCATGGACCATTCAGCTACTTCATTTTTTTATAAATGATAGGTCATCAGATCCATACTGACTTGAACCAGTGACCACAGATTTACAATCACTACTTAAGTTACAAAGTAATTTGATGTGCCGTTTGGCTACATCAAATTTTATATTAATATTTAGATTTAGGAAACTTTTGAATTCAGCATGGGAAAACTTTTTTACCATCCTTAAATAAGTATTTAAGCGCGAAATTCATGAATACAGTTTCTCACGAAGAGGTCAATCACCCCATGATTTGTGGCTTGTACACCGCATACGTTTCCGTTTCCAGGCTAAAACAATGCCATGTGGATAAAACGGTCCACCTTGAGAAGCATGGAATGGTCAGGTTACTATAGCTCGAGGGAGCGAGGTATCTTAAAGTGAGGGACTTTACTATCGGCGATTGAAGAAATCGGATATGTGTGTTTGCGCGTTACTTTGGCAAAGTGATTCCTTTCGATTCTTGTAACTCTCTGGGGCTCTGCCATAGTAAGGTATATTTACTTCATCATCCAAAATTTGTACACACAAAAATGGACTAAAAAATGAGCTGAGGTGGCCTTGGTTCCAGTAAAAACCACGTATGCCTGTTATTTTTGTGGGATTGCACCCGAATTTGGGAATGTAATACTTTACATCCAGGGTAAGGCGTAAAATATACCTTAATTTATATTATTGTAACAAGTTGTGGAGAACGTACTTGAGTCCACATATTGATAATGGTTCACGCTCTTCTCCAAGATTGATTTGAAAACTTGAATGCAATGAGAGTAGATATAGTACAATTATTGAGTTACAGTACAGCTTTTCCAATATTAAAATTTTTACTTGTGGGTACTTATAGCCTTGGATGTCTAGTTCCACCTTACAAAACCCAAGCGTTTTAGATTGAGAGCATGGGCCAGTCATTGAACCAATTTCCACTGACGGTTATATTGTTTAACATATTCAAGGCTGATGAAACTTTTAAAACTTTCGATATCAATTAAACCCTTGACAACTTACCATTCAAGTGGATATTTGTTGTAGATTGTGATAACTCCTTGATTGAAGAGGAAATTATTTATGCTAATCGCACAACAACTGCTGAAGAGGCAACGAAAGTAATGCTCTATTACGTGACATCTAAGATAAATGGTCATTTTTGCTGGGTAAAGTGTTCTAGCATTCCTGCCGAAAAACCATTTAGAAGTAGTAGTAGCACTAACAGTTAAGATGTTTCAGATTTTCTTTTACTCACCACGGAAATGTTTTGTGAAATCTCTTCAAGATCTAAAGTTGCAGTTAGCATCTGTGATGTATTACTGTAGACAGTTGTTTGAGTTTCAGGAGCCTTCATTGTTTTAATTAGATCCATTGCATCCTTTAGAAAGTGTATTATTTTCTAATAATTGCCGTCTAACTACAGCAGAATTAATACCAGTTATAAATGTATCACGTATAAAATAGTCACGATGCTGTTCAGTTGTAACTCTAACAAATATACATTCTTTTTTAAGAATCTTCAGTGCTTGCACAAACTGGTCAATAGGCTCGTCAGTATGTTGATGCCTGATTGAATAATTATATCTAGCATAGATTTTGTTTGTAGGCTTAGAATACAGAAATTCGAATATAGCTATGATATCTTCATATTCATTACATTCTGTTATGTATTCATATACATTTGCATCAACATGGTTTATTAATAAATTTAATTCATGAAAGAGTAGCATTACCATTCTTATCTACTCCAGTGGGAAAGTTATCTAAGAAGTTCAAGAATGTGACCTTCCAATGCTTTCGTTGTCTACTGGCTTCAGTTACATTGGGATCAATACCTAAGCGGTTTGGTCTGAATAGTTTGCCCATAAATAATAAGGATAATCTGAATAAACTGTGATGAAATTGAAGTAGTTTTACTGAGATATTGTATTTTATTCAGATTATTCTTCTAATAAACATACAAGTTCAGGAACGTAGAAAAGTAAATGTTAGGAAAGGGATGAGACAAGGATGTGCTATATCCCCATTAATTTTTAACTTGTACATCGAAGAGGGAATGAATAATGTCAAATGCAAGACATTTAGAATTATGCAAGGACAAAAGGTTGATATGCTTAGATTTGCAGATGATATAGCGGTATTAGCATCTACCAAGGAAGAGTTAGAAGCTGCTCTTAATAAAATGGAAACAGTTCTAACAGAAAGATACGGTATGAAAATTAACAAAAATAAAACTAAAGTACTAGTATGCAAAGGAGGGGAAAATAAATTAAAAACTAGAATACAGATAGGTAACGAGAACTTACAAGGGGTTAAGGATTTCTGCTACCTAGGAAACCAAATAACGCAAGATGGGAAGAACACAAAAGATATAAAACAAAGATTAGCACAATGTCGTACTATATTTAACAAGAAAAAGCAATTACTGTGTTCAAAGACGACAAACATAGTAACAAGGAAAAGATTGCTTAAAACATATGTGTGAAGCACAGCTGTGAAACCTGAACAGTATGAGAAGTGGATAGGAAAAAGATAGAAGTCTTTGAAATATGGTGCTACAGACGCATGATGAAGATATCATGAACAGACAAAGTTAAGAACAAAGAGGTACTAGAAATGGTAGAGGAAAAAAGAAGTATGTGGAAAACAGTAAAAAATACGAGAGGTAGGATGATAGACCACATACTAAGGCATATGGGAATAGTGTGGAATATATTAGAAGCAGGGATGGGAAAAAAGAGAGATGGATGTAGACCTAGATTAGACTATTGCACACAGATAGTGAAAGATGTAGCCTGTGGGAATTTCAGGGAAATGTGCAGGTTAGCTCAGAATAGAAATCAATGGAGTTACACGTCCAACAAATTCGAAGATGGAAACCTAATGACGAAAAAAATAACTGTACTTAAACCTGATGATTATTATAAGCAACTACAGGTATTGGTATTGCATTACTCTCAACTAATGTTAATTGTGCGAAAGGATTTACTGGAAAACTATTAATTCGGCAAATGTTTAAGTGTTGGGATATCCTTGGTAGCCACAGGCTGCTTACCCCTTTACATACTACTGAATATCCGCGAAATAGGGTACATATTTATAAACAATAGAACAGGAACCGAACTGCATCTAACAAGAAAGAGCAGCGGTTATGTTCGAAGACAACAAACATAGAAACAAGGAGAAAATTGTTAAAAGCATATGTGTGTAATACAGCATAGTACGCCTACAAAATGAAGGCAGTACGATAAGCAAACAGAAAAACAGCAGAAGCCTTTTGGAATGCTGTGCTTCAGATGTATGGGGATGATAGGATGGACAGATAAAGTTAATAACAACGAGATAATATAAATAGTGGGGGAATAAAGATAACTGCGGAAAACAAAAGAAAAATAGAAGAAATAGAAAGGCAGGATAAGTTCTAAGGCATTTTTGGGGAATGGTGCGGGATATATTACAAGCAGAGATAGGACAAAAGAGAGAGTTGGGCCTAGATCAGTATATTGCACACAGATAGTGAAAGATGCAGACTGTGGAAATTTCAGGGAAATGTGTAAGTTTGCACAGAATAGGAAACAATATTGGTATGCGTCTAACTGGTTTCAGGACTGAAGACCTAATGATGATGATGAAACATGCAAGTTATTTATAAAGACATGCTACGTACATTGACGTAACAACAAAAAAACAAGAAAAAGAAAGAAGAAAGTAAGTAAGCCCGGGTTCAGGCGGCGAGTGGGCGGGGTCTTATACCTATAGCTAAATTAAAAGGAAACTTGCAATAAATAGAAAAAAATTATATATACACTCACTCATTCACACTCAGAACAAAACATACAACGGAAAAGAAAGAACTTATAATTAAAAAAATATTTATACAACACAGTAAAAAGAAATTATTCAAGAAAAATGGCAAGCTGTAGTTTTTAGGCAACTACCCCTTGACAGTAATTAGAAAAAAAGAAACAAACAAACGCAACCTTAAAAACCACAGCTCTAGAATATCGTAAATATACACTTAACCTATTTTTACAAACAATAGCAACAACATTTTCAAATGTGCCAGCAAGTCTTTAAACAATTTTTCATTAATAAGTAGTAAGTTTTTAGTTATTAAAACAAATAGTAAAGCATTAATAAAAAAAAAAGCAGCAAATACCCAAAATAGTTCAATAAATTTTTATATATAAAAATCAAATTTAGAAATGCCATATTTGAATGGTAAAACCCCAGGCGTTCTGGTTTCGAAGTCAGAAGCGCATACAGAGAAAACAAAAAAAGGAACTCACCCTCGAGTTACTGGCATCGGGGTGGAACCAGTCGCTGGTCTACGTCCAGGCAGAGCGCATTTGACCTTGCATTCCCAGAAGAAACGACAGCTCAAGGGATTAACGTGTCCTCCGCAGGAAGCTAGAATAATTACGAACCATATATTAATTTATTGAAGCCGAAAAAAGTATTGTTTCATACAAACTCTATATACTTACCACGCTAAATAATGCGTGCCGGAAATTCGCATAACAAAAACGAACTAATCAAAACAGAACGCGTTTTCGAGTTGCTAATCGAACTGCAAATGAATTGTTACATTTGTTAAAGCACCAAAGCAAGGAAATAAATTAGGAAAACCCTAATTTTATTAAAATAAATTCGCCGAATTCTTTAACAAGGGAAAACACACCAGCATTTAATTATTAAAATACTTGGAAAGTCGCCTATCTAATTAAGGCATAAATTTCAAGGTACGAAATTCTTAGAAAGGATTGTTATTTTTCGAATGAGCAGAAAGATTTATCAACTGACCTAGATAGGATATTTATTATTAATTACAATACAAATTTTAATACACGAAAGGGTTATTTTTAATTAACGGAATTAATTTTTGTGTTGAACGCCAAAGGAATTTAAGGTGAAAATTATTGTATATAAACTAATCAACTATTTATGAAAATGAACGTAACAGACATTACAACTGACATAAAACTTCTTTTTTTATCGTAGGCCTACTAGAACATAAATATTTTCATAAATATTAATCTAAATACATAATACTGCATTATGGTAACATAAAGCACTACTGTATATAAAAATTTTTTTCACATCTTGTAAATAATGTAAGATATTTCTAGTGATGGTAAAGTAACTTCAAACAACATAAATGACTACCTAAAACAAAATGTTTAAAAAAATGTATTGTTACTTAAACCACTACGGTCCCATAATCTCTGTTATCATCGTGTTTCTTGTGGCTAATGACCTATGATATTCATGCCGCATGAACTCAAAAAGAAAAATACCATGCATATTTTTTATCTACAAATTTAAAAGAAAATAACATAACAATGATTTGGTCATGTAGAAAGAATGAGTGATGAATGTTCAACGAAGAATGTGCACAAAGGATGGATAAATGGTGTGAAAAAAGATAGGCCACAAAAGATATGGCTAAACTTTGTAGATGAAAGTGTTGAAAGAATGGAAGTGAATAGCTTCAACAATAAAAGAAGTGATGCTTAGATGTTAACTAGGCGATGTGTGTTTCAGTGTAAAAAGGTACGGGGAACAGAAGCGATATTTAACAGAGTCTGATCGTTCTGCAAGATAAATTAATATTAAAAAAAAAAGGTTTTGCCAAGATTGGTCTACACCTTCTAGATACCTATGTAATGGCTATGTATATATGTACATTATTATAATAAATGCATTTTGCTTCTGGCAAATAGAATATTTTGTACGGAAATGTTTGCAGTATCCATTTACTGTTTGCTATTGAACGTAAAATTAACAAATGCTAAAATGCCCGAAACTACACTTTAAAAAGAACATAGTTTTAATCAAAATTAATACTTCAACTTATATGGTATGGATCCAACAATTACTCTACCAACCCTTTCATAGGTCTAACTACTCGCTTAACTCACCAATATCGAGGATGACCTCCTCATTTAACAAATATTTAAGTTCGGGGGACATATTTGATTTCTCCCTATATCATCGATAAATCCTAACAACTAGAATTTATACTACCCAGTTGTCTTATTTATGAATTTGATAAAACTAGACTCATCTCCTTGACAAATTATATTTAGTGTGTAACTAACTTTTTACTAATCGCTTTTCAATTACTGGTGGAGCTGGTAAATTACATATCTGTAAATAGAGTTGTTCTATGTTTTCTTTAATTTTAAATGTAGTTTGATATATAAAAGCCTTGGATGTTTAATTTAATTAATGAATTAAGTTTAGTTTTGTACTACTCAGGAAATCTATATTGTTATTGTTATTTATTTACTAGTTTACCCATCATGTAATTTCTTTTTGATATTTT
Organism: Platerodrilus igneus; assembly: GCA_036346225.1. Taxonomy (NCBI): domain Eukaryota; kingdom Metazoa; phylum Arthropoda; class Insecta; order Coleoptera; family Lycidae; genus Platerodrilus; species Platerodrilus igneus. Next base: position 302,764 of record JARFIW010001304.1, read on the forward strand.
GTGGACACTTCACTGGGTTTGTCCCGTTTGTGCCCCAAAGGAAATAAATAAGTAAATAAATAAATAAAAGATGAAAACCGAAACATGTATCCATTTAACAAAGTAATCGAACTTTGCTAAACAGATGATTTCCGTGTTGTGTGGGGTCATCTTTTGTTTCGTTAATGCATAGAGACATCAAATGTGTACAATTTATTTACAGATTTAGAATTAAACATGGGCTGTGAGAAATACATACAATAACATGAAATTGAAAATAACAATTACATAATATTCTACATGCATATGCAATGTAAAAATGTCCTTTAATTTATGCATGAGAATAAAGCTTTTATGTGAACAAATTTTATTAATTCTAGAAATGCAAATGTCATTTAGCGTTAGACAATTTATAGCACGGCTTTGAATGAATGTAATGTTTGTACACAAAAAAATTAAACTCGTGCAGTGGATTAATTTTGAACTTTTATGCACGTTTCTGTGAAGAAACTTGATTCAAAAAGAAGCCTACACTTAATTGGATTAGCACATGAGTAGGTACTCACAAATATGGTGTTGCCTGAGATCTGCAGGTAGAAGTTTCGTTGGATCGAAGCCTGCATACGGTACTAGATGAGGCAGGCTAATCAATTCAGGTGCCATGTATTGTGCAGGTTCCTTTATCAGCGATATGAGGCATGGAACGGCATAATGATGGCGGATTCTTCGTAGTAGGCATCGGAACTGGTGCGGGGTGTGGTATTCACACGTCCAGGCTGCTGTGTCCACTCCAGTAATGGTGGGAGGCGAAGACGAGGGCGTCACGGATGCCTCGGACATCCCGTCTCGGTGGGGGTGGGCCATGTTTGGCTTGGGTTCAGCAACAGATGCTGATACAAAAATTGTTTTATGAAGTAACTTCCTTTGGTGGAAGTCCAGGCCCTGGTGATAGGATTTGGAGCACCTTGCGGGCAGGGCGTGGAGTATTCACGTTTGTGCATAAAGCACAACCTTCTGGTTTAACTTCCAGGCTTTGGTGCACCGTAATAAAAGGTTAAACTCAGAAAATCAAAAGTTATTGCTTACTCCTGGCTATTGCATGTCATCATACACCCAGAAACAAGCGAAAGTATACATCTTAAGATTTTAATGCTCGCCTCCTTGATCATTATAAATAATGTTTGTATTCTAATAATAGGAAATTCCAGGTGAGTCTATTCGATTTTAAGGTGTGTTGATAGACGAGTCTATTATTAAGGGGCGTTCATGTCTGCGTTTCTATGACGCTTATGAAGTCTGTTAAGTACAACTTGGGTTGCAAATCTACAAGCTTAATAGTGCAAGTGAGTATACTTGTCTAGACGCTAACATTCTTTGACATACTATTTTTCTTCGAATACTAATTTGACATTCAGCATATTAGTTTGCATGTTCTGAGATCCACCTCCTATCATGTGATGCTCCATATGAAACTGGATGAAATATTGACTTTATTAGTATTTAATATTATATGATTCAAACCTGGAACATGCATTATTAATCAATTAATAAGTTTCTTTCTGCTAATAACAAAAGTAGAAATTAGAGTTTAGAGTATAATAATAAACTCGTTGTATGTGTGGTAACATATCTATTCACTTGTAATCCATATTAATTTGATACATTTTAAGTGAATATCGTCGGTGTTGTGTTAAAAAGGCAAATTGACCATTTAACAAAATGTATAATAAACACAAATGTTACGTTTGAAGTGTTGTTGTGATTGACTAACGTGTCGTTGAAGATTTTGGTAATGATATAATGAAAATATGAAATGTATTTTAGTAGTGTAATAGAAAAATCAAACTTTAATTTATTTGTGAAAAAAGAAAAATATATGGATATTTGCCCTTTTGGTATAGCATTGATTCAGACCTCAGTGGTATTTGCCTTCTAGCTAGGAGCTGAAATTGAAAACTTGCACTTTAGATAATCCTATCAATCCTATCAATCCTATCAATTGTGAATGAATAGAATTTTTAATTAAATTATTTATTAACAAAATTCAACTTTTATCTAAGTCACATTTAAGACGGAAGTTTTATTCGGATAAACTATTCGCATGTGGAAGTGATTCTTAATAATTATGAAAATCATGCCAAATAAGATTTGCACTGTACAACGATATCATATCGTAAAATTTGGCTTTGGTAATTGGTAGTGGTCCATCGGATGCTATTGGTAGATGCTCAATTTGGTCTAATCTATTTCTTCTTTTTCGTAATCGTTTTTTGGTCTTAATTGATTTAAACTCCCCATCATAATCGTATCAAAACAAAATTAAATTTGTTTTTTTTGTAATGCATCATTTTATGTTCGTCCATGCAACATTACTTCCATCAGAACATTTTTTGATACAAGGTTCTGCCATTTTTTTCAATCAACAATGTTATCGAAATTATATTCTTTAACTTCGTAGGGTGACGGATTTTTTCCTGGCTATTTGGCATATAACTTTCCATTCTGGAGGTGCACTCGCACTGTTTGTTTGTTTGTTCTATAGTGGAGTGTATTGAGTTACTTTGTTGTTGAGAGTGCACAGACTCATAGAACGCGGAGGTCATTACTTTCGACATGTGCGATGTTTTTCACAGCATAAGGACAGACTGTGGCAAAAATATTGATTATGGTTTCGTCCACCACAACTTCCTTATGTAAAAAAGAAATGTTTACATCTGATTGGGTTTTTATGTAATTGTTGATGCAGGTGGTCACTTCAATGGATCCATGTCCTCCATTAATCTCTGTCAATAATTTGCATGTTTCCTGATAAGACACCAGATCATAAATCGTCAAGTTATGAATGGAACTTTCTATTATAAAAAATAAAAAAATAACAGATACTTTTTCTTTTGAGCATGCTAACACAGCTTGCATATCAAAATTTAGAATGCGGTGTTGGAAATTTTTTGATTTATTGTCATACTTGTTCTTTACTTCACGTGCTTGGTTCTTACGATATAAATGATTGTTATTCTTGTAACCTTTTTCGATTTTTGGTTATCTGTCAGACTTTCAAACTTTTGGCATGTACTACAAGTATCTTTTTTCGGCTTGCGAAAACATCTTTTATGAGTAAAAATATTTTTATACACAGAAATAGATATAATTTTTTTGTTGTTTTCAACACATCTTTCTCTATACAGCTCAAACATTTTGCTAGTCTTCAGTTCTACAAGTATTTTTTGGTGGAGGTCTTCCTACGATAGTGAGATTCCACTGCTGATATGACTAAAATGTGTTCTCTCACGAATGCTTCATCTTCATCCAATGTTTTTATTATTGACGGATGTCGACCGCGTTTATGGGTTTCTAAGATTCCAGTACTTTCAGTTCACTTTTTTATGCATACTCTTACAAATTTCTCAGAAATATTGTATACTGCCAAAAAGAGAACAGCACACTCATTAGTGTACATTATTGCAAGTAACATAATATTACACTGCATTACGCTTCCGTGAATAATGTTTTATTTGTCATCTTTCAGGTTCAACAAGGTTAAGATGATCCTTATCCTGATCCAGATACTTTCACCTAATTACCAAGTTTAAACCAGGCACTTTTCTTTTCTTCAAAAATTTAGAACTGCATTTGAGCTTACATTTCCTACAAAAAAAATGTGGATCGGTTTTGGCATGCCACTTTTCTTCCAAAGTGATTCTATATAGTTTTCCTGCAGCTTTGAGTTTCTTTTTTCTTTTCTCTTAATAGTTTTTTTTTGTAATTTTGACTTTTATATACTCTGTAGATACATTTATAATAGCGCTTTTAGAAGAATTGCTCATCACAGTTGTAACAATTGACTGCTATCAACATTGCCCCTGAAACTTTGTTTAAAATAGAATCGCTTTCCCAAATACTGATGGGGCAGGCTCACCATTGACATTTGTAAGTACATAGATACTTCTATATTTTCTTCAATATGAAACGTTGATAAAATAGGCATGGGGATTGTGTTACATTTATACATAAGGTTCACCTGCATCCTAAGAATGCCTTCTTTAGCAGAAAAAACGGGTAGCTTCAGTTGAGATGTGACAATGTCGTGATCGGCCAACTTCTCAGATAAGTCAAGTGTTCAACATACGAAGGTAATACCGGTTCAAATTTGATCACATCATAATCAGGTAAACCTACATGTGAATTTGATTTAGACACAGACATATCATTTTCATCATAATTAGCATGTAAGCCCGGTTGAACTGGTACCATCTTACAATAGGATAAGCCATTTTTTAAGTCCAGTTGAGGTGCAGTTATATCATGTTCGATGCAATGTGCCGATATTGTAGTCAGCTAAACTTTTCATACATGAATTCAAGTGTTGAAAAGCTTCATCGTTTTCTGGGAAAAATATTTGAGAAGGGCGCATCTGTGCCAGTTAATGGTCCTGATTTCTGAAGACATAAGTCAACCAAGAGTCTTGCTCGTGACGATTTAAAATACAAAAAAAAAGTTGTTAAAGTACATAATAAGAAATGAGCATTGTTTAATTTGTTAATAGGTAGTTTAAATCTATTTCTACATTATTAACATTTACTACAAGCTTTTAAGAGAACTTACATCTTTTTGCGGTTCATTTAGATTATTATAATAATACTAATACAATCTGTGAAAGAAAGGTTTTAGTAAAATTGGTTTATTCGCCTTTATTAACAAAACACCAATGATATCAAGTTTTTTGTACAAAAAAAGCAATCCCCAATTACAGATTGCTACAATACTGCCTTAGTATTTTCTATAATTTTCATAATATAGGTACATGGATATATGCTTATCATGGATTGGATATTATGAAATCAGATTTTGATATAAAATGTACTTTAAATTGAAACACAATAAAACAATACTTTACATGTAAAATAGTTATTATTTTTTGTTTCTTCTGTAAGTTACAGAAAATGTTATTAGACTTGTTTATCAAATCATACTAAAATTATGTATATGTTGATCATATTTTATTTACAGTTATTTGTTTGTGTTATAATTCTAATAATATGATTTTTAGCCATTATTGGAAAGCAAAGGTACATTAATAGTCTGCCCTTTTTCTTTACGAGCACAATGGTGTGAAGAAGTTTGTAAACATATTACGGGTGTACGTATTCTTGTCTATGAGGGTTCAAAGACTACTCCAATCTATCTTACTGAATTATTGAAATATGATATTGTTATCACTACGTACGGTGTATTACAATCAGAATTTCGTCTGTTTGAAAGCCCAAAAGTATGTAATTTAAGACATGCACGACGATATGCAGCTCCAGGAAGCCCTATATCACGTGTAAATTGGTGGAGACTTTGTTTAGATGAAGCACAAATGGTTGAAGTACCTAGTTCTGTAATATCAACAATGGCAAAAAGGTTAACTGCTCAGCATCGATGGGCTATTACTGGAACTCCTATTACTAGAGAAATATCAGGTAAGTAGAATGTTGCAGTTGTAGGTTTGTAGTTAATTTTTTAGTTGATAAAACTATCACAAGAGTGTTGTTTTTTGGGAGCTAGTTTAGTGAATAAAACTTTTTTTAGGAAAAATAAAGTAAAGTTGATATTCAAAAACTGCTACATTTACTAAATACAACAAAACCTGTTATCAACTAACAGTTAATAAGAAGCTTTTCTAGTTTCAGGCATCTACATTTGATTTTCCAATGCCCTACTCGAAGGTACTACATTGGCCAGGACATGTTGCCTTTTCTAGGCCACAAGATCGGGTGCCTTTGGTCAAAACTAAGTGAAGCATTTCTAAGACGACTTCCCACACTGATTATATCATTATCGTCCAAGAATGGATTCAACTTTCGAATAGGTTTACAACATACTTTACCCTTTCTCAACTGGTCTATTTCAATGCTAAATTCAGTTTGTTGGACATGCTTTATTAAAACCAACAGAGACTTCTTAAGTTCTGGAGTAGTAAATGCTCCAGAAAAATATTTAGTCTTACGACTATAATAAATAAATCAAAGACAGTAACCAATGATTCGTTGCAACTTCGGTAAAGACGAAATTCTATCAATGACAGTCCCTGTATCCTCCACTGAACTTAGTAAACAAATATTCTGGTTTACTTCTTCGTTAATCTTAATCAAATTCGGTTGAACAGGCCAACCAGTTCTCGGTCCAATAAGTCAAAGGGGACCCGCCCACCATAAGGGATGTGACTTCAAATGAGAGGGTAATAAGCACAGTCACAAGGATTATCTTGTGTTGGAACATAAAACCAATGTTCACCAGGCAATTGCTCTTGGATTAGGTACTCACGATTCGCCACAAATGTCTTCCAAGTATGAGACGGCGACCTAAGCCAGGACAGCACCACTTGCGAGTCGGACCATGCAATTGTATCGGTAAATGTTATTTTTTCTTTAAAAGCCTTTCGGACGAACGCTATCAATTCTGCCAAAAGAAGAGCAGCACAAAGCTCAAGGCGAGGAATGGATAATCTTTTCAAAGGGGCTACACGAGTTTTGCTAGTTACTAAAAAAGTGGATATTGTCTCATTTGAATTGTTGGACAGCCGAAAATAAACAGCCGCTGCATAAGCCGCTTCACTGCTATCACTAAATTCATGCAATTCACAAATACATGACTTATCTATGCCATAAAATCTCGGTATAGACAATTCCTTGATTAACGGTAACTCAGACTGAAACATCTTCCAAGAATTAACAAATTCAGCGGGAGGTTCTTCGTCCCAACTCAAGCCCAAGACCCATAATTTGTGAATTAGACATTTCGCAAACACCACTATTGACGACACAAAGCCCACAGGACCAAATATCCGGACTAATTCCGAGAGGATGTGACGCTTCGTGCAATGTGTTTCCTGGGAACAAATATTATATGAAAAACAATCGGTCGCAGGAGTCCATTCCAAACCTAAGACCTTTACAGATGAAGGTTCATCAGTGCTAAAAGATATAGCCTGCTGTCGTGAGATATCCAACCCTTGTAAAACAGTAGAATTATTACTAACAAATATCCTAAGCTCAAACCCACCTCTAAGTAATAATGCGACTAAATTCATCGCTAACTGGCAAGTGTTTTCTGATGATCTAGAACCCAAAATTATGTCATCCACGTACACTTCAGACAGCAAAACTTTGGCTGCTATAGGGAAGTCCACTAACTCATCTCAAGCTAGTTGCTGGATAGTTCGTAACGCTAAAAATGGTGCAGACGATACACCAAACGTGACTCTATTCATAACAAATTCCTGACAGGAAGTTCCGGAGAAAAACGCCATAAAAGATGCTGAAAATTGCGATACTCCTCACAAATGTATATCTGTCGATGCATTTGTTGAATATCTGCAATGAGAGCATACCTATGCAACCTAAAATTCAATAAAATTTCAACAATATTTGTGTGTAATTTCGGACCAGGTAGCAAAGCATCGTTTAAAGAGATGCCGTTCGAGGACTTACTCGAGGCATTCATCACTACACGCAATTGCGTTGATGATGATTGTAATTTACGAACCCCATGGTGAGGTATATAATAGACATTCGAATTCTCTATGGGGGCAGCTTCTGTCATGTGCCCCGAATCAATATAATCCGGCATAGCCTTTATATATAGGCCACATAATTCCAGATTGTTATATAAACGCTTTTCTAATGATTTTAAGCATCGTAGAGTTGTAGAATAGCTTTCTCCAAATATAGGAGGACAACTGTCTACAAATGGCAGACTTACTGTATATCGACCCTCACTGTCTCTTCTATAATTTTTTTTAAATCTCTACAAGGTTGTACCTGGTTGTGAGAAGGCAACTGTTTCAATTTCCACAACTTTTTTATATTTTTCTGTAACGCACTTTCAACAAAATAGCAAAAAGCCTGATTTGGCACCTTGGCCGAAATCTTACCCATTAAAACATATCGAAATATGGTATTAATAACTGATGGCTCTTTGTTATTGAGCCCTGAAAGTACATTACCCAATAAAATCTGGGGAAACACTTCGCTCCTAGCAGCATATCCACAGGCATTTTAACATCAAAATGTGGATCTGCTAAGTATAAGTTTTGTATATGTTTCCACGAATTATTCTTCTGTAAATTATTTGCAGGTATTTCACCACAAATAGACAATGAGAATTGAGTACTGAGAGAAATCAGGGGGCCTACTCACTTCCTAGATTGCGGGGAACAAGTGACAAGCCCTCTACTCTTAATATAGGTTTAGCTCAAACCACGAATAAACATACTTGAATGTTTTCGAATAAAACCTAATTTTTGCACACAACTTTCTGTGATAAAATTGACTTGTGAACCACAATCCAACAAAATGCGAATAGGTACTGACACATTACCTGCACTTAACACATTCACAATCGCTGTACCTAATAGAACCGTAGGATTCCACTGGACCATCTCTGAAAATGGGATTACCCCAGGAGGATAGGATACTCCACTATCCTCTGATGAAGTCAATGGCTCTAAAGTGGAAGAATTGTTCATCTCAGGCACAGATAACTTTCTGAAATGCAGCAGAGTATTATGACGGCCAGAACATATCTTACACGATTTCTGCTCCTTACAAACTTTCACGGTATGTGAATCTTTCAAGCAAACAAAACAGCGATTCCGATTTCTAATCCATCGAAACCTCTCAAAAGCTGATTTATCTTTGAATACAGTGCAAGACGAGATATTGTGTTCCTTTGAACATAAAGGACAACCAGTAGCTGATTTAGCAAACAATACTATAGATTTAACTTTAGGGTTATATATTTGATCACCTTTAACAACTTTTTTAGACTTTGAAGAACCTAATATTCCCAAATTGTCTAAATCACAACTTTCTTTCCCTAAAAACGTTATTAACTAATCTATATTAGGGATTTTCTTACGTTCGTCAACAATGCTTAGCTCAAATAGCTCCCTAGTAACTAGATCTAATTTCTGTAGTAAGATATTAACCAATAACAAATTCAATTGTTCCTCCTGGTCAGTCAATAAAGTTTTGAGCGCGGCCCAATTTTCATTAATTGATCCACCAATCCCTTCATTGTGGAGGGTGAACGACCAGACATATTTTGTATCTTATACAAATTACGAAGATAATTATTAGCAATTAATCTAATATTAAAATATCTATCATTTAATATCTTCAAGGAAATAGGGTAGTTGGCTGCTGTCACCTTTAAACTTTTTATAAGAGATGCAGGTTCAGATTCTAAATGCATGACCAAAAAATGGAATTTTTCTACATTGGATAATTTCCCATTACTATCAATTAAACTTTTAAATAATTCCATAAACGATTGATATTCGGCAATATCTCCAGTAAAAACCTTCAATTTAATAGATGGAAGCTTTAAATGTGGTTAATCCGTAGTACCACAAGATTCCACTTCTTTAACACGTAGAACTTTATCTAACAACCTAACTAAATTTCTATGCTTTGTTCGAATTGAGTAGGAAATATCGTCATAAGTTTCTGTTAAAGTTTGAACTTTATCCACTAAATTATCAGGAATACCTGACTTCACTATACGCATTTGACATTCAGAAAAACGCTTTCTTGTATCTGTGAAGTCTTCCACGCGTATTATACATTTTTGCATTTCTTCCCTTATACCTGAACTTTCAGCAGCTGCATTAAATCCAGTAATTTCACACTGGGTTTAATCAAACTTTCAAGCGTTTCAATACCTTCTTCAAGCTTAGGCATTATTAATAATAAATAAAGTAATTATCCAAATTTAAGCTATAATCAATAAACGATTGATATGCAATGAACTAATGCACGTAAATTATTAAATTCTTCGTAATGTAAACAAACACGCATAACCTCCCAAATGGCATGTAACCCCAAATAACGTCAAAACACGAAGCAAGGTTAGAATGGAATGCCGAGGAAATACGAAGATTTACGACTGCGTTGAAAACAACCAATTCCAAGTACAAATTAACTTGACGGTTGTAATAGATTTCGTGGAAAATGAACCTAAAATAATCTATGTTTAACGGATGCGCGCTCGGTCAAACACATCACCAGTTGAAACGATAACAAACCAGATGCGGCCGAAGGATCATGAACGGGTTTCATTCACTTTCTACGATATAGAAAATTAAGTAGGACTGTATTACATAGGATTTTCAATAACTAAATTAAATGAAATATTCAGAATTGGAGACAATGCAAACAATTGGTTTCTATATAATAAAGCAAACAAACACTCACTTTGTCCATTCCAGTGTACTGCATTTCTACAAGCGCTCGTTCTTGTGGACACATGGACAGCATAAACGTGAATTGCCTGTTCTTTAATATACAGCCATAAACCAAGATATAAACACTGACTCCAAATCCAAAATCACAGGGTAACCACTACATAGGTTACATACAAAAAAAGGACGGTACTCACATTTAACCCGTCAATAATATTTTTACATGTTGCTTCCACCAAGAATGAAAAGTAACTCTTTATTTGAAATAACAAAAAGAGTGGGAGTAAACTCTCATTAATATATCGGAATTATTCGCGAACTAACCTACCATTACCCATCCGACCAATATACCGGATTTATACGCGAGTTAACCAAACACTTACTAAAATGTGTCTTCTTTTTCTAATTTATATTTTAATTTAATAATATAATAATTTTTGCAGGTTTATATGGATTAATAGATTATCTCCAATTAGAACCTTATAATGAGTATGAAACTTGGCAACATTTGTTGTACTTGCCATATGTGTGTCGTTCACCATATCCAATGTATCAATTTTTGGCTCAGGTGCTATGGAGATGGTCGAAAGAAGAAGTAATTGATCAGGTATTTTTTGTTTTATAAACACATTAAAAGTATAAAAATTGATAATACTTGTTTGTTTTATGTTTGATCAAAAATGCTTTGTTTTTTAATAATTTTGTATTGAACAGTTTGGAATTTTTAATGAGTTGGTAGTAGTCTTACATGCAGAATTGACTTTAGATTACTACTGTTATTTACCCCTAAAGGGGTTTGATAACATAACAGGTTAAACGGTGCACCGGCTAACTACAGTGATGCAGATGGGTTTCTTCTTATTAATAAAAAGAAAAAGGTTTAAATTCAAACCTATTTACTTATCCAACCCATCAAAAATGAAGGACGTCCAGGGATGCCAGTGTTTCTTAATTTTCGTGGTCCATTATCATCCTCTTCAGTTCGCCACCTTGTTATTTATTTAACTCCTCATTTCTTCACTTGTGTCCAACATGTCTGTAAATTCCACGATCATGTGCTTGACATCTTCCTTACCTTTACCACTAGCAAAGGTCAGAAGGGTCTTACAGAGCCACCTGCTGATTAACGTAATGGTCTTCATATTTCAGCTGTGTTCTGTTCAATTTCTTTTTTCTGTTCCTATAGGGGACTTACTTTTATAAGTTTCTTCTTCTTCTTAATGTTCCAAACCCCTCTAATATTGTTCTTTGTGTTGTCACGTTTTAATTACGGAATCTGTTCACATAGTATTTTCATATGCTATTCATGTTATCGTCTAGACATATGTCATGACACGTATACCCATATTGCCATATTTATGTGCATGTATTTTGCATATCAGCATTTTTCATGGTAAATATTATGCTTTGGTCCTTCCACACGTACATAAGCATCCCCTTTGGGTTATTGGCCTATTTACTACAAATTAGCAGCGGAGTTTGTTGAGTTAACCTAAAACAATATACAGGACCACATTAAGATGCTGTAAAGAATTCTAGTAAAGAACAATAGGTGAACTCCACACTGCATTATAATGCGCTGACTCTCACTACATCAGTTCAGTTACGTAAACCATGATAATCTGTCACATCACAACATTCGTTCACACAAAATCTCACCAATTCTTGAACGTTTTCGTTAAGATAAATTTTAAATACAAAATAAATATTATATTATGTGTAGCGTTGCACCTTGTACTAATAAAAGACAGCTGTGACAGGAGACTTTTTATATGTTGAAAATGATCCAGTTTACTTTGCATTTTTTACTTATACAGGAGGTACGACTACACTGCACCTTTTAACACCATGTATCTTGAAAACAAAGCTGTTTAGAAGCTATGTTGTGAACTTTTTCTTAAAATTAATTAAAGTAAGTCAATTAAGAGACTTTATTTTTGGGTAGTTATGACTTCATATTAATGAATTGAAAAATGTTGACACTGACTATTTATTTGGAGTGCCATTAGAGGAAGTACAAATTCCTTTTTAGAAGTTGATAATCATAGGAATCAGTTCAAACAGATAATTAGTGTTTAATATTGATGATGTAAAATAAGCTATTATTAAATTCTGTAAAGCAATGTAACTTATTTCAATTAGTTGGTCTCCTAATAAACGTCTACCTATGGAACTACAAAATTTTTATCAAAAGTGTGAGCAACTTTCTTTTTAGTTTAATAGCTTTTTCTGGTTATTTATATAATTATAATATGTAAGATTATTACATCTAAAATTGCTTTTCGTAATTTATTTATGCAATGTATTTTAGATTGGTATCCCGGAACAAACTACAATTGAATACCCATTAAATTTGTCACCAGTTGAAAGTTTTTGGTATAGATCTGAACATGATTCATCAGCATTTGAATTCCAGTACAAATTACGCATTGCAAAACTGGACAAAAATTATTTATTAACATCGCTCGATAGATCTGTATTCAATTTTGTAAGTATCTAGAATTAAAATCATGGTTGAAATATTCTTTTTTTAGATTATGGCCCCGCTATTAACTCTGCGCCAATTATGTAATGGTGTAGGTTCTATGAAAGGTCATTCATTATCAACACGGAAACAAGTTAAAACTATGAAAGAATTGTTAGATGCCCTTATTATGAGAAATGTGAATTCTTGTGAAGAACATTTACGCCTCCTTGTTTCGGCATTAAATGGTATTTACAGTAAAACTCAAGTAATACATCTGAACTTTTAAGTTTTTAGGTAGTGCCGGCATCGCACTAATATTGAATGATCCTATAGAAGCTGTTGATGCATATCGTAAAGTTTTAAGATTGGCAACCAGATTTAATGTGGACGATGGTAAAAAAGGACCCGCTATTGATAAATTGCAAATTATTCATGCAATGCATAATTTAGCAGAAGTTCTTGATACCGCACCTCCTGTAGACCCAACTTTAAGAGATAATATGCTTAAAGCAGAATGTTTACAATTACGTGAAAAGTATCTTGAAAAATATGCCAATGAGGTAACTTTTTTATAAACTATGTTAACAGTAGATGCATATTCAATCTTACATGAAATGATTTACTTTTTGTGCATACTATCATATTCAACTTCCTCGCATTCTGATATAAAATCCCTAGAAAATAATATTCGTTATAACACCTCAGTGGTTCGATACAGATGAATTTTTGGTATTTGAAGTAGGTTCTACCTGCTTGTGGCGGTTGCTTGCTGTGTTTTATTACTTCTGGTGATGCCTCGCAGGACGATACGATTTGGAGAGGTAAGGAGGGTGGGAACCACTCGTCAATATTCGAAGCACTCACACGTCTGCATTCCACGGAAGGCAGTAAGGAAGTTCCCGAGCTATACTACATTTCTCACATAAAATGTTAACACCCTCCAACTGAGGTTGATGCACTTTCATGCACGTTGGTGGGAACCAAATGGTTCCCATGTGAGAATCGTTATGTCAGCATGCTCAACGACCACAAAGATAAGTCAATGATCTAAATAACTGTGTGAACAACTTGACGTGGTTTTTCAGGCGTCAGCGTATCATTATTGTCTGCTGTGAATTTCCCCATGCAGAGTTCTAAAAAAGTCCCTAACCTAAATTAATAAAATATTACACGGAATCTTTAAAATAAGGCGTAACAATTTTTTTTTTTTTAATTCACATATACGGATTACACCTTTACTATTAATAAATAATCCTATAAATGCTATAAATAATTCAAAATATTAAAAATATTAAAACTAACATGCATTATAAAATATATGTCAAATTCATAAAATACTTAAAATATATAAAAAAACTTGAAAAAAACTAGTGAAGCTCACTGTGGGTTTCTAAACAGCCCATTATACTCCCTTTAAATTCCTTTTTAAATTCTGAATGTGTAATTCCTATCACCTTATAATCATGCGCATTAGAAGACCTAACCATCCTAGTTAGGGGGCAGAAATAAGTATAACCCTATGCTGCCGGGAAGAAACAAGCCAATGTCATTTACAAATAAGTTAAATAGCAGGGGCCCTAAGTGTGACCCCTGAGGCACTCCAGATAAAACTTCCATAGGTGCTGAAATACAATTTTTAATCTTTACCGACTGTGACCTGCCACTGAGATAACTCTTTAGCCATTGAAGTAAGTAAAGCTTTAGAGAAATCTGTATATATTGAATCAACCTGCAACCCATTCTCCAAAGCAGTGGTAATTGTGTTTTGATAGACAAGTAGGTTAGAAACTGTCGATCTTTTCTGAGTGAACCCATGCTGGTTATCACATATTAATTTACAACAATACCAATTTAAGTACACAATTAGTAACCTTTCAAGTAGTTTAGGTGTAGAAGGCAACAGACATATTGGCCGGTAGTTTCTAATATCCTCTTTATTGCCACTTTTAAAAACGGGTATGACATAACTTGTACTCCACATCGATGGAAATTTTTGAAGTTTAAATGTCAAGTTAAATAGGAATTGAAGCGGTTTACACAATGTAAATACACCTCTTTAGAAAAATCGGTGGAATCCCATCAGGACCCGTTGACAACCTATCAGGAAGGGATCTGATACCATTGAATACCTCCTCCAAGCAAAACTGTATAAATGGGATATCAACTTGTGAATCGGTCATAGAGAGATTAGTATCGAAAGCCTTGGGGGTATCATTATAGTTTCCTACGAAGTTTCGAAGTTTCTTATCATCGCCATTATTAGCAGTAATATCATCAAGAAACAAACTCTCAGGTAAATGATCGCCTTTTAAACTATTAACATAACCCCAGAATTGTTTTGGATTAGAACAAATCCCTTTATTTACATTGGACATATAAGTATGATAACTGCGTTTCGTAGCCTGTTTACAAAGATCTCGTAAATTACTAAAACGTACATAATCAATCTGGGAACGGGTTTCCTTAAATATAGCATGTGCTCTCTTTTTCTCATGTATTAATGATATCAAGTCCCTGGAAAACCATCTGGGATAGGTAGATAATCTACAGTTGATTACTGGTACAAATCTATCAATGGCAACATTGATTGTTTCATAAAAAGTCCTAACAGACTCATCAATATCCAAATTATTCAGGAGAGAATCCCATGCAATTTGTCCAAAATATTCATTTAATGCGATATAATCAACATTTCTAAAATCTCTATACGTTTCATTGAATTGTAAGGTTCTACACTTAGTAGTAAGAGATAGTTTGCATTCGAGAGCCTTGTGGTGGTAATTATTGGGCAAAAGACAATCGTTAGCAAGCGACACATTAATTGAGTTAGATACGTTAGCAAAAATTAGGTCTAGAAATACATTGTGGTCATTAGGTATATTATTAAATTGTTTAAACCCCAAGAAATTGAAGTATTCTGCCACCTCAGTGGCTGGGTACCCCGGTCGGCAGTGTAGTAATAATTCATCACGCGATTCCCATACTGCGGCTGGTAAGTTATAATCACCAAAAATAAAGAAAGAAGAAGCAGGATACTTATCAACTACTTGCTCAACTGCCGAGCAGTGGTCAATGTACACCTCTGACGAGGATCCTGGAGGAATGTAGACACCACCCAGAACAAGATTAAATTTACCTTCCCAGAATTCGATAAACAAGTGCTCAACATTCAAGACAGTAGTTGAAATGGTTTTGACTACAAACGGTAAGTCTTTCTTGGTGGCAATAAGAACCCCACCACCACGTTCTTTAGTACTGGTTAGATAGGAATGGTTCACTCGGTAGATTTCATAGTTAGAAAGTCCCAATTCTGCATTAGAAAGATCTTCATGCAGCCAAGTTTCTGTCAACACAATCACGTCATATTGACAAACAAGAGCCAATAGAGCAAAGTCAACAAATCTAGTGTGCATACCTGCAACATTGTGGTAATAAACTGAGAGTGAGTAAGGAGTCGTGGATTTATTATTATTTAGTTTTTTGGGACATTCTTGACCACACAAGGTACTCCCTGTTTATGGATAATTCTTAGATTTTGTTCCCCATGCTTATAACGATCCTTAAGTTCTTTAAGAGCAGATGCATATTGTTGCCTTTGTATATGTGTCAGATCCTGACTGATTGAATAACCATAGTTAGTGATGGCTCTTTTGGCTTTAAGTACTTGACCAACTCTAACAGAGCCACATAAAGTAACCTTCAAAGGATGAGGCCTATCACCAGCAACCTTACCAAGGCGTATAACATTGATGAAATCACTGGACTGCACACCAGCAGCCTCCAAAATTCTAGCTGCAGTTTTATTATCATGTGCAATTCTCTCAGCTATTTGCGAAGATTTAGATTCACTTGCGTTAAAAACCATAAAATTGCAGGCACGCACTGTTCTCTCATGAACCTCTTAGTATATAGTTTCACTATTACTTGTTCTGTCGTTATTTAAATCCATAGAATTCTTTTCTTGCTGTAGGGCTGCAAACTGCTGTTTTAAATTATCCAATTCTTTTTCCAGAGCAGTAAGCTTTTCCAATAACAGAGGAGCTTTTAATACTGTGGTTCTGCAATCCTCACAAAAGAAAATAACTAATCTTTGAGATTTGAGTTGAATCGCTCTAACTTCGGTAACATTTAAAATAGAGCATTTTTTGGTAGCATGAAATGTTGATCCACAACTATCACAGCAGATATAATTTTCATCATCTAGAATTTTTAAATTGCAAAAGTTGCAAGCCTCAGCATTTTTAGAATAAATTAAAATTGAAAGTCTTCCTAGAGCTTCAGAAAGATAAACAAAAAAAGAAAAAATTCTCTTTTATACAAGAGCTTTTACATACACGGGAGACTTAACTTACATTTATCCATAAACTCCACCTCGTTTTTTAAACCAAAGCAAAAGTTGTGATACCAGGAAATGGAAATGAGCAGCCACCTGATTTTAAGGCTTACTTGAACTCAGCCTGCACAGATCTTGTTTGTCACTGCACCGACCGCATAAATTTCGTCGGAGGTATGAGACTCACATACTTATTACTACATTTACTTAACTGTAAATCTAATTACAAAAGTTTTCTTGCACATTCATTATGGAACGCATTCAAATTTCATCTGTCTCCTTAAACACATTTTCTAAAAGTGAACAAATTTATACTAGCTTTAGCAAGATAAGGCAAAATGCAGAAGTTGAAACGTTAAGTTGACAAATTAACCAGTGCCACTGCATTTATGATACCTAATTTTTTAACACTATCCTATCAAATACAATTCTAGGGAGTAAGTTTGCTCTTTTACCTTACGATAGTAAATCCTTCCTTAGAGTTCGGAACAATGAATTAATAAAGTGATTTCTTAAGGTAAAAGATATAGGTAATGTATTGACTTAACGTAAAGACAAGAGAACGATAAACTCCTAACCATCTACGGGATAGTGTTAATTAAGGTATGATGATTTCTCCAAGATATTTTCAAGAAAAAGATAATTAACCAATCGTGATTATATATAAGTTAATAGAATAAAATCCTTAAGATACGTTAAAGAAAAAAGATAGTTACTAGACATTTATGATTTAACCTAAAGACAAAAAATAACAAGAAAGTATGGACTCTCGAGGGGTAGAGTGATTCCGTATGAATGTCAAATTGGGATTTTTCACACGTGCTCTCCAAAAGGGAGAAGCTCTGTGAAACGGGCTTGTTCACACGTACAACATGCAGGACCAATTTACTTGGTGGGTGCAATCCCTGCACCCCGGTGTTGATTAAGAAAATTGGCAGAGCCAAAACGATAACAACTTTTTACTATCCCCGTATATCAAAGGTAGACAGTGGCGATGCACACTACATTTGATTTTACAATGCTCCACTTGAAGGCACTACATTGGCCAGGTAGCGATTTTTTTTTACCTGGAAGTTTTGAATTTTGCCGAACCCTTGCTGTTCCAGTTAGCGATGGAGATATGTTACTAGAAGTATAATTATTGTTTTTTCATAGTAAAGGTAACAGTACAGTATGTTTTGAGCTTAATTGTTGCGATAAAGGTAATTTTTGGTACTGGGTGTTTTTGAAACAAACGGACACGTACACTCTGAACAAAGAACATCCTTTTTGTAGTTTTCCGGAAATTACAATGTGAGCATTTATTTTTATACCCATTTAGGTTACCACACCCTTTGCAGAAAATGTTTCTATTCTCTGTGCAGTTAGTATAATTGTGGTTACCTTTCCGACAATTCCAGCTAGAAAGGGATTTAATTGCTTCGGTATTCGATATAGGTGATGAGAAATGATGGGGATTACGGGACGGATCATTATGGTAAGATACATTTTGTTGTGAAGATTTGATTGGGGTTTTGTTGAGGGGTGATATTTTTCTAAACGTAACTTCACTTCTTGTAGGGAACGGCATAGGTTCTTAAGTTGTGCAATTGATTCGATATTCTGTAAGGTGAGATATTCAGAATAATGAGCATTTAGATTTCAATTAAGCTGGGCCAAGGCTTCTGGTGCGTCACATCTTTTATCTAATCTATTAAGTAATGTTTGCACATCAATGATATACGATAAAACATTTTCATCGGAAGAATAAAAACAGGTACGGATTTGAGATCGAATTTCGTAATCGTTGTCAAATGTACAAAAATCTTCTTTCAAGAGATTAACTAATTCAGGTCAAGAGTGAATTTGGTGTTTGATGTTTCGGAAACAGGATAAAGCACTGTTGGAAAAAATTTTGACGGCACTGTTAAATAATTGTTATGTGCAATTTCGCGAGACTTAAATTGTCTATCTGTTTGAGAAAAGAAGTTAGAGATTTTTGAGTTAAATCCTGAAAAAGTAAGGTTCCACTTGTAAACCGGTATTGATTTGGAAACATGCACCTTTCGCAGAGGTAACGATAGGTTATTTAAATTAGAGGTAATGGCAGGAAGTTTTGAGATAACGTATAAATCTTTTTAAAATAAGACATTCGATGAAGAACAAATTGGATATGAGTTCATTTCTAATTTTGTCAAATTTATCAGGGTTAGAGTTTTCAAATAGGTCAAGACGCTGTTTTACATGTTTTAGTCTAGATTGGGCGTGCACTAATTCCAATTTTGTAGGAGTTGGATTGATAGAATTAACAATAGCATTTATATTGTTGATAGTGTAGTTTATTTCTTTGAAATTTATTTTTGGAATCCATAATCTTTATGTTAAAATCAACCGGGGATGCTTAAATTACGTGAAACCACGACCGAAGCTGTAGCCGTTGTTCATCTTGCATAGAAACGGGGCTTATATTGCACATTACAAGTTCCCGGCTAAGCTCCCTTGACTTTAGTTGGAGGTAATTCATATTTATAATTTTTTAAAAGATAGATTAACTCAAATATTGGTAACAAACATAAACGGAAATTTGATATTATTATAATTAAATACGAAAGTTTTTTTTACAACTACCGAATACTTACACATTAAAATGCATGGGATCGATTTATATTCACTTTACACGAACAAGGAACAAGCTAATGATATTTTTTATTATTTGTTTGCAAACCAAATAACACGAAATTAAAGTTGAGTTAGCATTTTTTCTTTAAGCTTCTGAAAGCTTTAAATTAAGGCACTGAAAACACAAGATATTTTTAAAATAACAAACTCAATGGCAAAAGGACGAAACATACATAAATTGTTTAAAAGAAGGTAAATGAATTTTAATCACAACGTGGAGATTTTGAGTGTAGGTTCTCCAACATTTTAAGGGGTCTGTACAAAGATAAAAATTAGTTAATTACTGCAGTTTAACGAGGATAGAAAATAGGAAAAATAAATTCTACGTGCCAGAGATAGTAATTAATCATTTAAAATCCAATTTTCAGGCAGCTTTAAACTTCACACCTCACAGAAGCCTTAGTGTTTTACAACCTTTTTTTTTTTTAGCAAACTTAATTATTTAAGATATTTATTCAAAACCATCCGATAAAAATAATTGTTAAAAATATTAAACTATTATTTCCCTTCAACACAAACGAAAACAATATCATTTTTAGTTTGGCAGTGTCTACAAATATGATATACGAATAACTAAGCTTTTTTATATGAATTTCTAAGATAATTAATTAATACCATATTTAAGGTATTCTTATATTAAAAAAATCAATGTATTTTAATTTAAGGAATACAATGATTAAATTTATTTATTTTGATAGTAGACTGAAGAAACCAAAAGCTTTTTTAAATGAATATATTTATACGTTGAAGCAGCAAACTTAATTAATCACTAACACTAATTTTTTACAAAAACGCAGCCCCCTCTAATGGACGCCAAATTATCATGTTAAATCCTCTCACATTTCGATAAAAAACCTCGAGGAAATAATATTTGTAAAAACACTTACCCCAGTGGTCCGATATAGATGAGGTCTCGGTGTTCGGTATGGGTTGTAGCCGCTTGTGGCAGTTGCTTGCTGCGTTATGTTGCTCCTGGTTATGCTTTGCTGGACAATACGATAAGGGAGAGGTAGGGGGGTGGGGTCCACTCGTTGTTATTTGAAGTGCACACATCAGCACTCCATGGAAGGCGGTAAGGAAGTGTCCCGAGCTATGCTACATTTCTCACATAAAATGTCTACCCCTTCCAACCTAGTTAAAGCACTTTCACGTGCGTTGGCGGGAACCAAACCGTTCCCATGTGAGAATCGTTATGTCAGCATGCTCGGCAACCACAAAGATAAGTCACTGATCTAAATAACCATGTGAACAACTTGACACGGTTTTCACAGGTGTCAGTGGTATCGTTATTGTTTGCAGGAAATTTCCCAAAGCAAAGTTCTAAAAAAAATCCCTAAACCTAAATTAATAAAATATCACATGAGAGCTTTAAAATAAAGCGTAACAATACACTATATCTAAAAATTCCCATTGCTATAAGATATCTCTTATTAGTAAAAATAGACATATTGTTTTTAACATTTTATGCAACTTTCTTTGCAGAGCATATGTTGGCATTTACATTTTTATAGGCTTCGTTCTTCTAATTTTGAGATGTTTGTAAACTGCGTTAATTTGTATTTTTATGTAAAATTCAGCGGTATGCTAAAAGAAACTTTTAGAATACCAATTTTGAAGAAATACCAAATTTGTTATTTTCTAGGTTAAATAATATGAATACTTCAGTTTTATAAATTACAAGACTGCTATGCTTTAGAATGTAAAGGAGAGTTATTTAAATTTGCATGTTCAGAACTTCTTAGTAGAAACTACATTATTTTAAACCAGAATAGCATTAGCTATCACTGAAGATTGACATTAATATACAATTACACATTTTGTAGATTTAGTTAATGCCTTGTCAGATTTACAGACGGACAGTACAAGAATAAGACCATTAGCTACAGAATAGAAAGTGTTATGTGTATAATTTTTTAAACACAGCTAATGGTTAGATAATATCTAAAGTTAAGGCAGGATCGGTTTGCAATTTATTGCTGTTTTAAAAAATGCCTTGCGTAGAATGACTTGTTAAAATTTTTTATTTGACAGCAATTTTTTATTCCTTTTCTGGCAGATCAAATTGATAATTTTCTAATTATCATATTGAATCTGGTTTCTATTAAATTAAGATGTTTCACTTAATTTCCGTAATAAATTTTTTACTATAGAAATGCATGATTTGTTTTTAATAAAAATATAAAATTTTAGAGTTTAACAGCATTTAAAGAGGGTGAAAGAACCACCACATCTGTAGTGAACATGGAGACAAGGTTAGTTCTTCAACAAGGACAATGGTTTGCCGCTCTTATCGAGTGGATTTCACTTATGGGTTTGTTTGATGATATGTCACAACGAATTTTCAATGGAGCCACTAATTTAAATATTGAAAAAACGCCAACGTAAGAAAACTAAAATTTTCTTTTTGTTCTATATAGTTTGTTTAGGTTTTCTGATGAACATGAATTGCTTTACTTAATCACTGTATGGAATGATGAAATTTTTAAACTTAGAAAAAAATCGCATGATTTGTTGTCAAATTTGTTTGAATATGATAACGATCAATTAAAAATTAGTGAAGAACTGGTTGAACAGGCCACGAATTGTCATCTCCGTCCTATGAATAATACCAAAAGTTCAAAAAGTGAATGTCGTGTATGTAAGGTTAGTCGACATATGCGTAAATACGAAGCTAAGCTTTTCCTAATGACACAAACTCGGTCGGAAGAAGGAGAAGATATTTCAAATAAAGGAAGTTGGAAGCTTACCTGGACAGAATTAGTATTTAAATGTATTTAATATGAGATAGAAAAATAAAATGGTTAATCCATAAATATTTTTAGCATTAGTTCAACTGGCCAAATCAAAATTTGCTGATAAAGAAATTATAAATGATGGTGAAGTATATCTTAGCATTTTGGAAGTTATGAAAAAGGAATTTAAGGTGAGTTTACTTTTACATTGCAAATCTATAAGAGTTTGTTGCAGCAAAAGCGTAAATTTTGGACCCATTTACATCAACAAATCAATGCTCTCGATGAATTAAAAATGTGTATGGAAAGGATCACTATTAGACTTCCTGAGCGCACGAAAAGAGAGAGATCTAGTAGGAACATTTTAAATACTTTTGTTCGTTACATTGAACCAGGTGAAGTAAGTACTATAATATATTAATTTAATAGGCTTAACTAAATACGTTGGAAAGCTATATTTCATCCCCATATTAAGTCATCAAGTCATCCAGGATTTGATATCCACCACTTCTGATTTTGATGAAATGATGAAATTGTATTTTTTTTACCTTCTATTTACATATATATATATATATATATATATATATATATATATTGCTGTGATAAGGGGTTGTTTAAGGGTGTATTGTATAGCAAGGGTCGTGCAGTAACCATAAAGTGTGATAGGAAGCAGAAAACTGCATTTATTTGACAGAAAATTAAGTAATTAGGATATTATGTAAATAGTAAACATTTAACACCCTGTATATAGAGCTTTATTAATTTAAACAATGCAAGTGAGAATATCTTTTAGCAAAAGTACGTGTATTTAGAGGACACACATTGAAAAGGATTCTAATTAGTTATAATATAATACGGAGATAAGAGATAAAACTTAACAAAGCCTTGTGTAAGTGTGTAGAAACAATCAACATTTTTGATAAGAAAATGCAGTTCAAAGATGCGTAAATAAATAAAAAAAGACGAAAGTAAAATTCAAATTACATCATGTATTTTTGTATAATATGGAAAACACGATATTTACACAAAACAACGTATGGTCTGATAACGAGGTATCTATAAGCAAATAACCATTACCCGGAAAACCAAAGATATTACATCAGAAAACCACTTCAAGTGCGGGATATACAAAGACCTTATTGGTTAAGATAGCGAAAGACGTTGGAAACCCAACCCACATGCAAGTGGAATCAGCCCATATTTAACAAGCGAGGAATGATAAGACGGTTCAGTTCTAATTAAGCAAGGCAAAGCAGCGCCACTCTGAATCAAAAAGTCACGTGTAATTTTAAATGTTTTATGAAATAGATAGTGACAAGTAAGTGCTACAAATATGAAAATTTCTGTTGCCGTTTAACGTGAGTAGAATTTGGGGTAATTTATTTAAACTAATAATATAATAATAGGGCTTCGAGTGGATAGATATAATAATTCCGAGTGGATAGATATAATAATCCGAGTGGACAGATATAATAATCCGAGGGTGATAATCCTAGTCCTGATTGTGTGATAATAATTCCGAGGTTGGTTGATAATAAATCCTAATGGATGGTATAATAATTTAAATGCATGGAAAATTCTAATTGATGGTATAATATTTCAAATGAGTGGATAAATATTATAGTTGATGATAATTTGAATATGGGGATGTTTTAAATGGATTAATGTAATATTTCAAAGCAGCGTCGACGATTTTGGTACAATTTTGAGTTGCGAGATTCAATGCAAATAAAACAAAGAAGCACAAAGCAATTTATGGAAACCAAGGGGTTTAATGTAACAGGTCAGATCTAATTAGTTTTAAGAGATTTTTTCTATTTAAATTTTGAATACTGAATTTACGTAAAAGTGTAACGAAGTCAGCACAAACATTGCATACGTTAAAAGTACGTAATATTATAAAGGGGTTTAGAACGTTCTAGGTTTCTTTGATAAAAAGGGTAGTGTTTGGTGACTAGATTGATTGCAAAGCATATAAATTTTGAGATAAATAAGATTTATGATATTGATTGATTGAAGGGTGTATTTTAATAATTTCAAAACTTGTACATAATATTTTTTTTCATTATATGGAATTAATTGACTTCATTTTATAATTCAAACAAAGAGATAATCATAAAGGGGCGGAGAAGAAAAAATTGATCATCGTAACGTTGTGCACTCTGTGTAGAATAATAAAAGCTAGCAGTGGCATAATAATAAAATTAGTGAGATTTAAATTTGAGTAGACAACACAGAGAGGTGGAGTTAAGTAGAAAACGTCCATTGACACCGAGTATAGCGTTATCATATCAATATATATATATATATATATATATATATATATATATATATATATTTTATATGTAGATTTTCTGGGTATTGGTCATAAATAATATTCAAGTAAATTTGTATGACACGTTTCGGTTTATTACAACCATTATCAAAATATCTAAAATACATAAAATTAATTACAATATATAAAACGTTATTTGGTATAAATACAGTATAAAATAATAACATTATAGTTTATACCTGTTCAAATTTTGAATAGCAGAATTTACATATTAAAAACATAAAAACATCAATGGATATTGTGTCAATTGCTTAAATATACGTGTTAACTGTGGGACTGTTTCAAACAAAGTGTAGGCGAAAGTTGTGTGAGTGTAGATAAAGAACATCATATTTGTTTTGTTGTTATGATAATTATTCTGATATTTTACTAAGATGCAAACTATTGATTTAATTATTAATTATGTTATGGTATATATTAACAAAGCCATCATTATCAGTCTTTGAATTTACAGTATTATGATCTCTTTGAATTTGTATCATTTCTAATATGTTTCTTTTTATTTCATGTTTTTTGGTACCTAAAATGCTAATATTATCAAAATTAAAATTATGTAGATTGTTTAGTGCGTGGTTGGCTAAAGCGGTACATCTGTTATTGGTTTTTATAGAGTATTTATGTTCATAAATTCTTTTGTTTATGTATTGTTTTGTGCTTCCTATGTAGATGCTAGGGCATTCTTTACAATTTATTTTATATATAGTGTGTGTTTTATTTTTATCAAGAATTTTTGGTTTCAATTTATTAAAGAATTTATTTGTATAGTTATTTGGTTTATGTCCCACTTTAATATCATAACTTTTTAAACATTGTTGAATTTTATGAGAAAGTTTTGAACAGGTATAAACTATAATGTTATTATTTTATACTGTATTTATACCAAATAACGTTTTATATATTGTAATTAATTTTATGTATTTTAGATATTTGGATAATGGTTGTAATAAACCGAAACGCGTCATACAAATTTACTTGAATATTATTGATGACCAATACCCAGAAAATCTACATATAATATTAATAATATGGTCAGAAAAGCAAACGTATATATATATATATATATATATATATATATATATATATATATATATATATATATATATATATATATATATATAAATATATATATATAAAATACTCATATTTAGACCAGGGTAGAAAATTAATGGATTACATCAAATAATTTTAATCACCGTGTATAAGGAAGTTTATTAGATAATACGCTTTATTAAAAACCCGTGGAGAAGAAAAATTCATTCGTTTTATTAAAATAAGAGATTAAAATTATTTACAAGACGCTTTATAGCAAAAGAAACAGTATTAACAAGCTCTACGTAAGAAACAAATGGAAATTACGTGCAAAATGTATATTAATTAACCCTATTTTAAGTAACCGGTATTAAAACGTACAGATAATAATTAATATTTAGTTGGAGTTAATTGAACCATTATTAATAATAAGCATAAAACTTGTAAAAACCCAATAAAATGCAAATCGTAGAAGGGTATTTAAAATGTTACGTTTGAAAACACCTGCGTATTTTAAAAGGCAATTTCAGTTTAATTTGTTAGATAAACATGTCGATTCTAAGGATATTGGAAACGGTCAGATGCTTTAGGACGAAATACAAAACAGGGTTTATTTAAAAAGCTCTGAGAATTAATATTATTTTGAACACCTGCGTAGTTTAAATATCACATACGGCGAAAATTGTGTAGATAACAAATGGTTTCAAAGAATCTTGGGGAAACCGAGGCTTAATATTCACGAGAAGGTGCGATACGGGGTTATTAAACCCAGATAACAGTCCATGTGGACTGAAATAATCGATCGTAAGGAATATCAATTTGCACCAATACGAACAGGTTAGAAAAGGAAAGAGAAAATGCGTCAAGCAAAGACACATAGTAAAAGGCGGGATTTAAGCAACGTCACGAGGGTCACAATTGGTTGAAAATAGGATGCAAATATCAGAGGTAGAAACAACAATTTCTGTACAAAATTAATTAGTTTTTCTCGGACATGCTTGCGTGCCGTGTGTTGAAATTTCTGAGATTTAAATGGGACGAGTGAAAATTCGTAAAATCGACGCGCGAGCGACAGACTGGGAACATAGAATGAGGAATTCTTTAGAATTACCCGTTTTGAGGACAAAAGCGACGTGCGGCTTTTTGCTATATATACCGAGATGAATATAAACAAGCCCTCTTAGACTCTTAGACTTTTGACGATTCGATGCGTTAAAAGCTCTTACATCCGCGACTTGATTGAAGATGTTAAACAGTGCATTTTAGTTTGATAAAATAAATTAAAATTTTGCTCGTATATTTTAGTGATTCAAAATAGTTGGTTATTTACGTGCTAACATGAATGTACTTCAGTGCACTTAGATACAAGGTAATAAAATTTAGTTTCACTGTACCAATTAGCAAAATTTACAACGACAAATGTATACACAAAAGTAGGCAGTTTTGGCGTATATTGGTGAAAGAAGTATGAAGTTATTTGCTATTTTTCGGGGTGTTAATAACTAAATGGTTCAAATACGTGTCTGGATCCACGAAACAAGGGTCAGATATACATAGATGAGTTCGGAAAAGCCCAGAAACAACTGGTGATGGAGAAAATTTTAAAAGCGTTGAGAATTAGAAGCCGTAAATATAATCCTGTTGGAATGGTGTGATTAACAAAAGGGACGATGTACTTTGAAGCTACGAGGACGGTGACCTTCAGGTAAATTATACTATTTTGTTTGACATTTTGTGTGTGTTGAATAACTTTATAATTGATTTACTTTAAATGGACATTAGTGAAATTGTACTAACCATAAAATTTTAATTTTAAGATGAAATTTGCTTGTTGAAGTAGAAAGGAGTATTTAGTTTTGATGTTCGGTAATATGATGAAAATTTGGGTATGTCTTTGAGCTCAATTAGACGAACCTGGTTAATTAACGTAAAGGGTGGTAGATGCCCTTTATACTCAGACTCGGTCTGCTTATATTGTTATATTAATTAGTAGGCATCCAACAAGGACTTTAATTTTGGATGCACATTAAAAGGATAATAAAATTAATCTTGAAATTCTTTTGAAAACTGAAATTTATGCTGAGTTTTAATTTTGAAATTTTAATGTATTCTGAATATTGATGTAAATAGAGTTAACGTTGATGTTTTTGGTAGGAATGTGTTGTTTTTTTATGAATGAGGAGGTTTATAACATTAGGTGAGCAGCCGAGGCGAAAAGAGGATCACAGCCGTTTATGACGCCCAATCTGTGGGACTAGAATTTTTTGTTGAAAGGACCCAGTTCCCGCATTCAAAGGAGGATATCACAGCAATATATATATATATATATATATATATATATATATATATATATATATATTATATATATATACAGGTGCCCACAATCTATCTCCGTATATGGGTAACTTTTTATTATAGAAGATACAATGTTGGTTAAATTAGCAAAGTTGAAGAGAAATTTACGAGTAGTATGATGCTTTTTGAAAACTCACCTAGATGCTCAACTTTTTAGATATTTGAAAAACTGAAATTTGCCATTTTCTTCAAACGCTAATAACTTTTTAACGGTTTAACCTATAGAGAAAATAAAACTGCTTGTAAGGTAACTTTTACGTAGAATTCAATAGCGTATATGACAATTTTAATTGGAAATGGGTTTTCAAGCTACAAACATAACCTCACTTTTTAAATGGAAACCATAGTTCAATATAACCCAAATGGAAAGGTTTTCTTTTCTGATAACCCTGATGTAAGGGTTGATATACTTATTTTCAGTAGTTTCTTCATAATAAAGAAAAACGATTTCTTTATTTGCGGACATCAAGGAGTCCATGGATACATATTTTAAATAAACAAAAACAACTGGCATTTGTCAGATATTATTAGTTAAAGTGTTTATTTGCTCTGGGTTGCAAATTTTGTGTAGAAGACTTTTAAATTTATTTGATTATAATAGAGAATGTATACAAACGACGAAAAAATGACATGCTCTTTTGTTACTATGCCTGTAACAGAAATTGTGATGCTGCTGGTGATATGTATTATGAAAGATATTTGGAAAGAAGGCAGCCAGATAAACGATTGTTTTCTAAATTAGAAAACAATTTAAAAGGTTTGGTGCTTTTACAAAACCCAGTACTGATAAAAGAAAATTCAAAACTGATGATGAAGAACGTGTGTTAGCCTACATAAATTTTAAGCCAACAGCGTCCACCCGAGAAACTGCAATTGAGTGCGCTACTTCTACAGAAAAAGCTCGCCTAATTTTAAAACAAAACCGCTACAAACCATACAAAACCCATGTTAGCAATACACTGTATCATGGGGATTGTGAGAGAAGACAACAGTTTTGTAGGTGGTTTCTTAATGAAACAAATAATAATCCTGGTTTTAGTCACACTATTATATTTACCGACGAAGCAAAATTTACTAACAAAGGCATGTTTAACAGAAAAATACAGTCTACTGGAGTCAGGAAAATCCCCATTTAACAGAAGAAAGGCGGGATCAACATCAATTTTCGATAAATGTGTGGTGTGCCATTTTGGTAATAAAATACTTGGGCCTTTCTTCTATGATTATAATTTAAATGGTGTACGCTATTTAAATTTTCTACAAAACGAATTGCAAGAAATGCTCGATAATTTGCCACTTCATTTACTGCAAAACTTATATTATTTTCAGCATGACGGTGCACCTGCTCACAATGCTCAAGCCGTTTCTGAATATCTTGATAATAGTTTTCCAAATTGGATTGGCAATGCAGGTCCTGTTCCATGGCCGGCAAGGTCACCAGAACTATCGCCACTGGATTTTTTCTTTGGGGTACTGTAAAGGATGTAGTGTATGCTAAAAATCCAATAACATTGAGCAACTCAAAGATAGTATTACAGCAGCTATTACAAGTATAAAACCACAAACGTTAAATAAGGTGCACCAAAACCTAATTAAAAGGTGCGAAATGTGTTTGCAAGCTAATGGAGGTCATTTTGAGCATATGTTAATGTAGGAGTGGGCATATTCGCATTAATTAATTTTTGTTTCCTTTGATTAAGTTATTTGTATTGTATGGATAGTTTATTTTTAAGTATTTTATTTTTCTTAGTTTATAATAAATTTAGTTACAATAAACTTGTGTTTCCATTATTGATTTTACACATTTTGTTTGTTTGTAATATGTATCCATGGACTCCTTGATGTCCGCAAATAAATAAATCGTTTTTCTTTATTATGAAGAAACTACTGAAAATAAGTACATCAACCCTTACATCAGGGTAATCAGAAAAGAAAAACCTTTCCATTTGGGTTATATTGAACTATGGTTTCCATTTAAAAAGTGAGGTTATGTTTGTAGCTTGAAAACCCATTTCCAATTAAAATTGTCATATACGCTATTGAATTCTACGTAAAAGTTACCTTACAAGCAGTTTTTATTTTCTCTATAGGTTAAACCGTTAAAAAGTTATTAGCGTTTGAAGAAAATGGCAAATTTCAGTTTTTCAAATATCTAAAAAGTTGAGCATCTAGGTGAGTTTTCAAAAAGCATCATACTACTCGTAAATTTCTCTTCAACTTTGCTAATTTAACCAACATTGTATCTTCTATAATAAAAAAGTTACCCATATACGGAGATAGATTGTGGGCACCCTGTATATGTGTGTGTGTGTGTATGTATATATATATATATATATATATATATATATATATATATATATATATATATATATATATATATTACTGTAATTATAGGGTTAATTTAGGGGTTGGTTAAGTCATTGAGGTCGTAGAATAAGTAAAGGAAACTCCCAAGTAACAAACATAATTATAGATATTAGAAGAGTAAATAGGTTATTATAAAAATTATTAGTTGCGAGCACACTGTATATAGCAGTACAAACAATTAAAACACATATACAAGAGTAGCTACTAGCAAAGATTAGAATTTATAAATGTAACGAAACGCATTAAAATTAAATCAGTGAAAAACCTGCATGAATTGGCTAGATAGACATTCAAAAAGTGTGTTAAGATAATATCGTAAACGCACGCAGAAATTATGCATTATTTAAAAGCGTATGTGATCTAAGAGAATCACAGTTGTTCGAAAATCCAATTTATTAGGAAATAAACAAACGCCAAATTTATTCGATTTAGATTAGAATAAGGCTAACAAACAACACTACGTGATCGATATGTACGAAAATTCCTGGGATTCCTGAACTAGATGTAAGGTATAACATTTGAATTACGTGACTTAGAGCACCGCGTCATGCAATTAAAATACATACAATTGGTAAACTTTCCAAAATAACAAGTGATATTATGCTTGACCTTGCCTAGCACGTGAAGCCAGCGAATCAAACAAAAGTGGGACGATCCTATAAAAATCTTGAGAATTGAATATCGAGTTAGTATACTTTGAAACTGGGCAGTGACTATACTTGAAAGTGCCAAATATTTACGTGAATAATAAATATTTGTTAACAGTGAAATTCTAGAGTGTATAATTGTGAAAATTGTGCCGTACTTCTGAGACGTAAGTAAATAAGATTTAGGAAATTATAACATTTCTAATAATAAATAAAACAGGGCTCTGTATGTCCATCTGAATTCCTATCTGAATGTCCATCTGAATGTCCATCTGAATGACAATCTGAAATACGATATAAATTACAATCTTAAATTACAATTAAAATAATGTTACGATTCCTGTAGAACTTTAAATTACGAGCCATTACGATCAGAAATACAATTTTGGAGAATGCTGCCTGCTCAAGCAAATTGATGGGAAATATTATATTGCGGTAATGGAAAACCTTTCATTGAAATAAACGCACCAATAACGATTTGGATATCGATTTCAATTCTTCGGAGCACCTATGAAAATACTTCAGGTTAGAGATTTTGATATGGCTTATTTTTAAACTGTTTTATCTCAATCATAATTTAAAGTGTAAACGCCGACAAATTGGGGGTTTCTTGTATAAATTTTATGAAAAGCTATAGACATTGTTGAAACGTTTCAACAGGTCTTTTAAGGTAATAAGAAGCTCTTTTTGCTGGCTTGATTTTCTAATAATTTGACAGATGTATATGATTTAAAAAGGGAGAAGATATTTAAAAGGGTTGTAAATATTCAATCATTATACTGTGTATTATAGAAGTGCTTTATTTAATTGAATCAGCTAGTCGAGGCAAAAGAAAATTATAAATTAACAATTTCACAAGTGTTTGTGTGGTATAAGGGTAATAACACAGCATAATTTATGACGCCCAAGTTGAGGGGCTCGTATATCACAGAAATATATATATATATATATATATATATATATATATATATATATATATAGTAAACCTTATGAAATATGCAATAGGCATTGACGACATTACCTGGCAGGTGCTACGATAATGTTACTCCACGGAAGTCTGTATAGTAATTGTTACTCAACGGAAGCCAGTACGGTAATTGTTGAGATATGCAGCGTTTCTTGTCTTAAACATCTCTCCTCTCTAACCAAAATTGATGCACTTCCGCTTGCGTTCATGGAAAAATGAACTTCTCACATACAAAGTCTTAGGTCAGCACCTTCGACCGCAAAGATGAGCAAAGTCAAGACCCGTGTGAACTCTAATAATCCCGAGGTTTCACAGCGTCAATGAAAATTGTAGAATTCAGCAGGAATTTTTCCTGAATTCTGCAAAATGTTCCTAACTCTAAATTAATAAGCCTAATTTTGGAGCTTACACAATAAAGCGTAACTCATAATAATAATAATAATAATATTTATTTAAAGTAGGTAATCCTAATATTACAATACATTAAAATAGAAAATAAAAGAACATGCTTTCATAATTTAAGTAGATATAAATAAAATCATAAATAAATAAAATCATCTTGTTAGTTTTGAATTAAATAAACAACAATTGAAATTATTTCAGATATTTTTATATTAGTGGTTTATATATGGTTTATACTTTGACTTTGAGAAACTAAAAGATAAAGATATCCAAGAAAGATTTGAAAAAGAATTGGTGAAAGATGTTGGGAAAATTTCTGATACTAAGGAAGTATAAACACAATGGAATAACATTAAATCCAGCTTAGACATGACGCCAGGAATATACACAAAAAGAAAATAAAAAACCATGGATAACAAAGGATAGCCTGAACTTAGTAGAAGAAAGACGAAAATACAAAAACAAACCAGACGAAGCTGGAAAACAGATACAAAGCCATAAAGAGGGAAATTATTCGCAAATGCGGGAAAGCTAAAAAACAATGGATTGATGAAAAGTGCAAAAAGGTACAAACCAATACGGAAATAGGAAAGACAGACGAAGTATACAAACTAATTAGAATGAATTTTAGGGATATAAAACCGTATAGACAAATTTAAGGGGCATGAATGGAGACATCATTATAGAAAATGTAGAGAAAGTGATTAGATGGCAAGAATATATAGAGCATTTATGTGCAGGAGAAGAACTAACAGCACTAGAACAGGAATCAGACATTGAAAATGATTACTTGGAATATCCTATACTTAGAGATAAGTTTGAATTAGCATTAAAAGACCTGAAAAATATTAATTAGAATTGTACAAAAACGAATGGAAGAACGGGCTGAAGAAGTACTAGGAGAAGATAAATTTGGGTTTAGGCGAAACAGGGGAACACGTGAGGCTATTTTAGCTTTGAGGGTGATAATGGAGAAGACAATAGAAAAAGGAGAAATCGTGTATATAGGGTTTGTGGATTTGGAAAAAGCATTCAACAATATAAAATGGAAAAATGTTGGAAACACTCAAAATGAATTGGAATGAGTTTTAGGGATAGATGGATAGTACATAGCTTATACAAAGAGTAAACAGCTGTAATAGAATTAGAGCAAGAACGTAGGGAAGTAGACATTAGGAAAGGGATTAGACAGGAATATGCCCTATCCTTGTTAATTTTTAACTTGTACATTGAAGAGGCAATGAATACTGTCACATGCAGGAAGACATTTGGAATTATTGTGCAAGGACAAAAGCTTGATATGCTTAGATTTGCAGACGATATAGCGGTATTAGCATCTAGCAAGGAAGAGTTAAAAGCTGCTCTTAAAGAAATGGAAACAGTTCTAATAGATAGACAGTTTACAAAGAATCGAAAGAGAGATTTTAACTATACAAAGCAAGCTAATATTTGCATAGCCATAAATGGAAGAATTTGTTTGTTTCATAAAGGGGATAAACATTCATTGACTAGTTTCGATTTTCTGGATCTCATCAGGATGAAGTGGTTTATAACCCTTATGAAGCAACCTAAAACAATACACAAAAATAACTTTGAAAGAACTTCTGTAAGATGGCAAGAGTAAAATAAGAACGCCATCAGGTGAGTGATCACTAGTATTAGACTAGTCAAGTACAGAAGTAAATTTGAAATTAAGTCGATATTTCATAAATGGCCATAACAAATACGTTTCACCTTTGGGCCTGTTTGATGTGCTAAAGATCTTTCAAAGTTAATTTTATCTATCGTTTTTGGTTGTTTCATAAGGGTTATAAACCACTTCATCTTGATGAGATCCAGAGAGTTCGAAACTAGTGGATGAATGTTTATTCCTTTTATGAAACAAACAAAATCCTTTCAATTATGGATATGCAAACATCAGCTTGCTTTGTATAGTTAAAAACTCTCTTTTGATTCTTCGTAAAGTGGGTGTTTATAATAATAATAATAATAAGTTTATTCAAAGTAATAATATAAGAACAAAATTATATAAATAAACAATGTAAAAAAAATAAGTCCGCTGAGTCTATTCGACTGTGCATGGTCTATCATCTATATAAACTGACATTAAGTAAGTACGTTTTATTAATAAACTGTTCTAAATCTTTGTACTTTGCATACATAATATGTATTGATAGTTTCTAATTATAGTGAAAACATAATGTGTAATAAGGGTTTGGCCCACTTCCAAATATAAAGGTTTAGGTTTCAGCTAATAAACTACACGATACTATGTACTTGTGCACGTCCCAACACTATAATGTAATATTTAAACATTTTCTTTACTAATGGTAATGAATTGCAAATTGTAATGTAGTTTCTATACATGTTAGGTAACTGGTTATAAATCTTGCTCATCAGGTTCATAAAGCTATGTATAGTGATGCTTCGAATATAAGGAGGTCTTTCAATGTTATTATTTAGTTTATACCGGGTGTCGTATTTATGGTGGATATGTTTCCTGTTGTTTTTATTCTTATATAAATATAAAATAATATTGTACATAAACAATTGCTTGATATCCATTATGGCCGTTTCAAGGAATAGCAGGTGTGAAGGATAAATTAAGGGCTTATTGTATATAATTTTTAGAATTCTCTTTTGTAAGACATCAACTTGATGAAGATAACAAGAGGATGCTCCTCCCCAACTTAAGATACTATAGTTAAGTCTAGATTCAACTAATGCATAATAAATAATTCTTAGGTGGGTAATATCGAGTATTTCTTTTAAGCATTTGAATTTGTATAATAAGGTTCTTAAAACGTTAGCAACGTTATTTAAATGAATATTCCATCGCAAATGAGAGTCTTAATACACACCTAAGTATTTTGTACTTTCTTGCGATTTAATTTCCACACTTTCATGGGATAGTTGAATTTTAGGAGTATTAAATTTTGGTAATCCGACTATGTTATTAGAGAATGGAATAAAGCATGATTTTTCATAATTCACTGTTGATAATTTATGACTATATATGTTAAATAGTATTTTTAAATCATCATCAACCATTTTTTCATCTCTATCCAAGTATTTCCCACATATGTAATTGCCGTATCGTCAGCAAAACTAAATATTTTACCGTTTAAAGGAATGGCAAGTATATTATTTATATATATTGAAAATAGAATTGGCCCTAGAACAGTCCCTTGAGGTACAGTATTGCCCGAAATAAACAGTACTGAAATTGTAATTGTTTTGTATATTTAAAAAATACATATTATTGACACTTTATTATATGTTCTAAATGTGCACCTCCTCGTTCGAGACAGACTTCATAATGATGTTCTAAGTTTCTGGTCATGTTATTGAATAAGGGTTGTCTCAGGGCTGCGAAGAAGACTCTAACGGCATCCTTTAATTCATCGATGGTTTGTGGTGCCCGTTTGAAAACGGCATTTTTAGCCATGCCCCAAATGTATGCGTCTGGAGGTGTGAGGTCTGGAGAATGTGAAGGATAAGGGAAGTCAGTAAATCGTGATATGAATTTGCTTGGAAAATGTTCTTGAAGAAATTGACGAATTGCGGCAGCAATATGGCAAGTTGCCCGTCCTGCTGAAAAATTGGTTTCGAAATGCCAAGTTACGTGCACGACAGAATTGACGTAGATCAGGGATAAATCGTGTTAAAATTTGTCTGTACCTCTGTTGATTAAGTGTGACTTGCCTACCATTCTCTTCGATAAAGTACGGACCAATGATTCCGTGTCCGGAAACAGCACACCAGACACTCACTTTTCACTATGTAAAGGAACCTCTTGAACCTCATCGGGTCTGGCAAAGTCCAGAAATCGATTTGTGCGACGATTCACATAGCCTGACAAGTGAAAATGTGCTTCGTCTGAAAACCAGACATTTTTCAAAAATTCAGGATTTTCATACTGTAACGCGAGAATTCTGGCGCAATATTCCACTCTACTGCGATAATCCCGAGGATGTAGTTGTTGATGTACCTGAATCACATACGAAAATGTACCCAGCTCCTTCAGGATTCTTTGAAAGGAAGTTCTTTTAAATCAAGTTGTAACGCTGTCCTTGCCTGGCTGACTTTCGGATTTTCTAAGATTTGCTCAAAAACACGTTCATGGTTATTGTTGTTGTTAACTGTCCTGGGACGCCCGAGTTTCCTTTTCGTTGGCACAATACACTACCTGTATTTCTAAACTTTTCAATAACCTTCAAAATTACAGCATTACTTGGAGAACGTTTATTAAACCTTTGTGTGAATTGATCAGACACGTATAGCAAACTTGCACTATTACGTCGGCCGATTCCGTATGAACGAAAATAATGCTCTACCAGAAACACTTTCTCCTCTGTACTTAACACCATTTTTAACAATTAGGCCCTACTAATTACTTGTTTGAGGTTTACTTGACAGGTCTATACTAGCTAACTTGAGTGTGACAGCGCACGCATAAAAACACCGCCAACTTAGTTTCAGTACTGTTTATTTCGGGCAATACTGTACCCCATATTTTATATTTAGAGCACTACTGTACGCATTTCCTATTTTGACAACTTGTGTCCTTTGTTCCAGGTAACTCTGAAAAAGCTTATTGGAAGCTCCTCTTATTCCTGAATAATCCAAAGCTTTCAATAGTATGACTAACAGTATCAAATGCTTTGGCTAGATCTAGGAAAACAGCAAGAGTTGGCTTACTTTCTTCAAGACTATTTGTAATATTTTCAATTAAGGAATTTATAGCATCACTAGTGGAATATCCTTTCCTAAAGCCAAACTGGTTATATGCTATAGTATTATTTTGATTAAAAAAATGTATGATGCGGGTTTTCAAAGTTAATTCAAATATTTTCGCAATTGATGTAATAATAGATATAGGTCGGTAGTTTGCCGGATTTATGTTATCTCCCTTTTTACGTATCGGTATTACAACCGCATTTTTAAACGAATCAGGAACAGTGTTTGTCTCATATATTTTATTTATTAGAAATGTAAGTGGTGAAACAATTGAATGGCTTATTTCTTTTAATAACTGATTTTATACCATCGCTTCCAACAGCTTTTATACTTTTTACTAATTTTGTTATTTCTAAAATTTCATTTTCTTGAACCAGTTTCAAGAAGAAGGTTTTATCACATTTTTTGTATATGGTACTAGAGTAGTTGGTTTTTTATTTTACTAGCAAGTGCTTCCCCTACCTTACAAAAGAAATTATTAAATGCGTTTGTTATCTGTGTTGGATCTGATATCATGTTGTTGTTTACAAAAATCCCCTTGACCCCCTTTTTAGATTGTTACTTGGGTCGCTTTTGTATTCCCTGTATAATAAATTTTTCTTGTATATGGAATTTATTAATCCTGGCGTTATCCACTTTACGTGATAAATTATTCCTTTTCACTTTTTTTATAGTTCTATAATGTGCAACATATGTATTTATTATAGCGATCAGGTTATCTGTTAACTTATTAACATCAGATTCATCATAGTAAGTAGTTCTATCATGAGTTTGTATGGCATCTTTTATTTTTGAGTAATTTATGTAAATAATTTCCTTTAATTTGTTTTTGGTTTGGCTACGCAGTTCCCACGGTATATATAAAGCTGGGGCCCTATGATCTGTAATGTAAGTATCTATAACTGTCGGAATACAATTTAGGTAGTGATCTTTATTTCTTGTTTTCATAAATATATGGTCTATGCAGCTTTCAGTGTTACCAGATATATGAGTGTTTTTGTTAATCGAAGAAAGGAAACCGTGTTCGCTTAAAGTATCCAGATAGTTATTTGTAGTTTCTTTTTCACTATTTATGTTTATATACATTTATACATCGTATATACTGTTTTATTTATTAAATTTCCCAAAAGTAATTAGTTTAATATCATTTTTATTTTGATCTCTACCCTCCAGGGTATTATGTCGAGCGTCGCCAAGGGACGGTATGTTATATTTTTGCAAAAATTCCTGCATTTAGCACATCGAACAAACCCCAAAGTGAAACGTATTTGTTATGGACATCTATGAAATATCGACCTGATTTCGAATTTACTTCTGTACTTTACTAGTCTAATACTAGTGATTACTCACCTGATGGCTTTCTTATTTTACTCTTGCCATCTTACAGAAGTTCTTTCGAGTTATTTTTGTCTATTGTTTTTGGTTGTTTCGGAAGGGTTATAAACCACTTCATAATGATGAGATCCAGAGAGATTGAATCTAGACGATGAATGTTTATTCCCTTTATGAAACAAACAAATTGTTTCATTTATGGCTCTGCAAATATTAGCTTGCTTTGTATAGTTACAAACTCTCTTTCGGTTTTTCGTAAAGTGGGTATTTATTTATACATCGTATATACTGTTTTATTTATTAAATTTGCTAAAAGCAATTATTTTAATATCATTTTTATTTTGATCTCTACCCTCTAGGGTATTATGCCGAGCGTCACCAAGGGATGGTGTGTTATATTTTTGCAAAAATTCTCGCATTTAACACATCGAACAAGCCCAAAGGTGAAACGTATTTGTTATGGCCATCTATGAAATATCGACTTAATTTCGAATTTACTTCTGTACTTGACTAGTCTAATACTAGTGATTAATCACCTGATGGCGTTCTTATTTTACTCTTGCCATCTTACAGAAGTTGTTTCGAAGTTATTTTTGTCAATTGTTTTTGCTTGTTTCGTAAGGGTTATAAACCACTTCATCCTGATGAGATCCAGAGAAATGGAAACTAGTCGATGAATGCTTATTCCCTTTATGAAACAAACAAATTCTTTCATTTATGGCTCTGCAAATATTTATTTATTTATTTATTTAAGTACACCACAGAGTAACTCCAAATGGTACATAGAACATATTAGTAAATCAAACAACAGTCAACTCTGTTGTTTGACATGTAAAAATTATGAGATTTAAAAGTACTAATGCTATTGTGAAACATCATATTCATTAAAATAACAATTGTAACATTTTAATAATCTGTCAATAAATGCCTTGGTGTCATAATTAGTATGATGATGACTAATGTGAAACAAGGTGTCACATTGGGTTTCTCTGGATGCAACTATTAGCGTAATCCTTGCCAATAAACACGCACAATCAATATAAGCATGCACTACCTTATATATAAAAACTGCTGAAGATACCAAACGCCTGCATTCAAGAGATTGAAGTCCTACCATTTGGAGCCTAACATCTCTTGCAATATTAGCATGTGGAATGCGGAATTTGAACAACAAGTATTTTACAAATTTAGCTTGAACATTTTCTAGTTTGAGAATTGCACATCTGTGAGTAGGAAACCAAATAATGCTGTTATACTCAAGAATGCTACGTACAAAGCTACAATAAAGCATAATTATGGCTTTAGTGTCATTCATATGTAATGTATGACGCTTTATAAATCCCAACATTCTATAAGCTTTTAAACAAATGTTATAGATAGATAGATACATATTTATTGTGTTGTTAGAAAAATACATTCAACACACAAAAAGAGGACATTCACAAAAGTGTTCTTCCATGCCTTCAACCATTACACAGAAATTTACATACTATATAAGCTATAGGATAACAGTAAAATGCTATATAACAATTTATTTAGACTTATCTTTTTGTATACCTAACAAATATCTTTTATAATTTTCTTTGAATGACTTAGCCGTTTTTGTTTTCATCAGCTCATGAGTTTTGTTTGAGTTTAATAACTTTACAGACATATAAGCAAAACAACATTCAAATTTAACAGTTTTGTGTAGATGAATATTATAGCTATTTAAATATCTTACATTAACATTATGAATATGCTGCATTGATATTAAATAATCACAAAGATACTCAGGTTGTTTGTTATGACATAATTGAAATAAATATAAAGCAAAAAATAGCTGAACTATATATTCCATTTTTAAAATATTGTTATTCAGATATATTGGTGTTATATGATCAAATTTGCAAATATTATAAGTAAATCTGAGGCAGGCATTTTGCGCTAGTTGAAATTTATTCCTATATTCTAATGAAAGGTAGCTATAGTAAGACTGTGATACAATAATCTAATATTGGATAAAGGAGTGATTTGACCAGCATGTACTTTAATTTCTCTGAAAGAGTGTATTTTAACCTATATAAAGATTTTAATTTTAAATATAATGCTCTAAGTTTTATGTTTATATGTTTAGTAAAATTTAAAGACTCATCGAAAAATACTCCTAGGTTTCTTGCAATTTCTTTTTGTTCTAATTCATGGTGTTCAATATGTAGAGTCGTAAAATTATGCAGCTTTACTTTGTTTCTTATCTGTGTACTACCAATTAAAATGAAACAACTCTTTTTTGCATTTAAACAAAGTGCATGATCTAAGGACCATTTATGAATTTTTTTCAAATTGGAATTCACCTGTTCCAAAGATAAACTAACTTCTACTGGGTCAAATGATTTTAAAAGCTGCGTGTCATCTGCATATAGATGGATTTTACAATTTTGAACTACTGAGTGTAGTTTAGCTGTATAAAGGCAAAATAACATAGGACCTAATATGCTACCTTGTGGTGATGATGTTACAGGATCTGACCTATTTTTATCCACCTCCACCATTTGAATTCTGTTCTTCAAATAACTTTTAAACCAGTTACATATTGATTTGTTAAAACCATATTGTTTCATGATAGCTATCAAAAGGTCATGATTTAGCATATCAAAGGCTTTACTAAAGTCGAGGAGTACTAAACATACACTTTCAGATTTATCTAAACCCATTGTAATGTCAGTTGTTACTTTATGGAGTGCAGACGTAGTACTAAACTTTGCCCTAAACCCAGATTGAACTTTGGGTATATCAAATTTAGTTAAGTGCTCCATCATCATTGACCAAACAATTTTTTCAAACATTTTTGCTAATATGGGAAGAACACTAATTGGTCTTAAATCGTCCAGAGATGTGGGATTATGTATTTTTGAAATTGGCCTTAAAATGGCTGTCTTCCATCCCACAGGAAATTCCCCAGTTAATAGAGAAATATTCATTATGTCTCTTAATACCTCTGTAATAAACGGCAGACTTCTTAGTATCATGTCATAGCTAACGCTATCGATTCCCATACATTTCGATTTAAGTCCTCTAAAAGAAGTAAGGACATCCTGTTCAGTAATCTCCTTGAACGAAAGCACATTATTAGGCCGAAAATAATTTGTTGTATACTGGTCAATAACTTCTCTTCTTGCACTATATATTCGTTTGCTGGTATCTATAAATTTGCTATGTATGAGATTTGCATCTTTTAGTTGAACTGGTAATTCTTCTTTTGTTTTGGTAATACCTAATTCATTAAATTTTGCCCACAATTTTTTAGAATTTTCGTTTATCTTGTTGATTTCATAGTTAAGGTATGCCGATTTTTCTTTTTTGATTGCAAACGACAGATAGTTTTTAAAATCTAAGTAGAAGTCTTTGTGTATTTGATTTTTAGTCCTTATAAACCTTTTGAAAGCCTTATTCTTGATTTTTATTATTTCTTTTATGGTTTGTGTAATATATGGTTTTGGTGTATGCTTTAAAGTAACTGTCTTTAAAGGTGCATGATGATTAAAAATTTCCGTTAACATATCATTTAATGTATCCACTCTTTCATTAATATCTTGAATACCCGGAAAATTCTTCCAATTTATTTGTTCCATATGTATATGAAATTCCTCTTGGTTAAACTGATTAAAATTCCTATATGTATGCACTTTTTTATTATATACTGTCATTTCAATTTGAATATCACAGTATGTCAATCTATGATCAGTTATGCTATAAAATTATAAAATTTATTATGTAGTTTCGGTTCAATTCTGTACTTCCACACTTTAGTAGTGTTGGTTTTTATCACCTGATGGCGGTTTTATTTACTTTTGCCATAGTACAGTGATTGTTTCGAAATTATATCATTATAATAGCTTCGATTACTTCATAGGGTTCTTGGGAACTATTCCACTCTGACGAGGCTAACAAGCCGAAATCATGGTCAGTGGATGTTTCCTCCCCTATGAAGTAATAAAGCTAATGTTTTGTTAATGGCTATATAACTACCAGCCCGATTTGTATTTGTCAATGGCTCTTATTATTTTCATAAGAGTTTGTTTACAGATACATCTTACTTTATATATATATATATATATATATATATATATATATA
Organism: Platerodrilus igneus; assembly: GCA_036346225.1. NCBI lineage: Eukaryota > Metazoa > Arthropoda > Insecta > Coleoptera > Lycidae > Platerodrilus > Platerodrilus igneus. The sequence continues at coordinate 345,446 of JARFIW010001304.1, forward strand.
TATATGTATATATCTGTGTGTGTGTATGTATGTGTGAATGTATGTATGTATACATTTTTTTAAATATTAATGATTATAGGTACTTTTTCAAAGAACTGTTCTGAGAAACCAAGAGATAAGGTATAGTGCTGATTTGGAAAAAAGTTTGGGAACCTACAAATATTTAGAAACTCTACATTGTCAAACATATGCTGGACAAGAGATGGACCCTTGTCCTATATGTAGAAATGAATTGCCAACAGAATGGAGTATTCTTCCTTGTGGTCATACTTATTGCTTTGAATGTATGAACACTTTGATTAAAAAGGTTTGTTTATATAGCTGTTATTAGTATGGGAAAATAAATTTGAGTTTTAGAGTGACAGGGTATCATTTGTGGCGACGTGTTCAATGTGTCGCAATACTTTTTGCACACGGGATATTTTTTATACACGTAACAAGGATGAACCCAATTCAACACCAAATGATGAATTTAAAATTGAAGGCAACTATTCAACTAAAATTGAAGCTGTTGTTGCATTACTTTTAAAGTTGAAGAATAAGGATCAAAATGTAAAAGTACTTATATTTTCTACATGGACTGATGTTCTTTCATTACTTAAAGAAGCTCTAACTGTTAATAATATTCATTGGGAAACAATGTTTACTAACAATGTTGAAAATAGTCTCAAAAATTTTAAGGCGAGTATTTGTTAATTAGTGCATGAATTTATTTTGCAGTTATTATATGAGATTTCTCTTTATGCAGAAAAACTAAATAATTGATATTTTATTGTTTTTCCAATGTTGTTAATAAACTTTGCAGGTTGTACCGTTTAAAGATAGGATTTGCATTACAAGTTTGTCATAAAGTCAATGATTGTAGAATAAAAACTGGTTTGGATGTAATATTGCATTTTACTTGCATGGTTAAAATATTTTCAATATCAATGTGTTTGAATATATTTTAAAAATTTTGCTATTTGGTACAGTAATTCGTGCGGAAAAGAGAAAAGTAAAGTACAGTAACCAAAGTAACAGTAGTTTGCACCAAGTACTACAACAAAATAAGGGGAATCGAAAGAATTAATGCCGTGATAACTAAAAACGTTGTAGAGTGGGGTGGATCACTCGGAAGGATAAAGGAAGAACTTTAAAGACAATATGTTGTAAAAGGAAAACCAACTCGGAAAAAGAATATTTATCTAGAACCTTCCAGAGGACTTACACAGTATCTAAAATCTACGCAAAAATAATACGTTATTGCAAAATAATGTATACTCTTCTTTAATTACCTAGAGCTAGAAATTTCTTTGTTTAACTTCAATTCCAACATATACGTACAGCTAAAAAATCAAACAACAATATATAATAGGCTGTATTCAGTCCTGTAGTTACTAAAATTTTTAATTGTTAATAGAAGAACCAATTATTTACTTAAATAGCTCAAGGAAGAAAGCAGAACATGCGACAGGTGGATACGTGTTTCTTCCCGCCGTTGAAAAAAATATTAGAAAACAAGAATTGTCACACCTAAACAATGGTGTAATTTAAAATTTATAATATTATATAGGACAGTCAATGCTTAACTATTATTCAATAAATATTCAACTAATAATATCTGTTCTCATAACATTTCCGATGATCGGAACTGTGTGAGTTCAATTTCGCAGGGTAACATTTCCAGTTGTGCGATGAGTTACCTGATAAAATTATAGAAAAAGAATTGGTTGGACGTTTCGGTTCCATACTAGTTACAGAAGACCCAGACAGGAGCACATAGCACGGTGTACCATAATCTTATCCTGGAAAACCATGTGAATAAAATTCAGAAGAAGCAACTAATCCGTGAAGTAACGTCACTTCCCTTTGATCAGTAGCTAGTAGCACATCATTACCTAACCTAGGATATATGTCTATACATATTACGCAGCGACAGGTTAAATCAGTCAAAAGTAAATTAGTACCAATCGCAGTAAATAATTTAGTTGCTGGAAAACTTCACATCTCAAAGAAACAACTGCATACAAACTAGTTTCAGAATTTCCAGTTATAAATCCATCAGTGCAATTTCACAGAAATGCCTCTCAATTCAGATCATTATGTTCATTAGATCGATCTGAAATAAAAGTTGGACAACGAATGCCTCAAATAATGCACATTAGGAACTTAAAAGTCAACAACAACTGATAACAGGAAACCTCCTTTATAATACACGTTACGTTGCTAAATGCATGTAATATTTCCTAAACCCAATGCTTTAATCAAAAATCCTGTTGATAAATAGATCATTATCATGAGGTTTTCAGTCCTGAAACGGGTTAGACACATACCCTCATTGTTTCTTATTCTGAGCTAACCTACACATTTCCCAGAAATTTACACAGTTTGCATCTTTCACTATCTGCATGCAATAGTCTAATCTAGGCCTACCTCAACCTTTTTTTTTCCTATCTCTGTTTGTAATATATCTCGCACTATTCCCCAAAATGCCTTAAAACGTATCCTACCTTTCTGTTTCTCTTTTTTTTTGTTTTCCACATATATCTTTAGTCCCCTACTATTTCTATAACCTCTTTGTTATTAACTTTGTATGCCCATGCTATCATTCTCATACATCTGAAGCACAACATCCCAAAAGGCTTCTACTGTCTTTCTTTCCGCTTCTCCTACTGCCCCTATTTCATAGACCTAGTGTGCTGTGATCCACACATATGCTTTCAACAATTTTCTTCTTGTTTCTATGTTTGTTGTCCTCGAACATAGCCATAGCTCTTTGTTGTTAGATGCAGTTCAAATCCCCTTCTATTGTTTTACAAATATATATCCTATTTCTCCGATATTCAGTGGCATGTGAAGGGGGTTAAAGAGCGTGCTGCTAGCAAGATCCGCCAACACTTGAACATTTGCCGAATTAATAGTTTTCCAATATATCCTTTTGCACAATCAACATTAGTTGAAAATATTTCAAAACCAACACCTGTAGTTGTTTATAATAATCATTAGATTTAAGTGCAATTATTTTTTTCGTCATTAGGTTTTCCTTCTCGAAACTGGTTGGACGTGCATACCTCCACTTTCTATTCAGAGCTAGCCTACACAGTTCCCTGAAATTCTCACAGCCTAGATACAGCCCAGTTCCTCTTCTGTTGTTTCCTATTTCACCGAGATTCAGGGGTATGTAAAGTTAAACAACCTGTGGCTACCAAGGATCCCCCAACACTTAGACATTTGCCGAATTAATAGTTTTCCAGTAAATTCTTTTGTACAATCAACATTAGTTGAGAATATTGCAAAACCAGTACCTGTAGTTGCTTATAATAATCATAAATAGATACCAACTTTTAATATTTTATTGAAAGAGTAGTTCTACTATATTTAAATGATAATAGCATGTATTAATAAAACCTCTTGAAGAAATGCATATATCTAACTTTTGTTAGTGATAGTAACGATCGTAGATCCGAAGTACCTTCAATTTTATAACTGAATATTGAACACAAACTTTACTGGATCATGAATAAGCGACCGTGTCGATTGACAAAGGCTGCCGGATTCACGAATACACACATATAACCGTGGAAACAGTACCTGATTATTACATTTTTAAATTAGTTATGTGCCATATTTTAATTACAGGGATAGAACGCAACAAGTTGTTCGGAGTCTGTTATAACTTTTTGGCTGTTGTTGCATGTCTTTTTACTTTGTAACACAATTTAGTAATTAGTTGTTTTGGGAGAAAATTTCCAAAGGTTTATTTATTTGCAGTACTTCGAAATCATTTATTAAGTAATAAATTACATTATGTAAGTTAGTTATAGTCCATTCGCCTTAACTTTAGGATGACGTCACAAGTAGATAAAATGCTGTATTGCCAATGTAATATGTAGTGTTTTAATTCTATAGATAGAGGTTGCATTAAGTGTAGGAATGCAGGCATCGGTATGTCTGACAACAATGACGCCATCCATAGATCAAAATAAAATGTTTTGACAGTATACCAACATACAAAACAGTAATAATTTATTAAACTTCTTCTTTATAACTTAATTATACTTCATCTTGCATCACACAATTTAGGACAATATAACAAGGAGCTTGGCACACAAATTTATTGTAGTATTACTAAAATGTGAGGTTCTTAAAATTTACATTACTTCATGAACTTGAGCCAGGACCGACCCTGGATTTTAATCTAGTTATTTAATATTATATTTTTATTGCTTTATATTGCTTGTTATAGATAATACGTTATAGTTTAAGCGGAAAGCCCGGGCTAGCAGTTTTAACGTGGAGGGTTGGACAGCTCTCAGGATGTGCACGAGGGTACGGGACAGTTACATCCAGTGTGTTGAGAGCATAGGTTGTTAAAGTGATCACGAGTGTAGCGTGTGAAAATGTTCAGTTGTAACGATTTAGGATAAAGTAGAGTACCTTCTATTTTTAGTGTTGAGTTCTAAAGTGTATTCATGAAAGTACCGTGTTCAAGAATTAGTAGTGATTCTCAACAAGGGGTTGAGAATTTATAAAGGAAGCAGCGCCACTTGGAATAAGTAAGCAGCGATTTCAAAGCAACACGAATGCAGGTATTTCTACCTTTTTTATAGTTGATAAGTTTGAATCAGCGTTGGTTACGAAGCATTTGCTTATTAAGTAGTGTTTGTCTAGAACGTAGACACCCAAATTGACGCGTCATTGTGCTTTTGTTTGTTACCACAACGTAAGCTGTGTTGGAGGTAACGCTTGTACATTTTGTTTACAAGATTTTGTGTTGGGATACTGGGCGCTCGGCGAATAAAACGTTCTTGGCCGCAAAACACGTGTTTGGTACCAACGGTCCATTTAGTGGGGTGGGAAGTTTAGATATTACTTACTTTTAAGGCTGCGTTCTGTAATCGCAGGGTTAATGAATCCTTTCTTGTCATTGCGATCTTGCGTTAGTAGATATTAGATATAGGAGTTGTTAAGCTATAAATAGAAAGCACATTTAGTAACTGTTTTGGTTACCTTACCAAGATTAATATTAAGTTTAATTCTAGTGTAAGTTTAGTTGAGAAACATTAGCTGGGCGGCATTTGTTTTTATCTTTGTGTAATCTGTCCTAATTTTGGTTACTGAATTAAAAGTAAATTAAGATGAAGTCGAGTTTGTTTTGGTTGTAGATTTCATGATCCTAAAGAACCCTCGAAGAGAACCTATAAGAAACGAGTTAGCAAACCCCTGAGTCTAGTTCATTGGCATCCCAAACTAAGGGGCTAGAGGATCATGAAATTTTAAGAGGATAGAAAATAAATTTTGGTACTACTAGTTATAAGAAATATTGTAACAATGTCGGAACGAGGAAGTGAGAAGAAATCAAAGAAAAATGCGGTATTAGAAGTAGAAGGGGGAAATGAGGAAGTATTTAAAAATTTGGCTAGTGTAATGAAAGAAATAAATTCAAGTTTAAAAGCTAATAATGAAGTGTTGAGTGATAATTTTGAAATTTTAACTGAAAATAGAAGAAAGTTAAATGGAGGATTAGAGAAAACTCAGATAGGAATTAGATCTTTTAAAAGCTATGTCGGAACGAAGTAAGATTAATCAGGGGAACATGGAAGGGCATAACAAAGTAGACGAACGTCTCGCGGCAGTAATGCCGTGGCTGCAATGACAGGTTAGGTTACTGTTAGAAATAGATATTATTATTAAAAAACACAAATCACTTAACACGCATATCAGAACAATTGTTGCTAAAACTATTGCAGACTGTTCTGATATGCGTGTTAAGTGATTTGTGTTTTTTAATAATAATCTCTAATTTGTGTTTTTTAATAATAATATCTATTTCTAACAGTAACCTAACCTGTCATTGCAGCCACTGCATTATTGCCGTGAGACGCTCATCAAAGTAGCAGGAAAGAGTAATATTTTAAAAAAAGGGAGGACAAGGCTTTTATCGCACCAAGTACCGGTAATTTTCAGTATGTGGAAGGAATTGGGGGTGATTGATAATTTTTAGACATGATGGGAGAACTAACCCGATTATGTTTATAAACAAATTGGAGTTATTGTTTTGGGAGACAGGGTTCCTGAACAAAAGCGATTAGCTTCAGCCTTAGGGAATTTGAAGGATTCTACGGCAGATTGGGGTGAGATTAAGGGGCGTACGTGTAGGGATTTTTCAGATTTTAAGCGGAGATTTTTAGATAGATATTGGGATGCTCAAACCTAGCGGAGGGCTTTCCAGGATTTTTGGTAGATATGAGAGAGGATCACACGCTGATTATTTTTTGAAGTGGTGTAAGGAGGCGGCTTATTTAGAGGGATCTGTAGAAGAGGAAGAAATTATTGATACTCTGGCCAATCATTTTGAGGCTGATATTTGCAGGGGTATTATAAATTCTGGAGTGAAAACAATAGAGGAGACAGAGAGATTTTTACGTAGGATTGATGAAGTCGATGCTAATGCAAAATATGCATATTCAAATAGTAATTCGTTACGAGGGGAGATCGGGAGGTTCGTATCCAAAAATTTTTAATCGAGCTAATAATAGACCGCAGGAGCAGCAGGGGGAACGAGATAATGATTATCGAAATGCACTGGAGGGGGATAGGCAGAGAAACAGAGTAGTTGCAACGCTGTTTAATCGTTGTAACGAGGATTTGGCGATGGATGAACAAGGGGAAGTAGAAGGGGATATTGTTCTGCCAGTCATAGAATATAAAGTGCAAGGGTTCGAAGTTAATGTTTTAGTTGTTACCGGCTCAATGATGAGCTGCATTAGCGGAGAACTCTGAAAAAATTTTAGAAGGGGATCCTAAGATTCCATTATTGCCTGCTTCGGGTGTAATGGTCTATGGGGAATTACAGGGCAAGGATCAAATAATAAAACAACAGGGTTATTTAGATTTTGAAATTAATGGAGTAGGGTTCGGATTTATGTGTATTGTAGTTCCAAAATTAATTAGAGAAGTGATACTGGGCTGCGATTGGATGACGCAATTTGCGGTCCATATGGATTTTGAAAAATTTGTGTTAACGGGTGAATTTGAGGGGAAGGAATGCAGGATAAAATTGAATAAAACGTATATTGGGAAAGATTTAAAAGGGGGAGTGTATGAGGTAAGGATAGAGAGTGAGGGTATAGTGAGGAATGGTCAAAGACAAAGATATTCGGAAAAAGAAATGTGGGAGGGTTGTTTAAAGGGCCAAAATGTTTAACCAAACTGAAAAGGAAAAATTATTCGGGTTGTTAGAGGATTATAGCACAGTATTTTCGGAACAACCGGGTCTTATGCGGGGTTATGATCATTTTATTATCATGAATGACAAGACCCCTTTTTATTTGAAAAGTTATCCCATGCCGTATGCCTACAAAGGGGAGGTTAGAAAGCAAGTCGGGGAGATGATATCATGGGGGAGGGGGGTTATTGGAAAAAGTCAGACAATATGTAAGCCCACTGGAGGTCGTTAAGAAGGCAGATTCGTCGGTGCGTGTGTGTATGGACGCCCGTCATTTGAATTTAAAAATGGAAAGGCATCACGTTGTCCCGTCCATCCTAAATGAATTTATGTTTCAATTTGTAGCTCATCAGTTTTTGTCAAATCTTGATCTTATGGCTTCTTATTGGCAGAAGCCCAAAGAGCCGTATGAATTGGTCTGTGTAGATCTTATTGGTCCATTGCCGAAAGGTTGAGGCGGAGTGGTGCAGTTATTGGTAGTTGTAGACGGATTCTCGAAGTTGGTAAGACTTTACCCCCTTTGACGGGGAACGGCTAGAAGTATTGTGGGTTGTCTATTAAATAAGTATATTCCGGAAGTAGGGCAAACGTATGCTATTCTCAGCGATCATGCTAATGCTACACTTTTTACGGGGAAATTATGGAAGAAAACGTTGGAAGAAAAAGAAATGAGGATTGTTCATACGTCGGCTTATTTCCCCCAAGGGAATAATATGGAAAGGACAAATAAAGAGGTTGTTCGACTTTTATGTGTGTACTGTAATGAGCATCATTCGGGATGGGCTCAAGTAGTAAAGGAGGTTTGTAAGTGGCTGAATGAAGTGAAGTGAAGCTGTTTTTAAGCAAGGGGATAAGGTACTGGTGCGATTACAACTCCAGTCCTCTCTGGACAATAAAACCATTAAGAAATTTTTATGCTTTTTAAGGGTCCTGCTACTGTTGTTAGAGTAGTTAATCCAAACTCCTACGAGATTAAAGATGACGCTACGGGGTTTGTCTATGGGCGTGCAGAATATTGTCATTTGGAAACCCTATGTAGTACCGATTGACTTCGTCGTGCCTAAGAGTAGTAAAATGAATTAGTAACCGTTAGTTATCTAATTAATTTGGGGGGTGTTGAGCCAGGCCCGACCCTGGATTTTAATCTAGTTATTTAATATTATATTTTTATTGCTTTATATTGCTTTTCCTCGAGTCCTAACATTGGAATTTGCAGGCTTGTTATAGATAATACGTTATAGTTTAAGCGGAAAACCCGGGCTAGCAATTTTAACGTGGAGGGTTGGTCAGCTGTCAGAATGTGCACGAGGGTACGGGGCAGTTTCTTACGGTTTCCCCCGTTTCAAATTATTGCGCAATCGTTAATATAATGTACAATTACGTGACAAATTGTATCAAATACCAAACACGTTTAAAAGTGATACAATGGTTAAAGTACAATATAAATGAGCGTGTACTCACATGTTTCTTAACATCTCAGGGTCCTTGTTGTTTGGGTTACATCATGCCATTGTTGAGTCCAAATTTTTATTTGTCTATCCTCTTTTGCTCGTACATAGGTAGGGCGAAAGGATACAGGCAGAGCTACGGTAGAAGGTAAGATAAGATACCGGAACCTACATCCTAAAAAGAGAAAAGACAAAAAACACGACACAGGTAGCTGTTCTCGGCTTCGAAGTCTCGTGGCTAATGGCGTTGTATTACATACCGCGCACTTGCGCCATTCACTCTGTGCCTGCGCATTCTTTTGTGCAAACGCAACTGTCCGGAATGGCGAAAATTAACAAGTTTATTTTAAAATATTCGTGGGAATTTACTCACATACTTAACAATGTACATTTCCAAATTTGGAATGTAACAACACTTGCAGTTTCTCCAGAAATAGCTTTGAAAGCAATGTTATGTCTTTTGCAAAAAATTTCCAGCCATCCAGATGACGCACTAGTTTTCTACACCCAAACTTTCTGCAAGTTCTTTAGATTTAGCTCGATTAAGTAATCCTACAAACATTAACATTAAATTCAAAATCAAACCACCAAATTTTCAGAAGGTACCTGACATTGGAATTCCTTTGTTTCTTACTCTGCAAAGCCAATCATAACACAGATTATCTAACTTTAAACTTCTCGCATTTATAAAACTGCGTTTTATAGTGGAATTGGTATCGAAACGTCACTTGTTTAAAAGTGCAATTCGTTTTTTAGTAACATCAGCAGCTTGAGTTTTTTCGATATTAAAACGTTTTGCAAGATCCCGTACACTAAGCTTTTCATTATTATAATTTTGCACAATTTTAATTTTTCTTTAAGCATCAATATTTTACGTTTTTAACAAATGCAATTCGTGTTACTTAAGCATGCAAATAACGAATTCGTAGTAAACAAAACCGTAACTTTAAACTATTTAATCATTACAAAACCATTCATAAATATGTAGGGGTGAATCATAAACAAAAACAAGGTGGCCTTGAGAATTTAGAGTAAACAACACGTTAGCAGGTTGAAACCCCTGGCAGTATGATCCTCGAAGTTAAACAAATTCGGGTCATTTACTTGAATGAGTGATGGGTGACCGCTTCTATTTATATTTGTCACACTGTTCGCAGACAAGAGAATGTTTATTACACATAGCTTCAAAATATGCTGTCGGGGTCTGCCCAATGGAGAGTCCATTCAAGTGAGAACAAACATATGCAAAGTTATATTTACTACGCCAGGACTATCAAAATTTGTCCATTTAAAGGGAGTGTCTACGTATTAAAGGTGTCCGTTAAGGGAGATTTTACTGTACTACGATTCATTCGTCTCAGCTGTTGTGAGATTTCAACATAAAAGATAAATGCTAAACTATAACTAATCTTACAACACTCGAAACAGAATTTTTAACGAAGTGTTTTACTGAGTTCTTCTATGGATTACCAGCTAGATTTTCTGGACCAAAATTTATGTAACAACTTTTTCAAGTAATTACCATTCGATGCGTATTTTTTAAATTTTTATTGAAATTTTTTTGAAAGCTACATTGTTTTATACACAGATGAAAAGAGAATTATTTACACGTCAACAACTTGTCAAAGGACAGCATTACCTATACAATACATAAATGTAAAATATCTGTTTTTAATGCCATTTTTATCATATGGTCCATAAAAAAAGAGATACTGTAGGTCATATTTAGCTCAACACTCCGTAACTTGCTGACTTTTTATGTAAGAAAATGTTAATCACACTATATAGAACATTCATTTAATACCTGAAAGCTTAGCAATTTAGATGTTGATTTTTTTTGTTTTTGCAGGATCCTTCAAAAGGAGTAACGGCATTACTGCTACCAATTCATTTAGGTGGTAAAGGTCTCAATTTTATAGAAGCTACACACGTGATTTTAATAGAACCTTTATTGAATCCAGCAGATGAACTACAAGCTATAGGAAGAGTGCATCGTATTGGACAAACTAAGTAATGCATTCTACAAAAAAAATTATACTGTACTTATTTATTTTTAGACCGACTACTGTACATAAATTTATTGTGCAGCAAACAATTGAAGAGAATACACATAATGCTATTTCTGCAAATGCAGATATGTGGAATACCGGCAGACACACGGTGGGTCAATTGCTCGATTTGTTTGAAACAGATCAAGGTAATCCAATTAGTGTAGATGATCCTGAAGACTAAGTTCTTTAAGAGTTTAGTTTATCGATAAAGCATTGTGTGGCTTAAAATAGTTTGTAAAGTTTGATCTGTATTTAATTCTTGATTGAATTGCCTACGTCTAGAATTAAATAATTTATTGTGACAGTGTATACATCTTTACGTTTTGTGATGATTAATGAACATTTTAAATTGGTGTAGGTACTGAGTTTAGTGATCTTTTAAATCCACAGAGTATTGATATTTCTTTTATTATTAAAATTTTTCCTACTCTTGCATTATTTTGGTTAGTTGTTTCTTTTTTTACTAGCTTCTAAGTTAGATTAAGATAGTCACGATGATCATAACATAATTATTTAGTATACTAAGAACAATTACCCAGCAAACAATACAACATTTTATTTATGTTAAATTTCAGTTGAATTTCAATGTGACACATAAAATTTAAATGAGACAATTGCATGATTATAATGTTGGAATTTCACATTTCAAACACGTGTTTTATTAACATTTTTTTCGCATCTCTTGAACATAACTTTTATTTTTTTTGTATGAATGTCACATGCTTTTCGCTAACTTTTCAACAAAAATTTAACATCTTTTAAACATCAATTTCAGATGTTATGAAGGTATACTTTTAACAATTATTTTACGTGTGATACACTATTGCAAAATGAACAAATCTTGCTAGACAAATTTGATGGTATAAAAATTTCGGCTTTCCCGAATTTAATGGGTAGAAGTATTTCATTTTAAGAAAGATCTAACGTCATTATGCTCACAAAACAAAAATCGGTTTAGAAAAGTTCATTGTATATAAATAGGTATGCAGTTTTCAGATATCAGTGGCACTGAGTTTTGTGATCAACTATGTCATTATCGTTCATTTATACTATCAGCATGTGACAACTCCATATCTGTCACTAAATTCTGTCAGTTACTCTGTTTTCATCTGGAACTAATAAAAAAAACACACATTTGTATATGAGAGTATTTATAAAATGCACCTTCCTAACCATCACTGTAATAATTCAACAACGTCACTGATATTACATATTTGCGGAATTCGTTGAATGATGTTGGATACTTTTTAAAGTGAAATAATAGAGAAATATTCTTTAGCTCCTTCACAATTTCTCGTTACTTTTGAGGCCATCATTCAATCAATTCATTGCATATTGTCTGTCTTACCATTTCTAGGATTTCCTCGAGTAGCAATATGTCTCACAAGAAAAATAGAAAATTCAGCTATTAATTCGAGACATCATGAAATTACCATTCCTATTAAATCGAAATTTTCTCCGATTCTCTAAAAGGAAGACCATAATTACTGAGTTTCTTAATAACTACAATGTGCTTTAAGACATTTTCCCAATAAATTATTTCATTGTTAATTTACATATAAAGTTCACTGTCTGTCTTACCACGAGCACTACTACTTCACTTAAACAGGGCCATTTGACACTTATTATGTTCGTTTGAATTTTCCTTAGAGCTTAGAACGTTCTTAGCATTACTCTAGTCATTAAAACCTTCCATTGCTAGTTTAGACAAACCTCCAAGTAATTGACAAGGTGCACAAGTATACTTTTAATAAGAAATCTGAACCGAGCAGATTGAGCTACAGAAAATGTTTTAGTTTCTGTAAAATCCGCATATAAATTCTAATCAGTTGTATTTGCGATTAAATAATCAATAATGGAATTATTAAAATCCATTCCCCAGAATCCTTACTAACAATAAAACTGACATTCATAGGCTGTTCATTTCGGGATTCTTCTTGTAGAAGTAGATCTTCTACAACTTCAACTGCATTAGAAATATCCATAGAAATATTATGATTATCATTATTTCCTGGGCTAAGTGACATAAATCCACTTTTTGTTCTAATCTCTGTCTGTTCATTTTTGTTCTTTGATTTCAAAGAGAAATGTTCAATCTTTGGTATTGTCTTTATAGTTACTTTTTTTTTTTAATTTCCTTTCTCTATTTAATTTTTTATACTACTAACCACTTAATCATTTCCGTCCACTCATTTTTATATAAATTTAATTAACAATTTCTCCACACCACCACAAATTACAGTCGTCAATCAACCATTTCAATGTCAATCAGAATATTTTTAATTTTAATTATTTTAACAGATAGGAGCTAGAGGAAAAGGGGTTTAAACAGTTTTTATTGTTGTTCATTGGGCACTCTGTGTTGTTTAGATTGAGCTAGCCAAGGCAGATGTAAAAAGAGGTATAGGATTTAGAAACGCAGAGCACAAAGCCGAGTACGAACATAGCAATAAAGTTAAATTATGCACAATTGGGGCTTGAAAGGAAAGCTCACAATAATATTAAAGGCGACGGCAACGTTAGGGGCTATAACTAACATAACAATATATATATATATATATATATATATATATATATATATAAATCAAATTTACGGACGTGATAATTAATAAAGTTTTTGTTAATTACAATTTTTAGCTCATGATATAGGATTCATATTATCCGAAACGTTGATGTTCAATAAATGATTATTCAATAATTAATTATTTTTTATCGGATGCCTTTATCCCAAAACGATTTTCCATCAATATTACTATATATATATATATATATATATATATATATATATATATACACATATATAATTAGGTTAATATCGACTGTAAAATATATAACTATGGAATATGTTGTTATTGGGGATTCAGTCTATATTTATTAGGAATTATAACTTCTTTTTTTCTATTCGAGCTTTCGAAAATTTATTATTTTCTTCGTCAGGAAAACTAAAGGTACATTATATGAATGTTAACAATTAATATTAAGATAACTTACGAATAATGAAGCTTTAACAATTTAGAATAGGTTGTAGCATCTAAAAGTTTTATGTGAGATTATGTATAAAATAAACTAGGTAACAATTATTAGATTAAAAATTAATTTGACAGGATTTTGAAATATAATGTAATATAATATAATATAACATCATCGCTCAATTTATTATGGACGATTTAATAGACAATTGCATCACGAAATTTGATTTTAATTTTCCTTTCTTAAAAAAATATGTCGACGATTTAATCTGCTGCATACCATTAGACACTGAAAATCATATATTACAAATATTTAACAGTTACGATCCATCAATCCAATTCACAATAGAAAAAGAAACAAACTGTTCAGTTCCCTTTTTAGACATGAAAATAATAAGAAAAAATTACACTTTAATAACAGAATGGTATAATAAACCAATGTCATCTGGCAGATATTTAAACTACTATTCTTTCCATCCTATGTGTATAAAAATAAATATAATCCTAGGCTTAAAGAAAAAAATAGAATCTGTGACACACCATACTTTAAAACATAAAAACTTACTTATACTTAAAGATCTACTATTAAAAAACTCCTACCCTAAAACTTTAGTTAATAAACTTCTTTTCAATACTTCCAAAATAATTAAAAAAACTCCACCCAATTCTATAAACAATACCGACCAAAATGTTAATAATAATTCAATAACCTTTATCTCACTACCTTACATAGAAAAACTTACTACCAAATTCAAGCATCTCTTCAAAAACAATAACAATGTAAAATTTTCAATAAAACCCATATTAACACTGAACAAAAACTTATACACAAACTTAAAAGATCCTACTACAAAATTACAAAAATCGGGAATAGTTTATTGCATACCTTGTCAAGAATGTGATGGCAAATATATAGGTCACACATCTACTTGGCTCTCTAACAAGACTAACCGCTCATAAAAGTAATTGTAGAAATAATAACAAAACATGCGCACTATCTTCCCATGCTATTGAAACTGGTCACTTAATCAATTATAATGACACTAAAATAATCTTCAATGAAAATAATTATAAAAAAAGAATATTCTTAGAAATGATTGCCATTTCCTTAACAAACACAGCTTTAAACAAAAAAACTGATACACAAAATCTCAACAACATTTATTCACATCTACTAACCGTCATTCAAAAATCTAAAAAACATCAAAATCGATTTAACACTTAACATCAACTTAACATAATTTATAAAATCTTTTGATACTTGTACTCAGATACCTAACTTGAACTGTACACAATTAATTTTAGTATAATCTAGGATACACTTACACACATATGTTATATTTCAAAATCCTGTCAAATTAATTTTTAATCTAATAATTGTTACCTAGTTTATTTTATACATAATCTCACATAAAACTTTTAGATGCTACAACCTATTCTAAATTGTTAAAGCTTCATTATTCGTAAGTAATCTTAATATTAATTGTTAACATTCATATAATGTACCTTTAGTTTTCCTGACGAAGAAAATAATAAATTTTCGAAAGCTCGAATAGAAAAAAAGAAGTTATAATTTCTAATAAATATAGACTGAATCCCCAATAACAACATATTCCATAGTTATATACACATATATATATATATATATATATATATATATATATATATAAATGTGATAAAGAGGTCACGAGAGATCATCGAAACTTAAATTCTATAAATAAAACACCTCTGTATAAAAATAGACGTATTGCATGTGCAAAGCCATTAAAATCATTTGCTAGCTTTAATTATTCTTTCGTGTGTGGAAATAAAGCCTCTACTTATATATATATATATATATATATATATATATATATATATATGCTGTGATAAGGGGTTGTTTAGGGATGTATTGAGTAGTAAAGGTCGCGTAGTAACTGTAAATAGTGATAGGAATCAGAAAACTGCATTTATTTAGCAGAAAAATAAGTAATTCATACATTATGTAAATAGCAAGCATTTAACACCCTGTATATAGACCGTAATGAACTTTAAGCGATGCTAGTAAGCATATCTTTCAACAATAGAATGCGTATTCAGCAGAGAAATAATCGTACATGTAATTAAACTACATTGCGGAGTGTTTTACAAGTTTATAAAATAAAGGCGCAGAAGATATGAGAAAACCTAACAAATCTTCATGCAATTACACTGGAACAATAAACGCTTTGATACGAAAACTCATAAATACATAAACGAAAACAGCATTCAGGTCACATCATTTATTTTTGTACAATTCTCCAAAAGCTTTATCTATACAAAACAACAGACGTAAGTTAAAAGTCTGGCCGCGATAACAAATAATAAGGCAAGCAAAGATTGCAAATAAACAACCATGACACGGAAATTAGCTTGAAATATTAAGGATAAACCTGGTTGGTTCGACAATCTGTAAAATTGCTTGGAAACCCAACCCAAAGGTGGGAAAAGCTATTTAACACCCACCGGTGATAAGGCAGCTAGTTTCCACTCGAAGCAGGTTGCATTCACATCACTTTTAACCAGAAATCTACGTGTCAAATAAATAAAGTTTATAATATAGTGAAAATATTGCTGCATGAAAATTGTGTTAAGAATATATGAAAAGTTTTTGCCATTTTCTCAGAAAAACGTGAGTAGAAATTGGTTAATTAATTTAAATTAAATATTTTGTAATGATATAGGGTTTCTAATCGGCTTCTGGACTATTTCTGGTTCACTTATAAAACAATTCTAATTTTGGAACAATTCAATTCTAATCTGCGTTGAAAAGAATTCTAATCTGCATTGAAAACAATACTTCTGAAGTCTGGAATTTCAAGTGGTATTTAAGGGAAGAGATTCAAAGCACATGCAGAGAGATATAGAATAAAGCAAGAGGTGATTTTTGGAAAGCAAGGGGTAACTTTACTGAAATATTGGTTTGACAAAGCGGAGCATTGGTATTCGATTGAAGACAACAAGGGGGTGTTGATCCACAACACAAAACAACATTAGGAGATCACAGGTCAGATCTACTTAATTTTAAGGAATTTTTTTATTTAAATTTTAATACTGAATTTATTCAATTTATCCAAAACTTGTAAAGAGTCAACAAGCACATTGCATACGTTTAAACTTACGTAATAAATCATAAAGAGGTCTCGAACGTTCCAGATTTTTTTGTAAAGGGTGTTGTTTTTGGTGACTATATTGAATTAAAAGTATATAAATTTTGGGATAAATAATACATATGATATTAATTGATTGAAGAGTGTATTTAAAGAATTTCAAAAATTGTAAATATTATTTCCTTTCATTATATGAATGTTGATCGACTTTGTTTTATCAATTCAAACAGGTAATCATAAAGGGGTGAAAGAAAATTGATCATCGTAACGTGGTGCACGCTGTGTAGATTAAAAAGGGCTAGCCGTGGCATAATAATAAAAGTAAAATATTAAAGTGAGATACACAGAGCGGTGGCGTTAAGTAGAACGTTTATTACACCGAGTACAGCGTCATATCAATTTTTATATGACGCAATAACAGGCGGAGAAAAATACATAGCATTTATATAGACAAACCAACGTGGAGCTTGAAAACTATTATAGCATTTATATATATACTATATATATATATATATATATATATATATATATATATATATATAGCGTTTTCAAATACTAACTTTATTAGTATACAAATCAACCATAAAGAAAACAATCGCGAGTTTTAGTTATTGTTCTGGGTGCGTATAATTAAATATTCAATTTTAAGAGTTTTAAATTCTAGAATTTTCGTGCTTAATAAAGAAAAATGTTATCTGTATTAAGAAATACTAAGAAATTATGAATAAAATGCAGGTTCTAGGAACTTGTGAGAACATAAAAATATAATAAAAATCGATAAGAATTATTTATAGTCTTTCGTGTCACAATAAGATAGAATGTGACGCGACCATGAACTCCGTGCATTAGACAAGGATTGACGCCTTGCGATGCTCGTAAATTAAATGGCCGCAGTGGTTTGACGCTAATTGGATCGTTAAAACCGTGGTATTCTCGGAAATTACATCACCTGGATGTATTACACTCCAAGTGGATTTGGAAGGATCTGGCAAACGATCACATCGTTAGATAATTTTGTAAATCAGCGGAAGTGATCCACATTCAAGGGTTTGTTTCAATTAACGAGATCGACCAGGTAATATTCAATTAATTTATGATTCTTTACCCAGGAATATATAATGTTGAGTAAAGATTTTATTTTCAGCCAAATAACATGCAAAGTTTGCATGCTTTTAGATTATATATCATTTGTTTTGTAAAATACAATGAAGATCGAACAAAAGCAAGCTAATTAATTAAAAATACAAGATGCGCTTTCAAAATTAACATTCTAAATGAACATTTAAAGGAATATGGACAACCTTGTACACCGAGATTTTAACATTATATAAAATGGAATCAGGAGGTATTTAATATCATTAATTATGTCGGAGATAAGATTATGATAAACGCTATTTTTTCATTGCAAGTAGAAACTGTTAGATTTCCTTGTTTGCAGTATTTAAATATTTGTAAAGTAGGATGTTCTTATTTAAATTTTTGTAAGGATAATTTACAGAAAAATTTTTGAGGTTGAAGCTTGAGGTATTTTGACCTATGTGAAATAGATATCTGTCAAGGGTTATTGGCCAATCACACAAGCGTGTTAATAGAAGATAAGTGAATCATCCACATATTAATTAAGGTAAGGAACATTTGAATTCAAACTGTAAATTGTTTTATAAATTTTTTTGTTTGAAAGAAAAATGTTTTTGACTATATAGATGTTTCTTAACATAGCTGCGTTTTATTTCATTTTGTAAATTCCATACTAAAAATGTTCCTTGAGCTAGCCAGGCAAAGAAAATAAAGAAAAAGGAAGGTAAGATAATAATTTCAGATTTCCCATTGCTGTACCGTTGTCACAGCACTCTTTTAGCTCCCACTCCAAAGAGAGGGTGTCAGTATTTCTTTGGAGGTGCTTCAACGTGCGTCCGCTCTCAAAGCATTCTTTTAGTGGAGCTTCAACATGAGGCCGTTGTCACAGCAATATATATAGGGTGTTTCAATATTGAGGGCAACCATGGGGATCTCAGTTAATATACGTGATAGCGGATAGGTTTAAATTTGGCACTTCTGCAGAATTTTGTGCTAAACAATATACCATAAACAAATTTCACCTAACTGCATTTGTTTCCGTGTTATGGTAAAAAAATCAAAAAGGTGATTTTTGTTTTTTATTTATAACTTTGTTGGTTGAAAACATATTAGAAAACTGTAACGAATCCTTAATAGAATTTTTTATTTTCTAGTAGCTGAAGCTATTAAATTTTTCATAAAACGTTTTGTTTCTTCTAAACCATCATCAACTTTCTTATTTTTTATTATGCCATTGCGTAGAGAATTTTTTCATGATTTCAAAAATGTATAATATCCCTACAATATTCTTACTAAGGAATCCATTATTCTCAATAATACGTTTTGTGCACAAGATACCTCTGCAAAAAGAAACGGTAAAGTGACTATTAAATATTTATTTATTTTAATATTTTACAAAGGAGGAACGAAGTATACCAAAAATAAAATAGAAAAATAAAATTTACAGTAAACGTTTAAACAGAAACCCATTCTGTTCGGTTCAGGGACGAATCCTCTTTTTCATATTGTTTATCGCTCTCTAAATCGTTCTCCGGGGAATATTTAGAAATGCAGCCCATATAACATTTGTCAATATTTTAATATTGATGTTTTATACACTATATTTTTAATTGTTCCCCAAACAAAGTAAAGTAATACACTTAAATCAGGAGATCTGGCTGGCCATGGGGTTATAACGAGATTTCTAATTTATTTATTTGAAAAATTTCATTAAGAAATTCAGTTACCCTTACTGCATTGTGTGATGGGGCTCCATCCTGTGACCACCATAAATCTTTCAACTGATTGAGTGCAATGGTGTCTAGATACTTCATTAATTGTCCTCTCAAAAACTGTAGGTACCTTTCTGAATTTGAAGTTCCCTCGTAAAAGTTTAACCCTATAATTAACATCAAATCGATGTTGACTTCAAATCCCTCTATTCCGTCTTAGTTTGCAATAGACCATAAATGTTTATTATTGCGATTGAACATTCCGGTATTCGAAAAGTGACATTCATCTGTCCACATATTGTTCGTACAAGAATTTCCATTTTCAGTAATTCTGGCTTGCAACCAATTACAAAAATTTAAACGCCCATGGTTATCATTAGCGTGTAATGTTTTGCTAACGTGTATTTTATATGGTTTGTAATTGTTGCTTTCTGGTAGTGAGAGGGTGTGGCAACCCCACCCAGGGTGCCAACCCCCAGTGTTGTAATTGCAAATTTTGTGCTTTAATCGGCACTTTTTTGGACCCTTATTTTCATGATTGCGTACTAATACTTGGATATTCACATAAAAATATAGTGCATCGGCAAATTTTCACAACACCCTCCCTGATAACGTGTTCTTACGGCCCTGCTTTATAATGCTTTCGAAACTGCAAATGCAAGTTAGCAGCAATCCTCCGAGTGGACATGGATGGATTATTATGAACCTAAAAAGTGATATTTCACACATTACTATCTAATACTATAAATAAACAACAAACAGAGAATTAAATGTTGGATTATGGCTCTCTCCTCTATTTTGTTCTACAACTTTACATCAATATCTAGCCCTGGGCTATTGAAACTTCCAAACATAGTTAAATGCCGGTGTAATTTTGAAAAGTAAGTTTCGTTCAGATGTCGCCTTTCAGGGTATGTTTCTGAATCGGCCATACACACATTTCTGCTATTCTTGTTACACATATAATAAACTTGTAGCATATCAAGCTGTTCTTTATTAGAAAATCGCATTTTAATTGCTAGCTAACACAATATTTAAATTAAATGACAATATCACTGGCAATTGTTTTACTATTGTTTCTTTATGATGATGGTATCTTCAATATGTACAAAACGTATTTTTGAGAACAATGGATTTCTTAGTAACAATATTTTAGGGATATTATACATTTTTGAAATCAAGAAAAAATTCTCTACCCAATGGCATCAGAATCTAATACAGCGTCCATAAGAAATAAGAAAGTTGATGATGGTGTAAAAGAAACGAAACTTTTATGAAAAATTGAATAGCTTCAGCTGCTAGAAAATAAAAAATTGTATTTTGGATGCCGTTACAGTTTTTTAATATGTTTTCAACTAACAACGTTATAAATAAGAAACTAAAATTACCTTTTTTGATTTTTTTACCATAACACGGAAACAAATGCAGATACGTGAAATTTTTTTTATGGTATATTGTTCAGCACAAAATTCTGCAGAAGCGCCAAATTTACAACTACCCTATATCACGTATATTAAATGAGATTCCCATGGTTGCCCTCGAAATTGAAACATCATAACTGTAAGTAGTGCTAATCAGTTATTTCTCCTTAATCCATCAAGTTTGACTACTTTCTCCAAAATTAAATAATTATTCAACTGTCAAGATATCATTAGTGTATATGTATATATGCATGTTATCTATGTGTGTATTTATTTTTTGTAATTGTTCTGCTGGTTTAGTAGTTAATCTTAATTTCATTTTAAATATGTAAGCCACATTTAAGATTGTTGTAACAAGCACAGTATTAGTTTAATATATTATTATTAGAAATGGAATTAATCTTGTGTTTTGAAGCTATTTTATTGTTTATATGGGTTAATTTTATATCCTTATGCACAGTTCCTTAGAGAATGAATTTTAAGTTTAAGGTAGTCAAAAATGCTGAAATAGCAATTACTGGATGTGTTAGTAGAATTAAGTAGCATTTTGAGAGGGTGGTTTGTCCTTATCAACTTTATATATAATTAAAGTATTTGAGTGACATTTATTTTTTATTAAATCATTTAGTTATTAGTTTGCATTTATCATTCGTCTTCTAAAAATATATAGTTGTAATGTTAAAACTGTTTGTAAGTTTGGAGGTATTTTACAATTTTAAATGCACAACCAAAGATGACGCAAGTGTAGGTTCTTGAATGCTCTTTTTAGCATTGTCTTCTATATATTTTAATAGATATAAGTAGTTTGTAAATGGTATCCTACAATCATGGCAGAAGCATTCAAATTTTCTTTGTCAATACGAGCTATAGACGTTTTCATGTGCTATAGCTCTCACTATAATTATAACAGCTTTTGGAACATTGTTCTATTTGCCACTCGGGATTGGTACTTATTTTGAAATGGAAGACCAATGTTGAAGACAAACTGACTATTATTTTTAACTGCGCAATTTTATCCTGCCTAAAATTAATTGAAAGTGGAAAAGGATGGATGGATAAATGGTCAGAGCATAATGTAAGTACTACACTAGCTATTTAACATTTATTTTCTTAATTTTGAATATCTACATCTGTTCTTGTATTATCTAGCTTTAACATAATTCAGAAGAGCACTTAGAGGTATTCTAGTGTATCTACGTTTGTTATAGTATAAAGTGGAAAATACTATAATTATCTGGCAACAAAATATTGATATATTTACGCATGACAGCTCTGTTGAAACACAGATTTTAAGCATACTTGAAGAGTACACTTTTGGTATTTACTTCTGACAATTTGGTAATATAATGTCGCACTTTTATTTATAGTCAAAGTATTAGATATCCTTAAACATGAACAATTGTTACAATGATGATGTTTGAGGTCAAAGAAAGTAAAATTAAGAGATGTTTGATTTTCTATTTTAAGCTGATGCTGTTTTTCACATTTTAAGTGCCCATTAAATTTGTGATTGGTTGATTTCAACTGGTTCAACTCCGTGAGAGCCCCATACTTAAATTTTTTAATGTATGTTGCTACTTTTTCATTTCTTCTTGCCATCAACACGGGGGTCTCGTTTTTGCACAGAGCATACAGCGAAAAAGTTGAAAATATCACACTCGGTCTGTTAGAACAAGACTAAGGATGGGACTATTAGTTCATAATTTATTATAGTCCCGTCGACGGGGGACATGTGACACAAAAGACAGTTGGTAACGATATTACTTAATGTGGAAATTATGGGCCAATTGTCAATGACGTCACACAATATGCAAATTATTACAATACGTATTTCCTAAATATATTGTTGCAAACTTTCAGCCCCCCCCCTCCCCCCTATCGGGTGTCACTTTTTATTTAAGAGAACGTTAATCTCCTTTTATAAAAAGAAACTTTATTGTTAAGCAATTTAAAAAAACAACACTTCAGATCTTGGTTGTGGCAGCTTTATAAAATGGTGTTGCTAATGTATACCAAATATACCTTGGCTACAGAACTGAT
The DNA here is from genome assembly GCA_036346225.1 of Platerodrilus igneus. NCBI lineage: Eukaryota > Metazoa > Arthropoda > Insecta > Coleoptera > Lycidae > Platerodrilus > Platerodrilus igneus. The sequence continues at coordinate 368,499 of JARFIW010001304.1, forward strand.
ATCTCTTAATCTCATGGTTACTTTGTTTTGTTTTGAATAGAACTTATTTGAACTGGGTTCTATATTCAAATAAGCTCACATACAAATATATAGGAAACCAACACCTAGCACCCTCTTTCTCTGTTGGCCCAATCTAACATTTTACAAATATAAGACAACTGTAGATGGTAATGCAGATACCTCTAAGCTGTGTTACCATTGTCAAATAAATTTCAGTGAAAACAATGCTACTTGAATTAAAAATGCTTTATCTTAATTTTGAAGAGTTAATATTTTATTTAATAAACTTGAAACAATACCTTAATATTCAGATTCGCGTGTTTGTGCTTCTTTACAATTGATGCAGTGCACCTACAGGATCTCAGGTCAGTTACCTAATAACAATATTGTTTGTTTTAATATTTGGTTAAATTTTAGATGGTTTTAAGAATGAATTAGTTATTTAAATCGATACTAAGGTATACTTGTACGGTATGCTGCTTCACCTTCCAGACTTGGACCAATACAAATGATACCAGCAGTGTTTTCTTCTAGCTCTACGTGTATCCTCTCTATGCCTCGTTGCTCTGCTAACTTTTACACCAAAACGGCTTGCTCCTAGTATCTTCAAATTTTGGTTGGACACCTTTATATTTACTTTGAAATAGTGTATGTACTCCAAGCTTGTTTAACATTCGACCTTTAATCACTTTATTAATAATTTTATTTTAGGAATAAAACCACAGCTCTCCAATAACAAGTACTATTTTATTCAACAGTTTATCATCATCAAAAATAATTACAACCATTCCAAAATAATAAACAACAATCATCTAAATCAAAAGAAAAATCAAGAATCATCACATCTTTCGTAACCTTACCTACTATTTTATTTTTATATAAATCAAAAAAATTTTAAATCATAATTGTACATTTAAAACCACCTTAGCTTAGTCTTCCCTACATTTTCATGGCCTTTTGATTGGTATAGGCAAATCACTTTAAGAAGAACCCAACGTCATATGCCAGATTGCGCAGAAATGTAATAACAGTGGCGTAGTTGAGTTATTACAGTATAAACGGAAGATATGGCGTTAAATAGTAAAAAAATAAACAACCAATTAAATTATAATTTAAAATTTTTAATATAATATCGCCATATGAGTTGTGTGCATCAATATCCCTAAAAAATACTGCTATAGCAAGGTTATTTTGTAAAATCCGATAAAGCAAATGATTGAATACCATGGCCTACTTAAGTGGTTTCTATCTCATTCTAGTGTTCTGCAAACACATCTGTTGAGTAACTTATTGTTTTATTAATGTTAATTGTTATATACAAGATATTTTATATTAGTTAGATGGCGGTTTAAAACTGTCCGTCTGTGTATCAAGTAAAAATAAATAGAAATGAAATCTAAAACTTTTACAAGGTAATTTCCGATTGGTTGATCATAAAACTCTACGCCACTAAAACCTGAATACTGCCATCCCTAATTACATATAATGAACTGTTCCTAACCAATTTTTGCTTTGTGCGCATGATGACGTTGGGTTCTTCTTAAAGTGATTTGCCTATACAAACAAATACTGCATTGTATAATAATAATCAATAATGTTAAAAGCATATTTAGACAACCCTTTGTATATGTTTCACCCTCGTTTAATTTTACATCTGACTGCTACTAATTTCATTTCTAAATTAAAAGTCAAACACCTGGACAAGTATAATTATTGATCTACAAAGTAATATTCACTCGAAGATAAAGCATTTTGCCAATTAGCATCGTTTCTCACCTCACTAATTGTTTTGATTAAACTTTAGTCTTATATTACAGTATATATAAAAACCATCTGTACTCCAGTCCTTTCCCTCTCCCCTTTATAATATATATATATATATATATATATATATATAAATATATATATACATTTTACTAGTCCCCTAAGGGGTACTCACGTGAATTGGTAAAGCTTCCTCCAGAATGACTTCCTCATGGCGGCTCGTGGTTTCCTTCAGGATTGCTCCAGGCTAGCGGCTGCGGGACTCCGTGTATTCGTTCATATATCTCGGGTCGTGGATCTTCTACCAGGTTGTATCCAGATTCGTTGGTCTTCTTTCTATATGTAGGAACGACAGGAACGGGTTTATAGGGAATGATAATCAAAAAAAGGCAAAAGGGACTCTACATAATAAAAGATACGATACGATACCAGACCAACCACACTTTTTGACGTTTCAAAGGCAAGTCCCTAAACGTCTTCCGGATATTTCCCACTTTTTCCTCGTCCACACGCGTCGACGCGAAGTCTCGTGCAACGCACTTCTGAGGTGACGGAAATACGCGCAACAAGTCTTTTAAATTTATGGCGCGAAATCCTCTCATATTAACACTTATTTAAAAATGTCTAGTGCCAAAATTTTTTGGCACGTAACAAATTTACTATTTATATGTAAAAAAATTGATGTGTTATGATGAATCTTCCACAGGGTGTTTTTTTAAGTGGTAACTTATCTGAATATGGAAGACTAATGGTAGAACGAATCTGAAAATTTGCAGTAATGGCTTATCAAACGTGCTCTACGAGACAAATAGTTTGAATACTTTTTAGCCTTTCCGATTATACAGAAGTTGCCATTTCCGTCGCTATTTTAAATGAAACGCCCTATATATTTATACATTTTTGAATTGCTTGTTTAATTGTATGTGAACCTTTATAAGGCAACCATATCTCCGTCTAATGCTTGAGATTTTTTGTTTTTATAAATTTTTGACATTTGCACCTGTTACATAAATTGGAATATTTTAAAACTGAACAAACTTGCAAAATGGATTTTTCCATTTTTCTAAACAAAATTCGATATTATTTCAACGTGCCTAGTAGATTGTAACATACAGAGTCCTAGAAAATTAATTTTATAATTTGACACGAAAATGCCAAAATTTGCTGTTTTTTTAAAAATTGAACCTACCGTATTTTGTTCCGTTAATCGGTTGTCTGGAAAAAATACTTTAGGTGTGTACTTAACAGCATTCATTTATTGTAAGCCGTTTTTGAGTTATTTGCATTAAAAGAAACAATGCTCCGGTTCAATAACATTTACTACCATCAAGTAGAGTAATTGATTATTGCTACGAAATGTTAAATGTAGATAATTAAACAGTTTGCAATTCTTGTACAGTAGTTGTTTGTAATGGCTAATCAAAACGTTACAAATCAAGATTATCTCCAAATGAAAATTATTTATGGTGATTGTAATACAATTCTTCAAATAATTTGCGATGTTTCTCATCAAACATTTCTGTAAAAGCCAGCACCAAATGTTAAACTTCTTAAAAACATTCTTAGAAGCTCTAAATAATAGACTGTCCATTTCAAAATAAAAACAGAATCAGAACCATGAAAGAGGATGAAACCACAGTTACCAATGTATTGGCAGATTTTTACTCATATCCCAGAGCTTCGCTAAATAATGCTATGCGGGATCTAGGAACGAGCTGTAGTTCCATATACAAAATTTTATAGGGAAAAATTGGTCCCTATATCCCTTTCAACACCTTAAAGTAACTGATTTTGAAAGACAGGTATTGTTTTGCAGTTTTGTAAAACATTATTTGGAGGGATGAAGCATAATTTACGAAAAACGGAATGTTTAACCGACACAATGCACACTATTGGTCTGCAGATAACCTTCACCAAGCATATATAACAAATTTAATGTTTATTGTGAAATTAGAGATATTTAAATCGTATGTGTGGTGTTCTACCTGGAATTTTAAAATGGTAAATTACACATTGTTTTAGTAATTCTTGCATTTCTTGATCGACTTTTTATAGGAGAACGTTATTTGGAAATTATGCATGGAAAAATTACACCATATTTAGACAAATTACCATCTAACGAGGTATGCAAAATTTTTTACCAACATGACGGTCCTTCTGCACATAATGGAAACATTATTACGGATTATTTAGTTGATTTGTTTGAATACCGATCTATTGCTAATAACCGACCTCACTTATGGTCATCCTGATCGATCACCCAATCTTACTTTTTAAATTTTTATGGTAATGTTGTAACGACTACGAATTTGTCCTTCATTAATATACGCCTTTGTAATAATTATTTATTTATAAAGATCCTTTATGGTATTAAAAGCGTAAAATTTCTATTTTATAAAAATAATGTTTATTCGTTACATACAACTCCATCTGTGTTCATGGGTTTAAAATAACCTTCCAGTTACCTTGATATCCGTGTTGATGCAAGAATTCGTTTCTTTGTGCATGCTCGCAGAGTAAAGCGTATTTTTAATAACAGGATGTAAAAAAGGAGTAAAGTTTTTGACGCGTGGTCGAAAGGTTGTTCGCAATCATGTTTATCCGACCAGCATGTGGCCTGGTCCCGGAGAATTGCTTGGTCTTTTATGGTAGAAACGATCACTAAGAGTCGACCTATAAGATGATCAACATATAGTGGTTATGAAGTACATCATCAGGTATGTAATTATTTTATTTAGTATTTAAATTAATTCTTTGGTTTTTGTAGTGCAAGTTTTTTACTCGTTTCATCAAACCATTACAGAAGTAGTTTTTTTTTGCAAATTTTATATAGTGGTTTAAATTAGCATACATCTTTTTGTTCCAGAATTAATAGTTTGATGTAATATAATTGTTCGTAAGAACGTAAACTTTAAAGATAAAACTTCCTAAGAATTTTAAAAGGTTAAACTTGAATTTGTTGTAACTAAGCAGGTGACATCCTACTTTGGTTTGTCACATTTTACAAACTAATTTTTTTTAAGTATAATTATTATCCAGATTATGTTATACCATAAGGAAATTTGCCAATTCATTCAAGAAATAAATTTTTATAAAAATTCAAGTCTAATCGTATATGAAATGTCATTTCATTTATTAAATTTTGTAAGCCAAAACAGGATCCTATTTCGGTAACTAGTAAAGGTTGTATCATATTAATATAAACTCAATATCCTTTTTAAAGAAGTTTAATAAATAAAATTGTTGAAATGCCTAAAATTAATGAGATAACATTTGAATATTACTATATTTTGATGGATACGAAACATGGATACTTGTAAATTTGTATAAACGATGTGTGTGCGTGTGTGTATATATATTATATATATATATTTCTTTAAACCAATAGAAGGTGAATTAAGTTGTTTCAAAGCTTTCTTTCATTGAAGTTAACAATAATTTTTTTTATAAAGCAAGCAACCAAATTCATAAAACTTTTGAGTGTAGAGAGAAAGACCACTGATATTATATTGGTAAAATATTTTTGTAGGGATAATTTTAACTTGCTAATTTTTTGGAATTTATTATTTTTTTTTAATAAAGTGACTAGGCTCTAATGTAGCCCTAATTCTACAAATCTTTTTGAGGTGATTAAATTTTCAGATAGTATGAGATTATCGTTCCAAGCCGAGCTAGCAGTGTTAGCGGTAAGTAAGTAATATTGTTATACGTTTTGGTTGTTCAAAAGATTTTTTTCGAAGATTTCCGTATCTTATCTTCAGATTGTTAGACATTACAGTTATTATTAAGATACGGTGGCGTCCATTAAAAATTCTTTTTTTATCGTATACCATCCTACGACCCTGGCTCATAGGTCTGCCCTAAGTTGAAGAAACATAGCTGGCTGGAAGATCTCTTTAGAGGGTCATATTGTACTGAAAGCCGTTTTCCGTACATTTTACCCTGGGCTTGAATGCTAAACAGGAACCCCTCTTAATTTATAGAGGCTCTGCCGCCTATAAGGTAGAGTAGTTACGTTAATATAAAAAAAAGTGTAACAATGTAAAAGGTATGCTCTTTTCCAATGCTTCTACTGCTACAGAGATGCATATTGAATGCTTTAAATTCTTTAATTCCAGAGCAAATACATAAGGTAAAAGTGAAGAGGTTATGAGATGCATTTTAAAATGCTTGGATCAAAATGGCAGACAAATAGAACATTTGTAGAAATCCTCTTTGTTTATATTTATTTCTTTTAGTTAAAATACTATTAGATGAAACAGTAGCTGAATTTGGTTTGTTTTCCACTTTCAAATGGAGTCGATCTGGAATGAATTCTCCCCTGCCTCTGACTGTATCACCTATTTTTAATATTTGATTTGTATGGCGAAGCCAAGTTTCACTCTCATCTAAATTAACTACATAATGATCACCCTGGCATGTTTCCAGAGAACCTAATCTCCACAGGAAGTATAATTACATACCGTAACCCTGTCTCCTTTTCTAAACTCTCCAACTACCCTTTTAAATTCTTACCTTTTTCTGCAAATCATGTAGAATGTTACAAAAACGCGATTTTGTAGGGAAACAAGATTAAATTTGCAAGCGATTTGTATTGATTATTCCATGTAATTCAATAATGCATCAAAATTTGTAACAAATTAAATTCTAAATTAACCGAATTAGTATTCACAGCTTTCAGCTTATTTTTATAAAGTTTGAACAAAACGTACTGTCATACCATTTATGGTGGGATGTGCTGGGTCTGTATATTTATGTTTTATTCCATTGTCTTAAATAAATCTTTTAAATTGCCAACTTGTAAATTGACTACCATTATCTAACACTAACATATCAGGTAATCGAAAGATAGCAAATATATGCAGAATTCTGATAGTATTTCCCACAGCAATATTTTTTAAAATATGAACTTCTGGCTACTGGGAAAAGGAGTCAATCACTATTAACAAATAGTAACCTAGAAATGGACCTGCAAAGTCCATATGGATCCGGTCAAACGGTATTGTTGCTAGCATCCAATGATGCGAAACTACTTTAGTGGGTTCATTTTAATTTCACATATTTATAACAATTCCCAATAAATTGTTTAATGTCTAGATCAATATCTGGCCACCAACAAAAACTAGCCAAAACCTTGGTTCGAGTGATTTCAAAACAAGTAGCATGTAACTCTTTCAAAAAATTTTCATATGGCAACATGGGTATAAATACTCTATGCCACGTATGACTACACCCTTTTGATTACTAAACTCTGTAGCATCTAACCTCCAACGCAGATTATGAGCTATTCTTTTATGGTTTGTTAATGCATACAAAAGTTGCTTTAAGTGAGGATCCTGTAGTGTCGTTTCAGCAAGCACAGAAATTGTAAGAAACGGTAAATTTGATTTAACTCTACCAAATCCGATTCTTCCTACTCAATGCTTCCTACATTTGCCACAGATAAGCGAGAAAAAAAACGACATTTGAATTTGCCAAGGATGATTTATACTTTATTTGATAATTTAAACCTTTCACAAACATCATAATGTTGCATACGAGTAGTGGACATCAAAAAAATATGTACTAATGGGTCGCATCCTAAAACGTACTCATAAAAACGTTTTATGCCAAATACAATGACATACGCATCTTTGTCAATTTGTGACCACTGCTAAAATGAAGAGAAGTTCTTTAATATAATGAGCAAGAAAGTCATCTTAGGCTGATTGATTTTTTTAATTCTTTGAATGTCTTCACAACTTTGAGGCCATTCAAATTTCACTTTTTTTTAAACAACTCAAGTAAGTAATAGAGATGCTATGGTGCTAACGTTTTTTAAGAAACAACCATAATAATTTAAGAACACCAAAAAAACTTTTAATTCAGTGTAATTTTTTTAGGTTGGGTGCTCTTAAAAACGGCATCTACCTTACCAAAAACTTTGTGAATATCACGTTTAGTAATTTTAAAACCACGGTATTCTATTTCCTCTTTAAGAAACAGATTTTTCAAAATTAATCCGCAACCCATTCCCTTTTAAACGTTTAAAAACAGATTGTAACCGTTCCAAATACAGGGTATCATTAGGAGCAACAATAGCTACATCATCCAAAAATATACAGTTTCTTCAATGCCCTGTAGGATCATTTCAATTTTTCTCTTCCAAAGAGCAGATGTACAATTTAACCAAAAATTTAATCTGATAGGCCTATAAAGACCCTAATGAGTATTTAAGGTTAGTTTTCCTGATCTTCCATAACCTTCCAATAATGTATGCCCTACGAAGATCAATTTTAGTAAATTTATTTCCCCGCTCAGGGCTGCAAATAATTCCTCATTTGTTAGAAGAGGATGATCCTCTATTTCCAATTGAGGATTTCTGGTGACTTTATAGATGCCACAAATTCGGCTTTTATTTTGTTATGCTGTAGGTACAATTGAGGTGGCATAACAACTTTTATTTACTTTTACAAAAATACTTTTTTTTCTAGTGTAATTAATTCTTGTTCAATTGTATCTTTTAAAAAAGGGTACCATCCTAGCTTTAAAAAAAACAAATTTTGCATTTTGTTTAAAATTTAATGTTACGGGTTCTTTGTTAATTCAGATTCCTCCCCCTGTAATTCCTTATATTGATGTAATATATTATTAAGTTACCTTTAGCCTTAAACTTTTGCAATATTTTTACTTCAGCTTTATTAAGTAATTCGGCCCAATTTAAACTCACAAAGAATAACCAATCTCTACCTAGTAGTGCATTTTTGTCAGATTCGATAACATACAACTTTAAATTATCATATTGCTGCCTTTGCAAACTAATATCGACCCTAAGAAATCCAAAAACACACAAATCATTATTAGTGTAAAAACATAAAATTATATCGTTAGTTTGTAACTACTTTTGATATTCCAAGCTGTTTATTAAGGATACACCACTTCCCTTGTCCATTTCCATTCGGACTGGAACATTGTTGGCTCAACTATGACCCATAATTTATTTTGTCATTTATCTTCGTGTATTGTATTTATGTACACAACTGGAGTTTCCACCGTTTCAGGAGTGTTGAACGTTTCGACAATGTAAACATCTTTCTTTCCTTTCCTTTGACATACTTGTTGTAGATGTCTCACAGATTTGAAAACACCGTCTTTAGGAAATTTATGGTTAGAATATATAGCATCTAAAACATGATACTTGCTTCCGGGAATTATTCGAACTTACATTGAAACCATTGATACTATTCATGGCCCAAATACCATTTTGATTTGCCCCTTTTTTGTAATTATTTGCTTTTGAAGATATGTGGTTTACATTGATATTTGAATGCATAGCGTTTGCATTTTCCGAAAGTACCTCAAATGCACACGAAATCTCCACTGCTTTTTAATACCTTCTGGTAGTGTTAGGCAAGCAATTAAGAAAACCATACAGTAACTTGAAAATTACTCTACAGAAGGATGCTGCTGAAGAGAAAAAACAAATTTTATTAACTGGTAGGTATGGGTACGTGATCTTAAATTTTCTAATTATTGCATTTATAAGGTGGAGGTAAACCGCCAATCAAGCCTGATGATAGAAATTTAGTATTGCTATCAATAGTTAACGAAAAAACTATAGATGGGATGAATAATGATTTTGATGGACTATGCAGAGCATGATTTAGATAATACAACAGAAAAAGTGAGTTATAAACGCAAGGATGTGTGTAAGTTGTTTCTACTTATACATTTTCAGGTGGGTATGGGTAACGCAAACCACCTGCTAATAGATGATATGTCATATCGATTTGAGAGTGAGTATTGAAATTCTGATATAGAGAGTACTTAAATTTTGCAATTGGTTTTTAAATAAAAATAAACATTATAGGATTCTTACAACAGAGCATATGCTAGACATAGTTGTTCATATTTTACACAAGAAACACTACAAGCAAAGCCGCACCATCTTTCAAAGCTCCCACAAGTAAATTATTAGTGTTTTGCAAGATATCCCCATCAACATTTTACTTATTATAGGACTCTTGTCGTGAAAGACTTACAACAATCGTAATGCTTTGATATCTTCAGAAGTTTCTGAAAAATACTTGCAACTACTTGTTAAAAGGCAATCCATTGCAGAACTGATGGAAAACAATTAAAAGTCAGTTTAATACACAAGCAAGAGAAGAAAGCAATGGAGTTGAAGTTGCTGCAATTAAAAATAGAAATTAAGCAAGATAAACTTCACAAAATGAAAAGTAAAAATTAATTTTATTTAACGAGGCTATAATGAAGGTTATTATTCTCGAGGATGAAAGTTGCTACACGAGCGAGCGAGTGTAGTAATCATCCAAGGGAGTAGTACCCTTCATTATAGCGAGTTGTATATGGGAAAGGTTTGTTGTCCTGTTTGTCGATGGTGACTGTTTTGTCATCCATGTGGATTACTTTTTGTATGGTTTATAGTATGAACTCAGTAAAGCGTTTTTTTGCCCCCACAGTGTAAAAAAGTGTAGATTGAATTTTTTAACCCTCTGAATATAAATGTTTGTTTTCTGCTATGCTTGGTGCCTTAGACTGGTTATAGTAGATGAAAATGGTAACGTAGCTGGTTTGCAAATACCTCTGGATGCACTTCTTCCAGTGGCTTGTTTGAATTTATGAGAAATTCTCCTGGTAGACGTAGCGTTTCGTTAAATGTAAAATCTGCAACTGTAGCGCTTAGTTCTGCTTTCCAAGTAATTCTGAATCCGAGTAGGACTAAAGATATTGCTTCTGTCCATTTTTCGGCTTTGTGGTAGTTCAATGCAATTTTCAGTTGTTGGTGGAATCGTTCCATCATACAATTGGGCGAATCCAATTAATGTTTCTAATTGTTTGAACGGTTGTGATTTAAAGTGATGGTCTTAATGTGTTGTGACTCTCGAGTGGTACGTCTAAACGTACGATCCATTGCTTTATGAATGCTCTGGCTACCGTTTCAGCTACAACACCTTGTAGAAGTATTACCTCTAGCCATCTTGTAAAGTGGCCGTTGCATGTGAAAGTGAATCGGTGTCCCTCTAATACGAGTAATGGTCTGATAATGTCTATATGGACATGCTCGACTCTAGAAGTTGGTAGTTTGTGAATTTTGTGACCACATATTTTGTGACTTTGGCTCGTTGGCATTCGATACAACTTCATATCCAGGTGCGGTGGTCTGTTTTAATGCCAGACCAAATCAATTTTCCGGTTACCAGCTTTGTGGTTGCCTTTATTCCTGGGTGTGATAAGTTAGGAATGCTTGCGAAAGCTTTTTTTTCGTAATTCTTTTGCTACGAATGGGCGAGCTATCGTTGTTGAAATATTACAGAAAATTGTTTGGTTAAAGTACGGAATAGATATCAGTTTGTAAATCAAACTTGCGTTGTTATTTTTCCCAAGCCTTTTGAACTCTTCATCGTTTGCTGTAAATTGAATAGCTGTTTGAAGTCGATGTTATTCATTCTTAAGACTGGGTCTGCGGCGATGTTTTCTTTCCCAGACGTGTGTTTGATGTGTGTCAAATATTGGCTTATGAAATCCAGATATCTAAACTACCTAGGCGAACATTTTTCTAATTTCTGTTGGATAGCGAATGTTAGAGATTTCTGGCCTGTATATGTATCGTGATATATCTTCCATCTTCTTTCCAATATTCCAAATAATCTTTCAATACTGTTTCTTGTGCGGAGGTGTGCTTGGTTATATAGTTCCTCTGGTCTTGTGTGAGGGTTTAAGAGTGACGTTAAAAAGTACTGTCGAACAGGATATCCGCTATCACCTAATCAAATAATACACAATTCAATTATTTTTACATCGAACACATTTATTTACTTACCAAGTGACATACAATTAGGAAAATGATCAGCATCTAACCTAGCTCTTATGTGACTATTATTGAAAATAGTAGCGTTACGCGTAGAGCCTGTCCACTTTACTATTAAATTCAATATAGTTAATTGTACACCGCCAATTGCTTGCACATTTATCAATAAGTAATTTTTACGGTTTCAGAAAACCTTTTCCTCACCTCCTACAAAATCTGTTATTTAGGTTTTTTTATTGTGATATTTGCTCCCAAGGAGATTGTATTTTAATGTGGGTGCAATCAACGGCTCCGACAACTTTACAAAAATGTACTTGTAATTTCTGTTTGGGTCTGGGGTAATTTTATGAAGGCGGCTCCGTGGTGTAGTAGGTATGTGTGTGACTACTACGCCCAAGGTCCCAGGTTCGAATCTCGACATGGTCCGCTTGAAAAATGTTAGGCGAGCATTTTTCACAAAAAATACACCCATGTTCGGATAAGAGGTAAATTGGAGGTTCCGTGTCTGAGTGTTGTCACACACGTTAAAGATCCCTACCTTGCTTGGAACAGCAAGGGTTTGGCAAAATTCCAAATTTTTCAGGTAAAGAAAACTCGCTTCCTGGCCAATGGGCGGAGCATTGGAAAATCACAGGTAGGGTAATTTTATGAACATTCGATACAATCTTACTATTGCTGTAGATACCTTATTAATTGTTCAAGATACTATTGATATATGAACACTCGCAAAATCAGCTACACTTTGTTAATGCCCATTTGTAGCAAAAAATCGTAAACACAAGAATAATTTGATTTATGGGTTAAACACTATGATTCCAGTAAACATATACAAACCACAATCTGCATTAGATTATTTATATTTTGCTCACATGTCCGTGGGGTATTCTATTTCATCCTCAATAAGAGTAAGTAAATTTAATGTGGTTTGCTTGGTTAGTATAGAAAGTACATTCGATAAAGTAACTGATATAGTAATATTAGAAAAATTATTTATCGGAACTTTTTATAAAACGCAGCTCATCCAACTCATGGAAGTGTTCAGATCGAATGTATATTTTGATGAAGTTAAAAGTGGATATTTGGCCAACAATAAAAACATGGTTATTTACATTCTTAATAAAACAAATACTTTTATAAATAATAGATTCTACTATTATAATTTAATGGTTTTTATGAACCGAGAAAATAAAAAAAAGGACCTTCTTGTTTGACTTTTTGTCAATTACTTCTAAACAAAACTACTGTCAAAGCCAAAGTGAACTTAATTACAGTATAAATCTAGAGAACATACTAACCATACTTCGGTTCCAACACTCCCACTTAATAAAATATTAAAACATGCACTTGTCGAAAATTAAATTTTTATTACCACTCGAAAGTCCCATTCACTGCATGCAAAATTCTTGTTTCTTGATTGTAACAGCTTTTGCTAAGCTATCTGTCACCATATTTTCGGTTGTTACATATGAAACGGTAATCGTTTCATCCTCAACTCGATCACGAATGAAGTGGTATCATATATCAATGTGTTTGGATTTGGCTCGATATCCGTCTAATTCAGCGAATCTGATTGTGCTTTGGTTATCACATCCAATCGCAATAGAGTATGTTCGAGTCCAAGTCTCCGAAATATTTAAGCCAAATAGCCTCCTGAGCAGCAGAAGCCAAAGCATATATTCTGACTCGGTAGTTGAAAGTGCTGCAATGGGTTACTTTTTAGAGCACCAAGATATAGCACCACCAGCCAATTTTTGCTTCCTTTGAGCTTCTCTATTGTACTTCCTTCTTGATTAGACATTTTGGAGTACAAGCATAAAACTTACGCATAAGAATACCAGCCTCTAGCACTTATTATTGTTTGGCATACTTGGACCCATAACCTGATTAAGTTAAAAATGGATATTTAGCCAACAATAAAAGCATGGTTATTTAGATTCTTAATAAAACAAATACTTGTACAAATAATAGATCGTATTATAATTTTATGGTTTTTATGAACTAAGAAAATAGAAAAAAGGCCTTCTTGTTTGACTTTTTGTCAACTACTTTCAAACAAAACTACTGTCAAAACCAAAGTGAACTTAATTACAGTATAAATCTAGAGAGCATACTAGCCATATTTCGGTTCCAACGTATTTTCCTAGGAAATTCAAAATGAATGATTTCGTGAATATCGAAATTATCCTCGAAGATGTGGTTATTAATTTCTCAATTAGCCATACTATTTGAACTTAACTGGCAAATGCAGACATAGTTAATCAAAAAGAAGGCTAATGAACGACTGGAATAAAAGCAAACCCTTGTTTGTATAAGACAAGACATAACCTAACTTCCTCACCTAATACCACATTGCTGTGATGTTAATGTATAAGTTATCATATACTATGCATGATCAATATCAAACTTAACACTACGATGCTCCTAATCGTCGACTTAACATAAATCATTCTTAACAATGTTTAAGATCCACTTAACTTGCGGTGCAAACAAATTTCCCAACTTAAGTATGCTCTGGTACTTAAGTCGTTCTTAGCAAATACCGTGCAAGTAGGCATTAGTATTTGAATTACAAAGGGCAGTAAATTGATATTGTTCTTATGCGGATTAAATGACTTTTTGAATTTATATCTTAACGATTGTAACATATATGGGAAGTGTGTTTTTATTTGCATTTTAATGGCTTTGTATTAATTTTTTTAAATGATTATTTACATATACGGGAAGAGATTTTAAAAATATATTAAAAGCATTAATTATTTTTCAAATAAGAATTTTTTCAGTAATGAACTATAGGAAGTTAAATTTTTTATTAGTCTACAGAGTCGTGAGTTAACATACATATTTGTTCTTGTACCGCACTACAGCATCGTAAGTTCACATACATTGGGATATAGTACTGCAATTCTCGATATAGATTGTCATATGTGCATATATATGATGCACCATAGTAATAATTTTATCAAGTTAAAGAATCTTAACTCTTAACTTACGATACCTTATATCGGAAAAGCACGTTAAAATACGTTTTGTTAATACCTACTTCTTGACATAGCGAATTCTGTAAAATTCACTGGTTCTGTCAAATTAAAATTGTGAGGGCTATTTCAAATATCTATCTTCCCCTTGAGCCCATGTTTTCACTGCATATTTTCTCAATTACGCAATTCAACGTTGTTTAAGAACTGGCATTTCTCTTTACAATATATGCAAATACTAATACTCTATTATTTTATATAGTCCTGTATTACAAGAAAACACTATCAACTTGATTAAAACTATTCTGATAGATAATATAAGAGAGTACAACAATTCACGCATTAAAAGCAGGTTATACTAATGGAATACAGAGGTTGTTACGGTTGTCTGTTTTGGAAGTCAAACTATAATTTTGTTTAATAATTATTACAACACTTCACTTTATCAGTGTGTTCCTAGATGAAGTGAAGTGGTTTATTTAATACGCTTAGCGCCTTCTTACGACTAAATTCCACTCACAGTGGGAACGACTATACCGAAATTACAGAATTTGTGTTTTTCTACCTGTTAGTGGCTGTACTGAGGTTAAAAAAGGATGTAAAGAAGCTTTCTCTTAGTTCAAAATTTACATATGTTTGCTGTTACTGTATTAATAATAATTTTGATCATCTGCTCTATTGAAGCTCCTTCCACACTTGTAGTAATGCAGCTGGTTTACGGAAATATTAAGTAAATCTATTATAAGAAAGTATTTGCTTTAGTTATATTATACAACCCTTTCAGCACACCAAATTGATGGTTTTTGTGAAATATAATGCATAAATTTTGATACAAAGGTATACTTCAACATGATAGGGTATGCTTAGTACTGTTTCTCGATGAAATTATTTTTTGTACTTTAGTCACGATTTTACAAAAATTCTTTCTATACAAATGTGTTCCGCTGCTCACTGACAATGAAACTTTGCCGAACTCCTGCTATTTATTTGGGACTCTGTTACAAATACCAACGGCTCTTAATACACTTACGAACTCTTTTACAAAATCTTAATCTTCACCAATTTTGGTAGTACGCCTTGTAACGATAGATGGTATCATAGAATGTCCGACTGTAATTAAATTAATTTTGATGAAAGATGGGGTAAAATTTACAAGTCGAAACACTGAACTTGGGTGGTTGTTAAAGAAAATACAACTCACCTGTATATTCGCAAAGGCCACGACAAAGTTTGTAAATTAATCCGTTTTGATTAACGACCTTTGGAATCTTCTGGACTAATTTGGAACTCTAACTTCCGCGATTGTTTCAAAAGACTATCAGGGGGGGGGGCTATATTAAGGGATAATAACACAACGCCACTACTTTGTTAATTTTTATCTCTAACGGGAAAACGCTAATAGAAAAAAGTAGAAACCATTTAGTATATAAGCGTTTTTTAACTCAAGAGTTCGGTTGTTAGACATCTAACTTCGTACCTGCAAAAAAGTAAATATTTAAACCAAAGGGATCACTTTTTGCGTCCCTGGATATCTTATCAAATTTATACAAAATATACTACTGTCCACAGCCGTACGAATACTGGATTTTATATCTCTTATGTCGGTAGATATGATTGAAATTAGTAATGACATTTGGTATACTGGATTCAATGTCTTACTTTTTTGGATAGGCTTTTATGATTGATAATTCTTCGTTCGTATTTACTTCATGTTGTTTAGAGCAACAAAAATAAGAATGATTACCAAAATTTATACATCTATTTTAATGGAAAGTTTATCAGTACAATTTTAATTGACATTTAAATTTCTAAATTGCCACTAATTAATTTTAGGCATTTATAACATTTTAGTAATAACTCTTGATATTATCGTAGAGATCAGATTTGGTGTCTTCGATTTACACTAATAATCAAATGTTATTTATCTTATAGTAATTAGGGTACGTCAAGTTTGAGGTGTGCCCCTCGTCAGACTAAAAGTAAAGTAATTAATTTTCAACACATACAATACTTTATTTTCTGAATGTCACAATCTCGGTGTAGGTTACACCTGGAATTGGATAAAACAGTTTTATATAAACTATGCCAATTAACATTTAATTTTCTTTAGACCATACCAACTACAAACAGCTTTGTTTTTGTGGTATCGTCCACCGTCTACCGCTGCCACTACCTAACTAACTCTATATGTTATTTAAAGCTCGTCGACGCTCTCCCGTTTCCTACCTTACCGGCGAGTGTATTCGCCTTCAAATCCACATCACTACCGCACAGTTCACAATAAACCAGCCGCACCACATCCCCCCCCCCCAAAAGTGTAACAGTATATGTGAAGCTTTTAACAGACTTACAACCTAATCTTATTCTACTTAATTTTTTATGTGGTTAGACACTTAATGAGCAAAACAACAGCATAGCAGGGACATTGTGAATGTACTCCTCCAAAAACACTTAAATTTCTACGAACACTTTTTTTCCTAATTAAGTTTCTTACTATGCGAAAACACCAAGGAATCCAAATCAACTATAGGAGCATAATAAGGCTTCAAATGTTTTATATTATGGGTGCCCTTAAGAATTCCTCGAGTGTCAACTAATTCGTAAGAATTTGCACCCACTATTTTATTGATGATATATGGCCCTTCATATACAAGGAAGAATTTGGCAATGCTTGACTCAAGAGCTGACGATAGTGCATGGGTGCGTATTAGTACCTCTTCCCCAATTTTAAATGCGGTAGGGTCATTTGTTTTCTCTAACTTATGCTTCCGCTTTAACGCTTTAGTCAAAATTTGGTTTTGCGCTAAATATAACACCTGCTGTGGTGATAATTCATCTCCGATAGGCTTTGGATATTCAACCACCTGATGAATACCACTACTTGTCCTTTTCCCAAATTGCAATAATAGGGGCGGAAATCCAGTCACACTATGAACCGCACGATTTACTTGGTTTTCCACCGTCTCGATGAAATAAGCCTACTTCGTGTGCTTATCAAAACAATATGAACGTAATAACCGACCAATTTCCTTGTTGACTCGTTCTGTTTTGTTCCCCTCAGGAAAATTTTTGATATTCCTCTGGCCAAGTTCCTTAGCCCACAACTTGGAGCGGAATTGGGTTCCATTATCTGTTAAAATGGCTTTAAGTATTTGGACTTTATCAAAATATTCCTTAATTAACCGGTTCAAGTTTGCCTTTGTTGAGGCCTTTTTTAACGCCTACGTACAAACCTCGTAAATGAATCTACTATAACCAAAAGATAGGCCACCCCGTGAAGTAGGTAATGGCCCCATTAAGTCCAAACAGATTAGTTCTCCTGGATACTGAGAGGTTACTGTGTTAACCGTACCTACAGTACGTTTACACACCTTTGCCCTTTGGCATATTTCACACGTACGAATAACCTGACAGATATTGTGATACATTTTGGGCCACCAAAAATTATCTTTCATTTGGGCATATACTTTTTTGTAACCAAAATGTCCACCTTCGACATGTTGCTGCAAAATTAAATCAATTATCTGAGTCCGCGGTACACAGAGTTTCCACCCGGGTGACTCAGCATTACCTTGCCTGAATAAAATGCCCTTATATTGTTGAAACCATCCTCCTCGTTTTTGAACCTTGCTCGCCTCATTCTGTAATAATGCTAATTTGTCGGCTATCCACTTTTCCTCAATTTGATCCTTCTGTATAGTTCTAAAATTCTTTTTGAGCTCTTTATATTTCACTGCCAGATGCTGACAATATATCTCCAATGTAATACTATTACAATGGGGAACATTTGCTTTTTTGTTATATCCAATACAACGCGATAACGTGTCAGGCATTACGTTCTCTTTTCCTTGACAATAAATAATTTTAAAATTAAATTCCTGGGCATATAAGGCCCATCGTGCCAACCTACCAGTTGTTAATTTCATAGTTAACAAGAATGTTAAAGCCTTATGGTCAGTGATGATAGTCAGGCGTTGACCTAACACAAAGGTTCGCCACTGTTTCAGTGCGAAAATAAAGGCTAACGCCTCTTTTTCAGCAATTTTGTAGTTTAATTCCGCTCCATGTAACACACGACTGGTAAATGCAACAATCTGCTTGTCATCACTTCCCATCTGAAACAAAATTGCTGCAATGGCTCGTCCAGAGCTATCGGACTGCACAAAAAACTCTTTATTGAAATCCGGATGTGCGATAAACGTTAGTTTCAAGAACAACTCCTTTACTTGCTTAAAAGCCTCATCGTAAAACTCATTCCGCTCCCAACGAACATTTTTTTTCAATAACTCTAGCAATGGGCCCGATGTTTCGGCCAGCCTTACACAAAAACGACGTTCGTAGTTTACGAATCCTAAAAACCGCAGCAGTTCCTTAATATTTTTAGGAACTGGAAACTGTTGGATACATTTTATTCGTAATGGGTTTACACACATTCCTTTCTTGGAAATTGTATGACCAAGAAATTCACTTTCTAACTTGTCAAAATGAGATTTTCTCAATTTGATGGTTAACTTGCATTCTTGGAATCTTTTGAATATCGCTTCCAAATGCTGTAGATGCTCCTCTGGATTGGAGGAGAAAACTAAAATGTCATCAATATACATTAGAATAAACTCATCAAATTCCCTCTTTAACACACTCTTCATGCATCGGATAAAACTTGCAACTGACGTTGACAGATCGAAAGGCAACACATTGAAACAATACGTTATACCGTTTAGCAGGAACCCAGTATATTTCCTGTCTTTTTCTCTTATAGGAATTTGCCAATATGATGAGGTCATATCCAATGTAGATTGGATTTGCCCCTGCTTACATTTCATTAAAAGTTCTTCCGGTAATGGTGGTGTAATATGATCACCCTCCATTTTACCATTTAAGAAGCATGCATCTAGACAAATGCGAATCGTGCCATCTTTCTTTTTAACCGTCACTAGTGGTGATACGTATTCCGTCTTACAAGGCGAAATGATACCATCCGCTACCATTCCCTCGATTTGTCCTTTCACTTCAGTTCTGTAAGCTACCGGAATTGGGTAAGACTTTTTAAAAAAAAGTGTCTTATCTTTCATTTCAATGGTATGTTCGTATATTGTGGTAAGACCCGGTGTTTCTGAAAACACGTGGGAATAAGTTCTCAATAGCTGGTAGAGTTTATCTTTCTCTTCCAGACTAAAGGTTTCGGCAGCCTCAGCTGCCGCTTTTAATTTGGTATTGGAATATCTATGTTTCTGATACGTTTCCTTGCGCTCTATGTAATTAATCCGTAAATGATTTTCTATTACATTTAACTGACAAAAATCTAAACGTCTCTCTAATTCAGCTAACCTAACCACTTTACTGGCAAAATCGATTTCGGCTTTCACTTGGGTTAACCAATCGCTGCCTAAAATGACCTTTTGGTAAATGGGGTATTACCACACAAGGGATATCCATTGCCATATTATTAAATACTACGGGCAACAATACCTGTTCCCTTATTCGAGTTAATTTTCCTCCAATAGCGACTGCTACTGATATATTAGACACAGGCAATACAGGTACTGTATCTCCTAACGTTTTAAAATATGTATCAGATATTGCTGATACTTAACTACCCGTATCCAATAAAATTTCAACCAATTGTTCTTGTATCACCCCTTGAATGATGGGTACTACTTTATTGAACTGGAAAGGCTCTTCCTCATTTTCACTTAACAGCTCATCTGGCTAAATAATGCATTTCTTTATTAACCTGATTTCACGAACCTGTTCCGCTCCAACTGAATGATCATCTTTCTCTCGCTTCCAGTTCTCGCCCCTTCCATTAACTCTTATATCTAATTGATTATTGTCCCTATATGTCCTCTCACCCCACCAATTCTCATTTTTATTTTGACCGTTGTCGCTATTATATCGATTAAAACTCAAATTGTTGGCATTTTGGTTATTTAGCTCCCTAAGATTTTGGTTTATTCTATTTCCTGATTCATAAGTCGCATCAATTTTTCTTAAAAATTTCTCGAATTCATCAATTGAGTCAATGCCCTGCAATAACATACTCCGCTGTACCTCCTGTGAAAAATGTTTTCCCAACCATTCCACTAGCATCTTCTCCTCCATCTGTTCTGTTAGGAAGTCAGCTTCCGTAACCAATCTTAAAACATAGTCTGCCCGACTACCTGCTTGGAACTGTCCATACTTTAACTTATAATACAAGTCCCTTTGATGATTTACATCCCAATATCGTTCCCGAAATAATTTTTCAAATGTTTAAAAATTGTTAAATAAATTTTCTCGTGCAGTAGCCCATTCTGCTGCCGACCCTATTAAACAACCCATGGTCAGACTGACCTTATCTACTTCCAGAACCCCTGCGTTCTTAAATAATTTATCAATTTTTTTTAAGAATTGCATTGGATGCATTTTACCGTCTGCTCGATATCTTATTTCTGACCCCCCCCAAGTCACGCCATGCTGAAAGATATTTCTTATTTTGACTTTCGGGATTTGGTACTATTACGTCCCTAGGTAGTAACTGTACATTTACTGGTTTGTTTTCTACATTTTCGCAGACTGTTTCTGCTAACTCAGAAATACTGGTTTGCATACTAATCATATTCTTTGACAAGTGTACCAGAAGTGTTTGCAATTGAGCCAAATTTAACCCTGCAGCTTCATTTGATTCCTCAGTATTCATGTTTTTTTTAAACCACAACTCTTATTTAAGTATTTTATTTTACCTTCAATCGTACCTTGCTATCAATTTTCCAAAACCTTTTTAACCTATCACACTTCTAACATCGAATAATAAACAAACAATAATTCGAGGTTAGGTTGCGTATGTTATTGTCCTATTTAATAAACTAATTTTAATTTCTTAAAACAGTTTTTCAGCTTTCCGTATTGTCATCTGTTGCGTGTCAAACCACCACAATTAACCCTATAATTCAATGAACTCAACCAAATGTTATTCACGCACAAATACCGTTACTTAATCTTTACAACTATCTAAACATCCGGTTCATGACCCTATAAAACTTTCAAGGTTATTGTTCCCTAGCTTTAACTTCGAACTATAAATACATGCTTATGTGCGGCTCTCGTAAATTTTACACATGCACATTCTTTACAAACCTGTAGCGTTGTCGACTTTATTGGTCGATTGTAATAACTAAACCACTTTCGCATTCTTCATTTATTTAATCCATTAGACCTATGTTTCGCATGTAAGTTGATAATTCTAGTTTTTTTTTAACCTTTTTAATCGCAAACCAGCCCCCGTTGGCGCCAATATGAGGTGTGCCCCTCGTCAGACTAAAAGTAAAGTAATTAATTTTCAACACATACAATACTTTATTTTCTGAATGTCACAATCTCGGTGTAGGTTACAACTGGAATTGGATAAAACAGTTTTATATAAACTATGCCAACTTAACATTTAATTTTCTTTAGACCATACCAACTACAAACAGCTTTGTTTTTGTGGTATCGTCCACCGTCTACCGCTGCCACTACCTAACTAATTCTATATGTTATTTAAAGCTCGTCGACGCTCTCCCGTTTCCTACCTTACCGGCGAGTGTATTCGCCTTCAAATCCACATCACTAATGCACAGTTCACAATAAACCAGCCGCACCACAAGTTACGTGTTCAAAAATTGATGGAATTAAATATTTAGTTGATTTCTATTAAGGGTTAATGTAGAAACTAAATCTAATACGTTATTTTTAAATAATTACGCTTATTTATTTGGACAACAAAAGAGAATTCTTATTACAACACTCACCAGCTGTTTTCTTTGTGTGATATGTGACAAATCTTGAAAAGGCGGAGGACCCAATAATAACGGTATTTCCTATCATAAATTATGTATCTCTGCGAAACGGGTAGAACGCATGTTTTGACGAGTGTCAACCAAAACCAAAGGATTCCACTTCAAGCGATGTGCAGTAAGGAACCTTTTTTGTCTTATTCAAATCACTGCTCCAACACGTCTTCACATAATTGCTGTCGTATTTATTTTATATGAAAAACCATCCTTTATAATTGAAACGTAATTTAAAGATACTTTCTGGTTGGAAATTATTTTACATCATTATCTGTAACGATTATAAGTTTTACAACCGACGTTATATTGAGGATTGTTTAGTTTGTTGACATATTATAAAATAATTTCATAACTTAGAATAACTTCATAGCTTCATAACTTCATAATTTCACAACTGCGCTGCAAGAAAACAGAGAAATTATACGTGGTTTTCAAATAAAAAAAATATACGAACCATTGATTAATATTATCCCAATTTCATCGTACAAACATTTAGGTAAAACACAAACTCATCGCGATTCTCCGGTCTGCTGTCTTAGAACTAAGGAAAGACATGCTCATTCCTCAACAGATAAACAGCGACTAACTTGTTTGGATGCCACAGATGAGCGTAGCATAGCAAAGGTAACAACACCGGGTGCGGCCTTAAATCGAAAACTGTACAATTTTCATAATGACCGTATTTGAACTTGGGCAAATTTAATTGTACGTTGACGGTTTTAGAAAAATAAAACTTTATTTATGGAGGACATGAATACATCCGGTGTTTTAAGTGTTTTGTATTATATATATATATATATATATATATATATATATATATATATATATATATATTACCAAAATGAAAATTAATGGAACTAAAAATAATTTTATATCAAAAACATCTAGTTGAAGAGGGTTTGGAAAATAAACATGCTTCAGCCTATTATTTTAATATCATAGACTTTAACTGCACTTACATACGCTTTACTAGCTATAGCATTACTGTATCTTGTAATTTTTCAATAAATAAATAACAAGCTCACAAAACACAGCTTCTATTTTTTAAAAGTAAGATCGTTACTAACATAAACAAACTTTACGTAACTTAGCTATCCATCATTTTTTTCTTACTTTGCCAACTAATTTCTAACAATTTTCATCATTCAATTACAGGGAAATTATATGCAAGTAAATCACTGAATTCCTTTACATTTCAGGTACAGAATATGAAACTTTGATTGGTTAAAATTGCACAATACAATAACATGCCTTAAATACTAAAATAATGTTACAAAATCGTTTTTGTTAATGACATTTACAACTTTCTTAATGCCTATTGTTACTCTATGCATACTACAAGTATTTATGGATCTTTCAACCACCAGAAAAGGTTTCTTTTTGCTAGCACAGTAATTAAATATACATGTTTAATTCTGAATCAGGCAGTGCCTTATATGGACTCAATGTGTATAACTTTCACCTCCAGCCATGTGTCTAATTTTATTCTTAATTTTGTGTCAGATTAACCTATAAATATTAAATCCACCTCATATTAGCCCTTACATGGAAATTTTCATCACAGTATATTCATTTCATGTGATTACATTCCTGATTAGTGTCCTTCTGTAGGTTAGGTTTCTCGTTGGTTTATACAAGCAGGTAATATGAATTTGGTTCGTTTTAGTTAGATTTCTAGAGTAGAATGCGAGCGACCGAAGACCACGAATATTGTGCCACAAACCTAACTAAAATGAACCAAATTCCCAGCATTAACACGTAACAAACACTGGCTACATAGAATTATTACTGATTATGTGATCAACAAGCTATTGTTATTACAAACAAATTGTCACTGCTATAATTCAGCGGATGTAGAAACGTCGTTTTTAATGCATGTGATTGTGTATAATCAAATCAATATAAGACTTTTTAGTCACTATTTTGACAGATGAGGTCAGCAATGATTAATTTTTTTTATTTTGTGCTACGTTATCCTCTCTTCTAGGATTGTACCGGCTGCTTTCAACGAAGATATTGCAATAAAATTTAAAAAAAACAGTAACTAATCTGTTTATTTGGTAACGTAATCATCAAAACATGAACAAATGAAACTCTTAACCTTGGGGCATTGTAGAAGTTTTGATAAAAAATTAGCATACATAATTCAGTAGCTAACATGATAATAAATTTTCATGTTCGCAGCGTAACACAAAACCCTTCAAACAACTATGCATAAATATTAGCGAATGTCAATAGTGAGCGCATACTTAATGTCCACAAAAGAATACATTTATCAATAATACAAGCAATTGATTTGCAAGTGTGAAATTGAAACATATAACTCCTCTAGGGTGTACGTACCCCTGAACATAAAATTACGGGTTTCTGCTTGTGCAACACAAAACACACTTGCACGAACCCTCCAAATCGACTGACTGTTCCCCACTTTTCACTTGTTGTAGCGGCCAGACTTCATAAAATTACACTAGAATACCCCCCTGATTAAATTCGCAATACACCTAACGTTAGAGAAGTTAATTTCACGAACAGCAATTTTCTTATTGGTACCTTACAACTGACTAAACAACAATAGTTTCCTGACTAAAACGTCAGGTATGGCATGGAATGTTTTTAAATTTACTATATTGTGAGGACCAAAGATTGCCCCCTCAGCATTCCTTAGCAAATAGGCAATACAATTAACCTGCTTCACGACCTCATACGACCTCTCATATAACAGAATGAACTTCCGTATTTTGAATTTCTGTGCCGATGACAACGGATGTGTTTTTATCAAACCGCGTCACCTTCTTGAAACTCTATTGCCATCACCCTTTTATTATATTTATCATGTTTTCTTTCATATTTAGAACGGATACGTTCATAAGATAATTCCCAATAATATTGTAGTTTTTGTTTATCATTCCCCTCTCCCTTAGAAAAATTTATTAATTCGGAAACATTATTTTCTTCTACAGCTCCAAACATTAAAATGAAGGACTATGTCCTGTTACATCATGCACCATGGAATTCAACCACCCTTCAAACTTCTTTATTTCATGAGCCCATTTAGGGTGCTTTTCATGGTAATAAGTTCGGATCAACCGCCCGATTTCCTTATTAATTCATTCAGTTGGATATCCCTGTGAGAAATAAACAGATGTATATAATACCTTGACACCCCTGTCCTTTAAAGGATTCACCCATAGTTTCAAATGAAACTGAGTTCCGTTATCGGTAAGCGTCGCTTTCGAATCAACACCTCATAAAAATATCTGTTGCAAAGTTGATTAACTATCGCTCTACTTGTAGCGCGTTTCAAGGGATACAACTTAACATAATGTGTGAAAGAATCTGTTATTACTAATAGCTTAATACTACCCCCTCCTACCCCCCTCTAGATTCATACAAAGGAGCTATTAAGTCTAAAGAGACTAATTCCCCCGGGTTTTTACATTTTTATCGGTCTTAGATACCTTGCATTTTGGGCAGATCTCACATGAAAATACAATACGTCTTATCTGCCCTGACATCGGCCAATAAAATGTTTTAGGCATATGTACCAAAGTGTTTTTGTAGCCGAAGTGGTCAATATCAGCATGCTGCTTTAAAACTAAATCCCTTATTTGATTTTTTGCATGCAAAGCCGAAATCTCAGCTTCCTGGATTCCCTTTTTTAATCTCATATCAACACCCTTTAATTTTTCCAGGTGTTTCTGAAAAAATACCATCATATTCCTGTGGCACTCTATATAAACAAGTCTATTCAATTTCATTAAAACATTCCGCCCTTTTCACCGCTTGCTTCAGCTCTAAATCTGAATAGAAATGTCACACCCATTAATTCAACTTCTCGCAATAAGTTCATAAACAAATGTTTGTCCTTCCCCTCTCCTGAAAACAACTTAACTGTCAATTCCCTGGAGGTTATTTTTACAAAACCTCCTTCAAAATTCAACAGAACCTTTTCGGTAGCAAGCCAGTTGCAACCCACAACAACATTTTCATTTAATTTAGGTATTACTACACAAGATATATCAAATACGGCAGAGCCCATGTTAACTAGAAGCAATGCTTGTTTACTTAACTTCTGTTTCTTGGCCTTTACGGCCACAGAAATTCACATTTTATTTACTGGCAACATCTCTAATCTAACAGAGTCATCTGACATATCGTTCAAAAATTTCTCCAAAATTGCACTACACTGTGATCTGGAATCCACTAAAATTTCTACATCCCTTCCTAACACCTTTGCCTTAATCATAGGTGATAACAACCCATCGTTTTTTCCGACCAATCCTCACTTTCCGTAACTAATTCCTCATTTATCCCAATAAACTTAATTGACCTATGACCCTCTTCATCATTGTAATTGTTATGCCGGATATTACCGCCACTAGCATGATTTTGCCTTCCTAAATTTACGTTTCTAACATCTTGTTGATCCAGATTCAACGTATTGTTAGCCCTATTTACATCATCATTAAACCTCCTCTTAGTATCCCAACTCCTATAATTGTCATTCATATTTCTATCACTTCTCCGTGTTTTACCATAATTCCTAAATTCAGTTCCTTTCCATTCCCTATCTCCTTTCCTACTATAAAATTTAGCATTTTGCTCCTCCATAAAAGTCGAGTATAGCCCACGTAAGTAAGTTTCAAGTTCTTCCATGCTCTTCAACCCTGAAACGAAAATCCCTTTTTGAATTTCTTGTGCGAAATGTCGTATCACCCATCGTACTTATTGTTCCTCATCAATCTCGTTCGATAGAAAAATCGATTGTCCTATCAATCTTAAAAAATAATCCACACGGCTACTGCCCTTGTATTCTCTATATTTTATTTCAAAAAATAATCCAATTCCTGCTCAATACCCCAGTAACGATTTTTGAAACATTCGCAAAAATGCACAAGAGTTTTGAGGCTACTTTCTTTAACTATTCTCCAATCATACGACGAACCCTTTAAACAGTTTGATGCCAAACCCAATGTATTACGTTCAGGAACTTCTGCTTCATCCATCAACTGTTTTAATTTTTTCAGGAACATCATAGGATGCAACGACCTCCTCCCTCCCCGGCATGAAAGACAAATTAAGTCTGCCCAAATCTTTCCATAATGAGACAATTACGATCGTAATTTTCCCCTTCAATTTTCTTTTCAGAGGAATCGTCTTCAGGCTTCCCAATATTCACGTTTTCAGCAACAGTCTGGGCTAATTTGTTAATACCCCATTGCATTTCACTCATACCTTTCGCTAATTTAACCATTATACTTTCCAATTTGCCAACCTTATCTGCCTTATTAAACTTTACATATTCCCTTTCACCCTCATCACAAGCATGCTTATTTCTTTGCGGCATTCTTTCATTTTGTGTTTAAAATATCATACACAATTAATCCTATAGTAATTTTGCAAAACACCCTATTATTCAGACGTTAAAGCTATGCATACAATAACCTTAATCGTTCACCATTCATCCTTAACAATTTACAAAAAATTTAAATGGTTCAATCCTAAATACTAGGAAAGTCATCAAACTACCCAAACATTTAAATTTCAAAGAATTATTCACATAATTTGATGACCCTGTTTTAGCTACTTTTAGCAGCTTATAGCCTAAACACAACCCAATACAGCTGTCACCCATCCGTAATAATAATAAAAACCCTTCGCATTGGAGCCTAATGAATTCGCTGCAATACACGACAAAGATTAACCTTGCAGTTTCTCACTTATAACTATATGTACTATCTTCTACTCACCTTTACTTCTAACCCCACTTGGTGCGTCAATGCTACGTTATCCCCTTTTGAAGGACCGCTCTGGCTGCTTTCAATAATGATGTTGCAATAAAACAAAAAGAAACAGTAAGTTAATCTGTTTATTTGGTAACGTAGTAATCAAAACATGAACAAATGAAACTCTTAACCTCGGGGCTTTGTAGAAGTATTGATAAAAAATTAAGTATACATAAATCAGTAGCTAACGTGATAATAAATTTTCACGTTCGCAGCGTATCACAAAATCCTACAAACAGCTATGCATAAATATTAGCTAATGTCAATAGTGAGCGCGTACTTAATGTCCACAAAATAATACATTTATCAATAATACAAGCAATTGATTTGCAAGTGTGAAATTGAAACATATATAAACTTTAAATATTACCTTAGTGTTTATTACAACTCCTCTAGGGTGTATGTGCCCCTGAACCTGTTATACATAAAATTACGGGTTTCTGCTCGAGCAAACGCACAACACACTTGCACGAACCCTCCAAACCGACTGACTGTTCCCCACTCTTCACTTGTTGTAGCTGCCAGACTTCATAAAGTTGCACCACATCTTGTTCTACACAGCCCAAGCATTATTTTAGTGTATCTTTTTTTCACAATTTTATGTCTGATGGTAAAATAAGTATATCCCAAATTTTCTTTCCAAAATTCACTTTTAAGAAATTCCATTAAAAATTTCTATAGAAACGAAGCCAATTGTGTAACCTATGCAACCTTCTTGTCAAATGACTTACAAATTAATGTAACCATCAAAATGAATTTGGAACAAAAATAATTTGGTAATTTAAACATTTAAATTTCAGTTAACATTTAGAAAATAAGTATAATGGTGAGAATGGACAAAAATACCACAAGAGCCTGTGAAAACAATATACTACCTTATCCTCTTCAAGTTACTCTTCTAAATATGCCTTCTTTAATAAGCAGTTTCAACATTTTACCTCCTCATGCACAGAATAGACAATTCTGCTTGGGGAGTATACCATTAGGTGCAACTAGCAACGTATTACCGCAGTCATGGAACGAATGCATGGTATTGTTTAGGTCAAATAATGGGAGCTATGAACTGAACCTAAAGATGATATTTGATGCTGAAACTACTGTAATAGTTAGAGTGAACAGTGATATCAGTTTTATTAGAGGTAATACTGTTAATAGTGTTATGTAGTATTTAATTTCAAGGTTTTTAGATGTGCTGTTATCAAAATTGTTTGCATTTTGGTTTTCTAATGATGATGATACACTAATTGCTGACATATTTTTAAAGCATTTACCTTTAGATGAATTTAGTGCTTCACATGGGAATCTGCTTAAAAGAGTTTTTACAACATTGCTAAATACTGAGTTTATATCTGACAACTTGGGTTTGTATTAGCTATACATGTTAATTTATTTAAGATATGGTGTTTATAAATTGCACCGATTAACACGCATAGTATCAGCATAGACTCGACACCTTTAAATTCTCTGGTGTGTGAGCACTTGGGCATTGAAAATTGAAAACGTACAGAAATGGTTCTTATTTTATTTATTACTGGCCATCAAATAATTTTTATACACAGATATAAATATATGCTGGCTTACCTAAGTCTGCTTAAAAATACGTATTGCAATTTTTATTTTTACATTTGTTGCGAATGAAATTTCTCTACTGTTATGGGTGAAACTATTTTAATTGATTTGACCTGAAGGGGTTGGGACCCCGTAACAATAAAAGGGTGCATCGGTTAACTACAGTGGTGTGTGTGTGGGGTTTCTATAGATAAATGCAAAGAGAACAAAGAACAATAAAAAATTACAAAAACGATAAATAATAAGGTTTCTAACTAAAAATTCTATATTACATTAACACTTCCCTGAAAGGTTTGTCTTTATCAATGTCGAGGAGTGCCAAACAGTCTGTTGTTGCAAGCTTTGTAATGTCCGTCTCTAGGTGGATGGCTGTTATTCAGTATAAACTTCCTTATATCGGTTTTTCTACATTCAAATGTCACGCTTCTTTGTTTAAATAAACTACTCCTTTCAGGTACAGCGGTCACTGGGGTAGCTGGAGATCCTTTACAAATTACTAATTACATACCTATTTCCTTAAATAATTAAAATAAAAATCCACCTAAAAGTTACCCTTTATTGACATAAAAAAATTAATTTCGTTACACATACACCTATAAATACACTCTCCTAAAATAACGTATCTGTAATCTGACCAGGTGATATTGAACTAAATCTTAAAGAAAACTTCCTAATCTAGCAACAACACTCTTCGTGCATCGCATTTTCTGCTTCCCTATTTAATCATTACATTTTTGAATCCCAAATTAATGGCAATGTCATTCTTTAAACAAGAAAATGCTTCAATTTCAATGTTACGGCAGGTTTACATGCAAAGACTTATTGTACGTTTTATCGAGCATGACAAATTGTATCAAGTAAAACGGAGCGTGTATACAGCAAATCGTATGTCCTATCGAATCAGAAAGAAATCCATGAGTGGATCAAAAGACTGATGAGTATGGATTCATTTTCGGTGAAATTGGACGACAAGTCATTACATGTAAACACAGGTTTGGTGCATTGTACAACTTTTTGTCCGTCTTTTGTTTAGTTCTCTCCTAGACCTAGTTTCAACACTAACTTAATTTAACCTAATTTTGTTTTCTTTACTATAATAAATATAATATAGTATATCTTAATTTGGTTCGAGCGATATTTTTTTGTCTTTTACGAACATGTCTGATTTACGGCAATGTTCCCATGAATTTCTCTCAGAATTCATTGAACTGTGCAAAAGTTTTCCTTGTTTATGGCAAGTAAAAAGCGAGGATTACAGTGATAAGCATAAAAAAATTTGGTTTATGATGAACTTAAAAATATTCAAGAAGTTGACTCTTCGGCAAACAAACAGACAGTTAGTAAAAAGATTAATTCCTTGAGAACAGTTTATAAGAACGAGCTTGCTAAATTAAAAAAATCAGACACCTCTGGGGCTGGAGAAAATTACATACAAACCGCTCTGTGGTATTTTTATCTTTTCAATTTTTTAAATGACCAAGACATTCCAATAACACCTCGCAAAACGGTTGATGATGAAGACACTGTGTCTGTTGGAATAGACCAAAAGGTAAGTGAACGATTTAATATTTAGTAAATAAGCAATGTATTATCAAAAGAGAGGTGATACTTTTATTTTTATAATACAAATTTAGAAATATGAATATCATAACCTTTAATAGTGCCCAATGTATTTTATATAAAATTCGTATAGTTGGGATTGCTTAAAAAACAATATTTATATATCAACTTCTAAAGAATATAAAAGCCATTTCCTTGACCACTTTCTTCTATTTTCCTTTTTTTTCCCTCATAAGCTGATCCACCCGTACTAGGGATATTATGGTAAAAAATGACAACAGTGCTTCTTCCATATCGTCAAAAAACATTAAAAAAACTGAACAGAAAGAACTGAACTGAAGAGAAATACAGTTGAAACTGAGATGAAAAACTGAGTAATAAATGGAACGTGTAGACACTCTATCCGTTTTTAATGTCCGATAAAACGTCGTACAATAAGTCGTTGCATGTAAACCGGCTTTTACACTATATGATTGACCATTCCGAAATATTTTACATTTAATACTTTTGCTACACTACTCTTCATTAATGGCTCTAATCTCAAATTACTAATTAGTCCAGCGAATTAATTATTTCCACTTAATTACCCTCCTATTGTCAAAACACTCGATTAAAAGTTAAAAGTTCATAATATAGTTTTTCAAACCTTTCATAAAAGTTCAATTCCAGAATTTCCCACCACCATCAAGGTTGTTTCAAATCATTCCATTAAGGGCCCAAACAGCAGCATTCCAAAACATGACTCACATAGTTCCAATTTAATTGGAGGGTTCCACCCTTCACCCCCTTCTAAAACAGTTTTCTGACATTAAATCTGCACTTATGCAATTGAATATACCCTGACTCTTACAAAGGTGTTTCGGATTACATTTGATCACCCTACATTTCTGGAGGGAATTAGCCTAGAATTTTTTTCTTAGAGTTCTGTAACATCTAGATCTAGATCTAGCATTGACCCTCCACCGCTCTATTATATTACTACATTTCAAATGTTTTCAGATGACCAACATATCAGGCTGTCTAATAATTATTTCATTCTCTCCAACCAAACTCTTTATTCCCACTGTTCAATTATATTTTATTACTGTCAGTATCTATTGCTACAGTGTATAATGTGCTTTTTCATTCCAAGTTCTTCAGTTTATTATCCCGAGACCATGACCTCATCCACGTAATCCTATGTTTGTGTATTCTATTTTGTCAATGTTTAGTTAATACCAGGTGTATGGATCTCCCCTTTATGATAATTACAGGATTGTCTAATAAAATTGTCATATTGCATGAAATATGTTCACTTAACCCTTCATATCAAACTTGAGGTACATTTAATGAATTTCTTAACAACTCTGAAAGCTTTTTCTTTAAAAAGATCATGAATCACTTCGTCGAACTAATGTTCACACGCATGTTCGAGCTGTTCTATAGCCGATAGTAAAATTCTTTACTTTAAAATACACTGTTCACGAGCTATAGTACCTCACCGCTCCATGCTTCTCGTGGTAGACCGTTTTAACCATATCGCAGTCTTTCAACCTGGGAATGTGAGTGTATGCGGTTTACATGACATAAATCAAGAACTTATTGTCCTGGGATTCGTGGTAAACTATAATCGTGAAACTTTGCACATAAATATTTAATTCCATGAAGGATTCAAAAAATCCCCTAAATCTAAAATTTGGTGGACCCCAAAAGGTGCAGCAAGTTCGTTTATTATTATTATTATTATTATTTTTTATTATTTATTTAAAACTTCTCATGAAAAAAAATAAATTTTGCAAAGTAAACAACCTTACATTTTTACATCATTAGGAGCCTGTTAAGTATTCACTTAGTTAATTATGCAGCTTCTTAACATTGAAAAAGAAATACAAATTCGATACTAATATTGTATAGGTGTTTATTGTTAATTGTTTTAAATTAAAGGGTACAGATTGAATACTACACATTTGTTTATCGGCTTACCTTATTGATATACCATAGATTGGGGTGACTTAAAAATCCGGGGCCGCTTGAATACCAAGACGTAGGTCGATTACCTACTCCACCACTTCCAAATGCGTTGAACTGAAGGCGTCACAAGTTGCTAGCAGACTCTTCAGTCTACATCATTGCTAATAAGAGTGCGGTTGATAAGTTTAAAGTATTTGTTTATGATATACGTTAATTTCAAGTTTAAGCTGAAAAGGGGCTTCTTTTATTGTCTGTATACTTCATGCTACGTAGATACTGAAGTGAACAATAGACAATCGACATAATTTTTTTGGATAGATTGTTAATCTATTAACCATAGCCACACATTCTAAACTAGCATTTACGCGTTGTCGCCCAGCAGTGTTGCAATTTATTTTTTTGTCTAATTTGTGGAATAACTTGAAAATGGTTCGAACATACATGAAAAAACTTGATAGTCGAAACTATAGAAATTATTATGACGAAGTGTTGCAAATTGCGTTATCAAGATATTGTTCAAGCAACTTAATATGTCTCAGCGAAGAGTATCAAATATCGTATGCAACTTTATACAGAGAACTGAAAGGACTTCATATAAAAGAACCAGGAGGTCAAACAGCGCTATCGAATAATGAAGAGGACAATATCATAAAGGTAGTTTGTATTGCTTCAGACGGGGTTTCCATTCGAAGCAGAGGACATTAAAGATTTAGTTCAGAATTATTTAAATAGATGTGGTAAAAATCATAAAATAGTTTAAGCAAAACAGACCCAGCGAAAGTTGGTTCGAAAAGTTTTTGAACAGACATAAACTTTCAAAAAGACTTTCACAATCTATTAAAGAAAGTCGAGCTAAGGTAAATAAAGAATCTATTAATAAATATTTTGATAATATTTTGAAGACCCTAGAAGCAATTGTAAAGTATGACAAGACGAACTTTGCTGATGACCCCGGGTGTGTATAGATAAATGTTCGAAGATCCTGTAAAAGAGCTGAAAAGTAATGGATGCTTCAAAAACCGCTACATCAGTAATATTTTCATGTTCTGCATCGGGATATCTACTTCCAGCTTATGTAATGTATAAAGCAGACCATTTGTGGTCGACTTGGACTGAGAATGAACCTGCATTGGCTAGATTTAATCGTAGTCTTTCTGGATGGTTTGATGGCAATACTTTTAAGGACTGGTTTGTAAATATTGTTTTTCCATATTTTAAAAGTTTACCACAGGGTCCAAAAGTTCTTCTGGGAGATAACTTAGCCAGCCATTTTTCAGTAGAGGTAATAAATTTGGGAGTAGCAAATAACATCCGCTTCACATTTCTCCCACCGAATAGCTCTCATATGACACAACCTTGGCGAAATATTCTAAGAGAGTGGAAGAAGCATAATAAAGGCGTCAATCGAAAGGACGTGTTTCTGAGACTTCTAAATCAGGCTATACGAAAAGTTGAAGCAAAAAGTGAGAGCAACAAAAATCTGGATTTAGGACCACTGGAATTGTGCCTATTAATAGAAACGAAAGTTTGGAAAAACTGTCCCAAACAGAAATAGATCATACAAGAGTCAGACCATATAACTAAAGTTCTTACAGAGATATTTGAAAGCGCTCGTTTTAAATCTCCTACTGTAACTGCTGGACGGAAACGGAAACTAGCTGTTGAACCTGCAAAAAGTGTTAAGCAAGAAGACTTGCTTAAAATAAACTCTGACATTTTATCAACGTCAAAGGCTCAGAATTGTTCAAAACCTAAGAATGTTATTCAACATGAATTAGTACCAACAACATCAAATGTTTCAAAGAAAACAACGAAATCTAAGAAAACTTTTCAATATGATTCCTCTTCGGATAGTGATAAAGACATGAAAGTAATAACTGCTGACACTGACAGCGTGTTGGCTCTGAAACATTGTAAGACGCTGAAGAGTCTAATGAAAACGAAATAAATGCTGCAAATGTTACAACAAAGTTTTCTTCTGGTGATTTTATTCATGTTAAGCTAAAAGCAGAAACGCAACATAAAAGAATATATTGCAAAAATAATAAGCTGTAAAAATTATGGCAGGTTTTTGTGCAATTTTCTTAGGAGGAGCAACAAAGTTGGAAACGCATTTGCTTTTCCCACTATAGAGAACATTGGAGTGGTACAGAAGTATGAAATGGTAAAATTATTGGTAGACGTTGCAATGATGAGACGTGGACAATTAAAATTCAAAAATTTTCAAGCTCCA
Source organism: Platerodrilus igneus (assembly GCA_036346225.1). Taxonomy (NCBI): domain Eukaryota; kingdom Metazoa; phylum Arthropoda; class Insecta; order Coleoptera; family Lycidae; genus Platerodrilus; species Platerodrilus igneus. The sequence goes on from JARFIW010001304.1 coordinate 403,958, forward strand.
TGTTTATAATGTAACCCTACATTTTGTCTATATTATGATTAAGGAGGCTCCAAACTTTACTTTGTAAAATATTTTTTTCAAACATTTAGTAACTTATTCGCTAAACCATAGTTTTTATGCTGTTACTTCTTTAGTTTTAATAACTTTTTAATGTCTACATAATTGTTTCTATAACTATAAAATTATAGGGACTAATATTTCTTTAATAAAAACGATTTTCATATAAAAATGCTTTTTTATCGCAAAAAATATTTGTCATAGGCATTTTAAATTACTTAGTAGTATAATTTTTGTTATTTTCGTTTTCAAGTCACCCCAATACACTCCTAGCATGAACATAAGACAACCATAAATGCGATTTTCAAGTCTCCCCGAACTTGCACACTGCCATTAAAACTCGCTTTTACTTTAAAAATCCACCTGCAACCAATAGCCTTATGGTCAGCTGGTAGTTTACACAACTCCAACGTACCATTTTTCTTTAGTGCCGTTATTTCTTTATCCATAACCTTAGCCATTCATTTTTTTAAATACTAGCCATAGCTTCTTGAAATATTTTCGTTCTGATACATTACTAGTGGTTACAGCACTAACTTCTTCAATAAATCTGTGAGGTGGAATTCCTTTATTAGCACATTGCAATGTCCGCTGATGTAGATCTTCTAGATCATCATTACCATAATAAACTGTATTTTGAAGTTATTTACTGTATGTGAATTTACAGTAAAATTGATGTCGACTTCGATTGACTGCTTCATAAGCCCGATGAATTTCCTTTTTATCCAACAATTCTAAATTTGAATTCACTTCGACTTACATCACGGCTTATTACAATTTTCCTACTAAATAGTAACTATATGTAATATTTTTACATCTGAAAATCTAATTGCAAAATACTAGTGTTTAAATGATACCTTGGTAAGAAAAGAATAATGCACTACATAAATGGAGTTCACTTGAATGATACATTTAAAATGTTAAATGTTATGAAAATATTATATTTGTAACAAGACAAAAATATTGAAGCGGGCTACTGCTACCGCGTTTCTCTAATTTAAAACAAGTAATAACAAGAGTCTTTATTACTCACTGTTCACAAGTCTAATTAACAGTATATGCCTTATTTATAGATGTTTTCAGTCTAATTAACAACGAATCACTATCACGCTAATGAAGTTACAAGCACTAATATCTTCTTAAACTAACTTCTTTACCATAGGTACATTAATAACACTAACACCACTATTATATATTACACTTCTATCTATTTATGTATACTACAAGCTGCATGTACATTAGACACAGCATATAACATTTATGTATACTCTTGGACTTCCAAAAGCTCAACTACTTTTACTCTACACGATATAATTTATGTTCGACATTCTGATATAGACTAACTCTTGCATTTATTAGCGGTCTTATATATACTCTGAATTAAAAAGGATGACTTATCTTCCAGTAATTGCTAGAAGAATTCTCGAACCCTGGAGAATATGCAGAGCCTACGGCGCTTGTGTGTTTGACGGGTTGCCTAATAGTAGCTCGCAACAATATTATAACAACCCCAGATGTCCAAAGTAGTTATCTTGATAGCAATCCAGAACAAAAACGCTAATAATTAATAACAACCCTATAGCGCAACTATAAAAATTGACAAAGGGTAGGCACTGTGACGTGCAAAATACTAGCCGATACTTACCTTGATTTTATGTAGACCACCTATTACTTTATATATCTTGGTAATTTATATAAAAACTTTAACTCGTATACAGGTTTGTGATCTTCCCAACACAAAGTAAATTATATTGTGGAGATCATCAGCATGTGTGGCAAGGGGAATATATGTTCAAAGCAATATTAGGTAGTTACCGGTTCGAAGGGTTTTTTAGCCTAGGAGGTATGAGAATATGCATGGAAGAGTTGGTGTACAATCACTTGTTTGTTGAATACGTATTTATTTTTTTTAACTTATTTGTAGTTAAGGGGTTTTTATTGTATTTAATTTGACAGTATTTTAATCTTGGAATAAATTAGCTGTTTGATATATTTTTATGTGTCCTTTTAGATATAAATGAAAATGATTTCATCGAGGCAGAAAATCTATCAGTGATGTATAGAAATATTAAGGAATTTCGCGATAAAAACTTTAGACAGAACTGTAAAATGAATGTTCAACATCCACATCTAAAGTCACTATTGTTGCCATATCAACAAAATGCAGTGAGGTGGATGTTACAAAGAGAACTATTTCAAGAATCTGAAGGTAATTGGATATACAATAAGAGATTGTTATTATCTAAATACATCTATAAAAGTCTTGTTTCTTGTATATTATGAGATTAATAGTCGTTATTGTATTGACTTGTTAATGCCAGAACATCGGAAGCGGCTAAAACTTAAATTTTAAAGTAGAGCAATTTTTAAAAATTATGATATTATACAATAATTGTTAGAGTCAAAACTAAATAAACTTGACGTTATTTTAAGCCATTAGCACCTGAAGTTGGTTGTTTTGAATTCACTGTTGTATTGATATATTTAGTGTTAAAAATGATTATTTAACAAAAAAGAATAAGAAACAAATATTCCAACTGAAGCCATTTTTGAGATAAGGGCTGTTGCCATATAGCACCACTACTCATCTGAACCACCACTAAATCGATCATTTAGTTGGTTGTTGTCAAAACGTTAAAATAAAACTACCTTTCATCGTCATCATTTTGTTTTCGACCTTATTTAAGGTCGGTTTGACGCAGCTCTAACTTCTTTTCTATTCTGTGCTAATCTAAAAAGTTTTACGTACCCTTCACTACCTAAATTTCTAATAATTTGACTAATATAGCTTGGTCTAGGTCTTCCTATTCTCTTCTATCTTTTCCTATCTACCTGGCTCTACATAAATATTAGCAACCTGATGGTTGTTAAAGAACTCAAACTTGTTTACATGATTCCCATTTATAAGGAAATGAAATATTACCTGGTTATCTCCGCCAAAAAAGGAAAACTGTTAAATTATATGTTATGGTAAGGCTTAAGCAACGAATCGCTGCCAACATGCCAGACCGCTAACTAATTGTGTGTTACGTCATGGTGACATTTATTAAATTATATGTTATGGTAAGGCTTAAGTAACGAATTGCTACCAACATGCCAGACCGCTAACTAATTGTGAGTTATGTCATGGAGACGTTTATTAAGTTATATGTAATGGTAAGGCTTAAGCAGCGAATTGCTGTCAACACGCCAGACTGCTAACTAATTGTGAGTTATGTCATGGTGACATTTAGTTAACTGGTTTTTATTTATTTCTTTTGTTTGTTTTGTTTTTCGAACTTACTCAAGATCGGTTTGATGCAGCTCTAAATTCCTTTCTATTCTGAGCTAGTCTAAAAAGGTCTGCATACCTTTCACAACCTAAATCTCTAATAATTTGACTAATATAGCTTTGTCTAGGCCTTCCTACTCTATTTTTATTTGGTAGTCATTAATCTAAGATCTTAGTAAATAGTCCCTCATGTCTTAACTGGTGCCCTATCATTCTATCTCTCCTGACCTTTAATTGTCTCCACATACAGGGTTCTTCACCTATCCTTTTATAAACTTCCTCATTTGTTACTCTATCTGTCCAACTAATCTTTAACATTCTCGTATAACACCAAGTTTCAAAAGCTTCTATCTTTTTCTTATCTACCTCTTTAATTGTTCAAGTTTCACCACCGTATAATAGAACGCACCATACGTACGACCTCCTCCAACTCGGTATTACCTATTTTTAATTTTGGTTTAGAACTAGGCTGTAACTCACTTGTCATTATCTTTGTCTTTACTGAGTTAATTCTCATACTATAGTTACTCCGTAGTATCTCATCTAAAATATTTAAAAACTCTTTTAACTCTTTTCTAGACTCTGCTATAATGGCTATATCATCTGCAAAACGTAACATGTCTATTTTCTGTCCTTGTACACTAATACCTATCTCTTTTCTCTCTCTAACTAAGTTTAAAGCTTCCTCAATATAAACATTAAAAATCAAGGGAGATAGTATACAGCCTGTCTAACACCATTTCTAATCTTAGCTTCCTTTTCTATTTCATCAAATCTAATTACTACGCTTTGGTTTTTATATAGACTGTAAATAATTTTTCTATCCCTATGAGAGATTCCTATTTTTTGCAAAACCCTGAACATAACAATCCAATTAACCATAACAAATGCTTTTTCTAAATCTACAAACGCGAAATGAGTCTTTTTATTTTTTGTAACCTTTTTTTGATAATTACCCTAATCATTAGTATCGTTCTTTAGTCCCTCTGTCTTTACGAAAACCATATTGGTCTTCGCCTAAATAATTCTCAGTCAAAGCTTCTACTCTATTTTTAATTATTATTGTTAGTATTTTGGAAGCGTGGGAAGTTAAACTAACCGTTCTAAAATTCTCACACCTATCACCTCCTGACTTTTTTGGGATTAGGATAATATTTTTTTCGAAATCTATTGGGACCTCACCTGTGTCATATATTACTTTTACTAGTTCATATAATCTGTCTAAAGTTTTCTGACTTGCATATTTTATTAATTCTGCGGGAATATCGTCTATCCCTGGCGCTTTATTTAGTTTAAGATTCCGAACAGCTCTATCAAATTCCTCTCTTAATATTGAGAACTCTATTTCTACATCCTCTTCTTGGTCGTTCTCTAACTCATCCATATCGTCTCCCTTATATAAATCTTCTTAATATCTTTTCCATCTATCTGCTACCTCAACTTTATTTATTAGAAGCTCATTATTCTCGTCTCTAATACCATTATATTTTTCCTATCTTCCCAAAAACTTTTTAACTGCCCTGTAAGCCCTGTCTGTCTTACCTACTCTCAAATCATCTTGTATTCCTTACAATTATCCTCCATCCATTTATTTCTAGCTTTTCTACACTCATGTACTATCTTATTTCTAACTGTATTATATTTTGCTTACTTTCACTGTCCACTTCTCTGAAAGGTTTAAGCTTTCTTCTATTCTTTATTAAATCTAATATCTCCTTTGTTACCCAGGGTTTTCTCGCTTCTATTTTTTCTTACCTATAGTCTGTGTTGCTGTATCATGTACAGTCAGTTTTATTTCTTTCCATCTATTTTCTCGTTCCTCCTACAGATATCTCTTTGCTCTTATTATCTAATACTTGTTTATATTCCTCTTTACCCTACTATCATTAAGCTTACCTAGATCCCATCCTCTCTTTTAACCTTTCTCAATTTTTGAATTTTAGTTTACACTTCATTTTAACTAAATTATGATCGCTATCTATGTCAGCCCCTGGATAACTACGACAGTTTTAACTTGGTTTCTAAATCTTTGTTTAACTAAAATATAATCTATTTGGTATCTAGCCCTATAACCTGGTGCTTTCCAGGTATATCTTCTTTTAACATGTTGTTCGAATAGGGTGTTTACAGTTACTAATCTATGTTCCTGGCAAAACTCAACTAATCTTTCTCCTCTATCATTTCGTCTGCCATACCCAAATTTTCCTTCCATTTTTCCCTCACTACCTTCTCCCACTGACGCATTAAAATCGCCCATAACTATTAAATTCTCATCTCCTTTTACTTTTCTCACTATACTATTTATATCCTCGTATACCTTTTCTACTTCCTCATCATCGTACCGAGTTGTTGGCATGTAAACCTGTACTAAAACAGTGTCTGTGGGTTTTGTACTCAATCTAACCATAATTATTCTATCACTAAATTGTAAGTACTCTTTAACTTTATGCCCTAATCGTTTACCTAACACTATTCCTACCCCTGCCTGTCCATTAGTTGAAGAAGTTGTAATTATTCTATAATTATCTTTCCAAAAGTCATTACTATCTGGACATCTCACCTCACTAATACCTAAAATGTCCAGCTTTTCCTTTCTCATTTCGACTAATAAATTCGTTAACTTATCTACTCTAATTAATGACCTTATATTCCAAGTCCCTATCACTAAATCGAACTGTTGTTTTATATTCTTACGATGACGAGCCCCAAGTACCCCCTCCCGGAGATCCGAATGAGGGAGTATTTTACCTCCGGACAAGAATTTTACTTGTGAGCTCTCCATCACATGTATTTCGTGTTTTAGGCCACGTACACCTGGGAAATATTGTGGTAGGCTCCCATATCTTTCCACAACGCAGTTTTTAAAGATTTTAGCAAAAAGCCGTATCCGTCACGGCCAACCCCCAACAAGCTTGTAAATTATTGAGGATCACCCAAGACCAACCGACCCTCCTCCAATAACTTTTAGCCAGCAAGGCTGCTGTCCCTTGCTGCGCCTTTTACGATAAGCAGGCTTACTATAGTAGTATTCTTTATCCCCTACTATAGGGAGGTAAGCGCTCTATATTATTTTTACTTGACGTCCCCACTTGGTGAACATTGATACAACGCTACACCAGAAAAATAACTTTGTGATGACCTATAACTATTATTTTGTTAAACAAAATAGGAAGGACTTTGATAATACTTTATTGTCAATATTAAATCCAGTGTAATAACCGTTATTATTATTAACGAAATTAAGCAATTTCATTGAGTTCTGATTAAAGTTCCATTTATGTGTAATTACAATTAAAGCTTTTGAACATTGAATTATTACATTTTTGGATATTTTCATATAAACTTGTTAACCGAATAACAGATCTGATATTTTGGGAATTGATTTGAGTTAATTTTGTAGTAAAAAGAAACACTTAACGTATTTGATATTTCATTCGAATTTATAGTTCTACATCTGTGTAGAAGAAATTATAGTAACCTTTTTGATATGTAAATTTTGTACATACAATTTTTATCATGAAGCAACTTTTAATTAAAGAATCACCATTTAATTCATTTAATTAATTGTTTTATTTTGAACAAGTGAGTTCAAAATAGTGTAACTACATCAAGGAACAAAAGGCATAAATACCTAATGATATTTGTAGCTCCTATTTAACGAAGAAGCTCTGATAGCTCTTTCAGAATTTGATGCCTAATATTTGTGTCTATTAAATTGTGTGCATAATTAATCTTTTCAGCATTTTTTTATTATGAGGTAGCAAGAGTATATACTTTTTGTGTCCTCACTTTGTTAATTTAATTCAATTTTCTTTACAGCTCCTGCGTAAGCAGTTAATACAATATTCCTCTCTAAGGACTCCCAAGTCCCTCTTAGGGAAACTCTGTGTTTAAAATTTAACGACTTGGTGGCGCCCTCCCTAAACCCTTATTTTGGTATAAATTAAGCCATAGTAAGTAAATAATGTTTTGTAAAAACGACCACGACCAATCCTCATAAGCTCTACCCGAGGAATAGACCCCTAGCATAGTCGGAAGATATTTGCGTTCCATCATTTTAAGGAAGCCCTTCCTTAAAGTTCACTGGTTCCATCAGAGAATATTAAAGAACTCAAAGGTTTACTTTAATTATTCAATCAACCAATTAACCTTGTAAGACAAGTTTTTTGTAAGAATATCTTGCTAAATATGTTTAAGCTATCTCTTTTTTGAAATCTAACTGAGATAATTTACTTTTATTTGCTTTATTGTATAGGATTTTAATGTTTTGTAGTGCAATATCGAACAACTACGTTATGATTGACCAGTACCACTTTCTCTCCATATTCCTACATGATAGCATGCCACGGTTTGGTCCATACGATTGGTTCCACTCGTGAAACTATTGTAATTTTTAATTAGTTTTGGTCGGGTTATTTATATATTTTGTTTATGTTTTTGCAAAATTCTTCTAACATTAGTCACCTCACTGGTACCACAGGAAGACAGAATCGTGATTACTATGACATTGTCCATCCATCACAATTACAACAGTTCATCGTGTGACCAATAGCACTTACAAAGTAGCCACGTCTTTTTGTGCAAACAATCTTTTTTAGTAAGCGAACATGCTTTATAGATATGATTTTCGCGAATAGTTTTTATAGTGGTACAGTCACTCGTGTGAACAAATTGCCTATGCAAAGTTTATATTTCAAACGCTTTTTTCAACAGGGAGCTCTTCTAGGAAAGCAAATAATGGGTTGGCAGCTTTTCCAAATCATTTTTATCAGTCATTATTTGATTTAAAATTTTTCTCTTAATACAGCTCTTAATTTACCTAATGTCCGTTCTTGCTATTCAAACATCACATTTTGTAAACAAATCTGATTGGTTTTCTGCAAATAAATTGCTTGTACTCATGTCTCCCAAAATATTTGATTATACTTTTATCGTACAATGGATATTCCTAAGCCACAAAATTTTCGTTACAACTTTTTTTAACATTTCCATAAGTGGAGATATTTTACTTGGTTTATTGTTTGGATCCATGCTTGTTTTATCAATCTCATGCAAAAATCTGCAGATTTGTAAAAACCTATCCACGCGCATACATTGAGATACAGCATAACTTTTCATATCATCTTTATAGACTATTATGGGTGAAATTGACGCTCGTGTCTTTTTAAGTTATTTTATCATGGAAATGTAAAAAACAATTATGCCAACAAGCTAGATTTAATGATAACAAAGGGAGTTCTTTTATGGGTATACAACCTGGAAAAAGTCTCTGAACTTTCAGTCCAATAATTAAATATTCAGTAACAACTCATCTGTCACTATTCTTATAGCATTGAATAGACTGTAAGTAATCTACTGGAGGTTTATTTCTGAAATTGACGGGCCGATGAAATCCTGTTTACAATGACTTTTTTCCTGCTTTTAATCCAAACACAAATAATAAAAATACTCTACGCTAGTTATTTTAACCTATATTGTAACGTGAATATTGTACAACCAACACAAATAAACTAAACTCAACCCTAAGTGACCAACTTCCATATCATCATTAGGTCTTCAATCCTGTAACTGGTTAGACGCGTATCCTCATTGTTTCCTATTCTGAACTAAACTTCACATTTCCCTGAAATTTGCACAGTTTGCATCTATCACTATCTGCATGCGAAAGTCTGATCTCGGTCTACCTCTACCTCTTTTTTCCTATCTCTGCTTGTAATATATCCCATACTATCCCCCAGAAATGCTTTAAAACACATTCTGTCCTTCTATTTCTCCTACTTTTATTTCCACAAATATCTTATACACCATTTCTCCCATATTCAGTGGTACGTGAAGGGGAAGGCGGCTCCGTGGTGTAGTGGTATGTGTGTGACTACTATGCCCATAGTCCCGGGTTCGAATACCGACACGGTCCTCTTGAAAAGTGTTAAGCGAGCATTTTTCACAAAAATACACCCTCGTTCGGATGAGAGGTAAAATGGAGGTCCCGTGTGTGTGTTGTCACGCACGTTAAAAATCCCTACATTGATTGGAACAGCAAGGGTTCGGCAAAATTCCAAATTTTCCAGGTAAAAAAACTCGCTTCCTGACCAATGTAGTACCTTCGGGTGGAGCATTGGAAAATCACATATGGGGTATGTGAAGGGGGGGGGGGGGGCAGCCTTTGGTTGCCAAGTTCCACTAGCACTTGAATATTTGCCGAATTAATAGTTTTCCAATATATCCTTTAGTACAATCAACATTATTTAAAAATATTTCACAACCAACACCTGTAGTTGTTTATAATAATCATCAGATTTAAGTGCACTTATTTTTTCGTCTTCAGGGTTTACGTCTTGAAACTGGTTGGACATGTATCTCAACTTATTTATGTTCTGAGCTAGCCTTCACAGTTCCCTGAAATTCTCACAACAGCCTATATACAGCTCGATTCCCCTTCTATTGTTTTCTAATTATATGCCCTATTTCACCGAGATTGTGGTATGTGAAGGGGGTTAAGCAGCCTGTGGCTGCCAAGGATCCCCCAACACTTAGACATTTGCCGTATTAATAATTTTCCAGTTAATCCTTTTGCACAATTAACATTAGTTGAGAATATTGCAAGACCATTACCTGTAGTTGTTTAAAATAATCATCATGTTTAAGTACAGTTATTTTTTCATCATTTGTTTCTCCATTTTGGGACATGTTGGATGTGTACCTCCATTGATTTCTATTCTGAGCTAGCTTACATTACCCCCAAAATTCCCACATTCTACATCTTTCACTATCTGTGTGCAATAGTCTAACCTAGGTCTACCTCTATTTCTCTTTTTCCGTGTCTCTGCTTCTAATATATTCCGCACTATTTCTTCATGTCTTAGTATGTGGCCTACCTTCCTATCTCTCCTATTTTTTACTGTTTTCCACATATTTCTTTCTTCCCCTACCATTTCTAGTACCTCTTTGTTCTTAACTTTGTCTGTCCATGATATCTTCATCATACATTTGTAGCACTACACTTCAAAGGCCTTTTTCTTGTATGCTTCTCCTACTGTCCAGGCCTTACAGCCATATAGTGCTGTGCTCCACACATATGTTTTAAGCAATCTTTTCCTTGTTTTTATGTTTGTTGTCTTTGAACACAGTAGTTGATTTTTCTTCTTAAATGTAGCACAACCTTGTGCTAATCTTTGTTTTATATCTTTTGTGCTTTTCCCATCTTGCGTTATTTGGCTTCCCAGGTAGCAGAAATCCTTAACCTCTTGTAAGTTCTCGTTACCTATTTGTATTCTTGTTTTTGATTTATTTCCCCTCTTTTGCATACTAGAACTTTAGTTTTATTTTTGTTAATTTTCATACCGTATCTCTCTGTTATAACTGTTCCCATTTCACTAAGAGTAGCTTCTAACTCTTCTTTGCAAGATGATAATACCTCTATATCATCTGCATATCTAAGTATATCAATTTTTTGTCCCGGCATAGTAATTCCAAATGTCTTCCTGTATTTGACAGTATTCGTTGCCTCTTCAATGTACAAGTTAAAAATTAATGGGGATCAGGCACTTCCCTGTCCCACCCCTTTACTAATATTTACTTCTCTACGTTCCTGCTCTAATTCTATTACTGCTGTTTGCTCCTTGTATAAACTATGTACTATTCGTCTATCCCTAAAACTCATTCAAATCTTTTTGAGTATTTTGAACATTTTTTCCCATTTTACATTGTCGAATGCTTTTTCCAGATCTACAAACCCTATGTACACGCTTTTCTCCTTTTCTATTGTTTTCTCCATTATCATCCTCGGAGCTAAAATAGCCTCCCGTGTTCCCCTGTTTTACCTAAATCCAAATTCATCTTCTCCTAGTATTTCTTCAACTCGTTTTTCCATTAGTCTTTGTACAATTCTAGTTTATATTTTTGAAATGTGTGCTGTCAAACTTATTGTTCGAAAATTTTCACATTTATCAGCGGCTCTTTTTTTGGTATAGTAACTTTGATGTTACTTTTGAAATCTTTGAGTATCTTGTCCGTTTCATACATATAGCTTACAAGTTGGAGGAGACGTTTTGTTTCTGCTTGTCCAGCGGCTTTTAGAGTTTCTGCTTGCACCTTATCTGTACCTGGTGCCTTACCATTTTTCAGATCATTTAATGCTAATTCAAACTCATCTCTAAGTATAGGATATTCCAAGTCATCATTTTCAATGTCTGATTCCTGTTCTAATGCTAGTAGTTCCTCTCCTGCGTATAAATTACCTATATATTCTTGCCATCTAATTCACTTTCTCTACATTTCCTATAATGGCGTTTCCTCCTGCGTCCCTTATATTTTTGCTATATGCTTTTATATCCCTAAAATTCATTCTATTTAATTTGTATACTTTGTCTGTCTTTCCTATTTCCATCTTAGTTTGTACCTCTTTGCACTGTTCATCAATCCATTGTTCCTTAGCTTTCCTGAATTTGCGAATAATTTTCCATTTTATGGCTTTGTATCTGCATTTTTCTGTTTCGTCTGATCTATTTTTATATTTTCATCTTTCTTCTATTAAATTCAGGATATCTTTTGTTATCCATGGTTTCTTATTTTCTTACCTTTTCTTACCCCAGAATATCTCTGAAAATTTTCCCGATATCTTTCAGCAATTCATTTCACTTTTTTCAAATCTTTCGTTAATATCTTTACCTTTTAGCTTCTCAAAGTCAAAGTGCTTTTTTCCTTTCTTTTTTTCAAATTTTTAAATTTACGAGCGGCCTTCATAATAACGATGTTGTAGTCAGTGTCTACATTTGCTTCTGGATAGTTCCTGCAGTCTTTTACTTGATTCCTAAACCGTTCCATATATCTAAACAAAAAAGGAAAACATCGTAAATTTATTTCAGTTTAAGTATCTAACAAATTTGATTTGTAGATAAATGTTTTGAATACACTTGTGAAGCTTGTTTTTGGTTACATTACGCTTTAAGCACCCACGTAAATGTCTGATTATCAATAATTCTTTATGCCAACGATAAAATATATAGCAACAAAACATACAGTGGTAGAAAGTTAGAATTTTTATCACTCACAGTTTTTATCTGAGTACAAAGTTCAACAACCTTGTTTAAAGCAAGACAACTTTAGTCTCCGTAATCTAAAATCCAACTAGTTGACAAAGTATTTACTGCATAAACACTTACCAAGTAACACTAAATTATACGAATTCACAGATTACCTGCTATTTCGGGAGCTTTTATTCACTGGCAAACCTGAATTTATAACATCACCATTATGCGGATTGACTGTGACCGTTTTTCTCCTTTTTAAGGGAAGCAGTAAGCTTGTACTCAACTGCAAACATGTGAATTATTTTATTTCCCTCTCCATTATGCGATGGCAGTGTTTATAAGGTATTTTATTTTAGGGAAATCCCCAATGTATACTATTTGTATGGTTCCTGCGAGCTGCATTCAACTTGCAATTAGGGTCAAGGATCTTTGGTATAGAAGAAAATATGTGTACTGGTATTTCCATACAGTTTGTTTATTAACACATCTGCGTCACTTGGTTTGTTTGTATGAATTTAAATTATTTAGTTTATTATATTTTATGAACTTCTGCAAATATCATCTCTATGCAGATGATACACAGTTGTACTATTCTTTTTATTACACCAAGGTTCAAGAAGCCATTGATATAATAAATAAGGATCTTAGCAGTTTTAGCAAACACTCATTACTAATCAATCCAAAAAAGTCTGTTATGATGCTATTTGGGAAAATGTATCAGAGAAATATATTATATTTCCTTCATTAAGGATTTTGATTGATAATAACATTATTTCGATTAGGGATATCTGTAAGAATCTCGGATTAATTAGACTCTGTAACGGTAAAATTTGTAAGGTTAAGAAACGCACGGCTCAGACTGAAACAGAAAGGATAATAAAGTAAGGATTCGCACGAATTACGATTACATATAAAAGATAAAGGAATTTAGAAATACCGGATTAACTACAAATGCGGGGAGTTTGGGGATTCACACAGACAAGATAAGTACATCGCCATTAATTTTAGATTTACAATTAAAATAAAAAGTTCTATTTTAAACAAAAAATTAAATAAACAATTATATTGTACGAACAATTTTAATAATGGAAATACGAAGTGCGCATTTCGTATGTTACATGTGAAGCAAACTAATCAGTTCAAAAATGAATAATGCTTAGGCTTTCTTATAAGCAACCGTGTTACGTTAAAAGTATTACATTCAGAACCATTTCTAGTAAGCAATTTATAGTAGCAAGTAACACTAGTGAAGCTAGTTTTTTAATGGGACGAGTTTTTAAACTTGTTTTAAGAAAACCCTCAAAGGTGACTGGGGATTTTCCGTGGTTCATTGGTTATTCAACCAACTACAGAAGTAGACAAAATGATGCTCTTGATGTATATAGAAAAAAGCAGTTCGATTCAATCTAGTGCATTCAAGAAATTATAGTGTTACAAATTTGGGACAAGTTTTTGCAGGCATAGAAGTTGCTTTGCTCAATTTGAAATAACAGCTCTGTAATTACCTTACAGAAGAAATTCGATATAGTTATAACAGTTACAGATGGATACTGAATTCGTTTTTAGACGATTCCTTTCAACATGTTGAAACACTAATAAACATGAAAGAAAAACTTATTGAAATACCAAGTGATGGAATGTTGAAGCTTGAATTTTTTCCGATCGCCCATACGAATTTTGCACCAAAAGGATGCAATAATATCCTCAGTTGGTGAATTAAATGTTTGGTTCCATTTGTAACTTCATATTTATGCAAGTTAAGTTTCTCATCTATGACTGCCATCAAAATAAAAGTGATAAATACAAAGTCTACATTTGTAAGACTGGTTTCAGAAAAACAGGCGCCTGGGTCTCATTAACATTAAAATATTTTACTTTATGTTCCTCTTTTATTTTTACGGACTTATTAATATTTTGTTTTATGTTTCATTTGATAAGTAATTGTTATATTTTTATTAACGTTATTAACATAAAAATACATGATTTAACGAAGTGTTTTTGTTTAATTTTGGAAATTCCCATCGACCCCCCTAGTACCTTATCTTGACCACCCAGGGGGTCGTGGTCCATACTTTGGGAAACACTACTGTACACTACTGTATATGAAATCAGAATATACAGGCTATATTAATATTAAGTTGTCTGTACAAGATTAATTTTTCACTTTCTGCATTCCATTTTCATGTACCGTCGCCCACGTGTTACAACTTTTTCTCCCTGTTTTTGTATATCTATTAAACCCATGATATTAGTATATCGTAATTGATGCTGGTGTACTGCTGGAAATTTTGGTGCTATTTGTTGGAACCAAAGTATGACTAGTATGCTCTCTAGATTTATACTGTAATTAAGTTCACTTTGGTTTTGACAGTAGTTTTGTTTAAAAGTAGCTAACAAAAAGTCACACAAGAAGAAGCCCTTTTTTTATTGTCTTAGTTCATAAAAACCATTAAATTATAATAGTATGATCTATTATTTATACAAGTATTTGTTTTATTAACAATCTAAAAACCATGTTTTTATTGTTGGCTAATATCCATTTTTAACTTCATCAGGTTATGGGTCCAGGTATGCTAAACAATAATAAGTGCTAGAGGTTGGTATTCTTATACACGTGCGTAAGTTTTATGTTTGTACTCCAAAATGTCTAATCAAGAAGGAAGTACAATAGAGAAGTTCAAAGTAAACGAAAACTACCAAATGTGGAAATTTGCCATGGAGAATATGTTAGAATTTCATGGACTTGAAAAATGCATAACAAATCATTGTACAGAAACTGATGAATCAAAAACTAATAGGCAAAAGCTCGCATAGTGTTATCAGTTAGTGAACCGTTACATGTGCATATTCAAATGCTAAATACAGCATTAAAAATATGGCAGGTGCTAAAAAACCTGTTTAATAACCATGGATTGACTCGTCAGATAAGTTTGTTATGTAAATTAATCACTGTACGGTTAAAAAGTTGTGAATTAATGTCTGACTACATAAACGAAATAATTGGAACAGCAAACAAATTAAAAGGTGTCGGCTTCAAAATAACTGAAGAGTGGATTGGCGCTGTTTTATTAGCAGGTCTGACGGATGAATTCAAACCTTTAATAATGGGAATAGAAAGCAGTGGTATCAAAATTACTGGTGATTAAATTAAAGCAAAAAAAATTTGCGCCATTTGCATGTACGGCTCACAACCAAACTTACGAATATTCTATTATTATATATAGTTCACATTTACGATAAAAATTGAATTTAAGTTATAATTATCTTTACTAACAAAAAATTTAGTTGGTTGTAAAATTTCGATTTTAATGTCGAATAACTCGAAAAGTAAATGAGATATCGAATAGTGTATAGCATATTCGTAATCAGCGTAAAATCTGAATAAGATTCATATTATTATATATATTATAAAATCACAGGAACCCTGCGATGGATGGCGGCGATGACGACGGTGGCGACGGCGGCGGCGGACAGACATTGAGATCCCATTAACCAAACTAAGTTTAGTTGATTATTAGAAGGCAGTTATTCAGCATCCGAGCAAAAGACCTTTTTTTAGTAGTAATAAAAAGTTTGCCAAAAGGGCGTCAAAGTATAGAGTTATAAAATGCTATAATTGTGGCAAGAAAAACCATAAAGCATCTGAGTGTTTTGCTAAGCAAAAGAATGACAACAGTTGTAATAAAGGTGAGAAATCCCAAGCAAAAACAGCTTTTAGAGCAACACTTTTATCACAAAATGAAAAACCTAAAATATCTGAGTGGTATATAGACAATGGTGCAACACACATATGACGACACCCTCATCAGCTGTTTTATGCAATAAGCATGGTTCAGGTATCGAAGAAATAACAGCTGCAAATAATGGCAAAATAAAGGTCACTAATGTGGGTGATACAACATTGTCGTTGGATAATCATGAAATTGCAGTGAAAGATGTCCTATTAGTTCCTGAACTTAAGGCAAATTTATTATCAGTTACCCAAATTGTAAATCATAATAATACAGTTACGTTTAATAAAGATGGTGCTGTATCTATAATAAAAACAATGAGCTTGTAGTAAAAGCCGAACCCTGTTCAGGTGTATAAAAGGTGCAGTTCTGAAAGTAGTAGCTTGGCCACAAACTCATTGGAGAATGAAATGATTACTTGGCATCGACGGTTAGGTCATCTAAATTTTAGAGATTTGCAAAGACTCAAAAATATTTGTGATGGGTTTAAGTTTACTAATAAATCAGTTGATCCTAAAATATGTGAGGTTTGTAGAGAAAGCAAACATGCACGTGCACCGCTTAAAAATTCAACATCAAGTTCAAAAGTTTTGCTTGAATTAATCCATACTGATTTATGTGTTCCTATGGAAAATCTATCAATCGGTGGTGTAAAATATTTTTTAACATTCATAGACGACTATTCAAAAAAATATTTGTTCATTTTCTAAAATCAAAGTTTGAAGTATTGGATTATTTTAAGAAATTTAAACATATGGCAGAGCTACAAATGGGGTTAAAAATTAAAACAGTTTATTCTGACAATGGTTCCGAATATTGCTGTCGTGTATTGGAAAATTATTGCAAACAGAAAGGCATAATTCATCAAACTACAAATATTTACACCCCTCAACAAAATGGAGTTGCAGAACGAGCAAACCGTACGATTGCAGAAAAGGACAAATGCATGGTATTTGATGCAAAACTGGAAAAGCTTTATTGGGCAGAAGCTGTAAATACAGCTGTGTACGTAATTAATCTTTCTATAAACTCAACCTTGTTGGAAAACATTTCATAAGGAATATGGAAAGGGACTAAGGTTAATTTAAGTAATATAAAAATATTTGGATCCCCTGTAATGAAGCATGTTCCAAAGCAAAAGTGGAAGAAATGGGATCCAAAATCACAAAAACTAATTTTTACTGCTTATAGGGAAATGACGAAAGGGTATCAATATATAGACCTTGTCACAAAACGAATAGAAATAAGTAGCGATGTAATTTTTTTTGAAACACAAATAAATATGAACCAAAACCCTACAATTTCTGATATACAGGATAACGTTTCAGTGGGAGATTATAAAGACGACTTAAGGCAATTAGAAACAACTGACGAAAATCTTTTGGACAAATCAATTGAAGAGGATCACGATGAGTCTTATATTCCCTGTGAAAACATTGTAATACCAATTGAAGCTACCAGAAGAAGAGAACACACTCATAAACCCCTTTGGCTTAAGGATTATGTGTATACTTCCATAACAGAAACAGAGGATAGCGATACAAATTCGTTAAATGGATCTTTTTCTAGAATCAACGCTAAGAAATGGGAATCAGCTATAAAGGCAGTCTAAATAACTGGATGACAATAATACGTGGAATTTGGTCGAATTACCGCCTAATAACAAGGCGATAAAATGTAAATGAGTAATTAACACTAAAAACAATAGTAACGGCCTATGCTATAAGGCACGTTTAGTAGCAAAAGGATATTCGCAGAAATATGGAATTGATTACACAGAAACATATTCATCAGTGGTCGGATACATCTCTATTAGATACTTAATTGCTGCAAAATATGAGTTAAACATTGACCAAATGAATACAGTTACAGCATTCTTACAAGGTGATTTCATCGAGAAAATATATATATGGAACAACGGGAGGGTTATGGCGATGGTAGTCGCAAAGTGTGTAAATTAAATAAAGCAATATACAGATTGATGCAAAGTGGACGATAATGGAATTTCAAGTTAGAGAAAATGTTAAAACTATTTGGACTCCAAAAATCATCTGTCGATCCATGTGTCTTCTACAAGGAAGATCTCCAACTAATTCTCGCAATATATGTCGACGATATCTTGATTTTTGCAAAAATACAAAGGAGCATGACGAACTAAAAATTAAGCTCAACAAACATTTTCGTATGAAAGTTTTAGGTAAAGCCTGAATATTACTTATGATGGGAATAATGGAATTCAACTAGATCCAACAAGATATATAAATGAGATACTGGAAAAATTTGGAATGTCAAATTGTAAGCCATCGGCTACACCATGTAACCCTAATCAAAAATTATCAATTGAGATGTGCAAAAGCCGTGACTTGGAGGAGCAAGTTCCTTACCAGGAAGTTGATGGTAGTTTGTTATATTTGATGCAGGGAACGAGACCTGACATTGCATTTGCTGTTAGTGATGTTAGTCGTTTCGATAGTAAACATGGTGAGACAGATTGGAAGGCTTTTAATAGAATTTTTAGATACTTAAAAGGTACTGTCGACTTAAAGCTTTGTTATTCAGCACCTGAAACTTAACTGGTTATTCAGACGCTGACTGGGCATCAGGTGTGGACAAACGTAGATCGTGCTCAGGATATATTTTCAAATTGGTTGGTGGTGCTATATCTTTGTGCTCTAAAAGGCAACCCACTGTAGCACTCTCAACTACCAAGTCAAAATATATGGTTTTGACTTCTGCTACTCAGGAGGCTATTTGGCTCAAACATTTTGGAGAAGACGAACTCGAACATTAAAGAAAACTGTGTTGCGATTTGATGTGATAACCAAAGCGAATCAGATTAGCCAAATCAGATGGATATCGAGCCAGATTCTTACACATTGGTATTCCATACCACTTCATTCGTGATCGAGTCGAGGATGGATTGATTACTGGTCCATATGTAATGACTGAAAATATGGTGGCAAATAGCTTAACAAAAGCTGGTACAATCAAGAAACAAGAATTTTGCGTGCAAGAAATAAGACTTTCGATGGTAATAAAATTTAAATGTTTGACAAGTGCATGTTTTAATATTTTATTAAGTGGGAGTGTTGGAACGGAAGTATGGCTAGTATTCTCTCTAGATTTATACTGTAATTAAGTTCACTTTGGTTTTGACAGTAGTTTTGTTTAGAAGTAGTTGACAAAAAGGCGACAAGAAGAAGCCTTTTTTATTTTCTTAGCTCATAAAAACCATTAAATTATAATAGTACAATGTATTAGTTATACAAGTATTTGTTTTATTAAGACTCTATATAACCATGTTTTTATTGTTGGCAAAATATCTATTTTTAACTTCATCACTACTCTCGCGCTGTAAAAATTTTCTGTGGGTTGGCCCTGGAACATTTGGCCTGGTGCACTGCAGAATACCTATAGGTCGTATGCATGTTTATCATATTGTAATGTATTGTTTGAATTGCAAATTTATTTGCATAGGGAAACCGTTATTGAATTGAAATATGTTCTGTAATATTGGTCAATATCAATTGTGTGCCCTTCGTTTCCAACTCCTTGTGTCCTCTGTGCAATTCCATTGCACTCTTTAAGAATCTTGAGCCGATCAACCCTGAGTACTTAAATGTCACTGTAACCAACATACACTTAGCCAACTTAACTCAAAATTACTGTAACAGTTTCACTGGCAGTGTCATCTTTTCCCTCCGAGAGTCTAAGTGTTCAAAGAAAAAAGTACTTGATCTTTGCAGAACTTGAATGATGGATGGTGTTTGCTATATATGTTGATTTCATTATTTTTCACGTCAAGAAATTCTATCTCAGTAACTAATCGATCAATTACAAAAAAATGCTTTAGTTGTGTAAAAAAGGACAAATGTGAAGGAACTTGGCTTCCAGTTATATTTAAAATTATTGAAATATGCTGCATCTGCATGAGATAAAGCTCTACTACTGATTTTAAAATAATTTTTTAATGTAAAATTTTTTGTTTTTGACTAAACATTTATTTTGACGCTCTTTTTCAGGGTCCAATTTTTGTTGGATTTACTTAAACAATTCTTAAATTATTATAGTTATCTACTGTTTTAATAAATTACGTAAATAACAACATATTCATACCTATTTATTTTTTAGGTGTACTACATCCACTCTATGTAGAAGTAAAACTAAAAACGGGAAGTTTTATCTATTTTAATAAATTTACAGGATATGTGGATAATGTAAAACCGCTTGTACCTAATTTAAGAACAGGTGGAATTTTAGCTGATGAAATGGGTTTAGGCAAAACCATTGAAATGATAGCATGTATTTTGTTATCACCAAATCCCACCACTCTTGATAAAATGTTGACAAGAAATCAAAATTTTTCAATGTTAACCAAAACAAAAAAACGTAAATTCGAAGCTATTCAAAATTTGACTTCTGACTACAATTATAAAAAGCTTAAATTATTTGATGGTTCTGCCAATAAAGTACAAGGAAACTCAAAATATCCAAGAATGAACTGTTGTGGAAAATATAACAATTTACTATCATCCCTAACAAAAGAAGTTAAAGATAGCAATACCGTAGTGTCTTGTATATGTGGAAGTAATAATATGACTAAGAATATGGTGCAATGTGTTGATTGTTTAACATATCAACACGGATTTTGTGTAAATTATAAAAGAAAGTATGGTGATTACAGATGTTCAAGCTGCTGGATGAAACAAGTATATATGCAATCATATTCAGGCTTGGTTGGACAGTTTAATCATAATGAACAGTTGGACTAGTACTACACTAATCCAGTTTATTAGTATAGGGTTCATCCAAGTCATTATGTTAAAGCTTTACATTCTATTAATGAGTTTTCAGCCACCAATTGAAAGTAAAGCTACTTTAATTGTATGTCCTGCTTTACTACGGTCTCAATGGATTGAGGAAATTTCAAAACACGTGGCATGTGAGCTAAAAATATTTGTCTATGAAGGTATAAAAGCTACACCTATTTGCCCAGAGGAACTGGCAGATAACGATATAGTTATAACATCATATACTGTAATTCAATCTGAATATTCCTATATGCAAAATACAAAAATTCCTAAGTTAAGACATGCTCGTAGATATGCAGTTCAGGGTAGTTCATTATTCTGTATTAAATGGTGGAGACTATGCTTGGATGAAGCACAATTAGTGGAAGTTTCTAATACTAAAATATCTGAAATGGTAAAAAAGATAAATGCTCAACATAGATGGGTCATTACGGAAACTCCAATAACAACAAAAATATCAGGTAATTTTAATTTAGCTTTGTTTTGCTTTCTAAAAATGTCGTTAAAACCAGTCTGCTTACGAATTATCAGAAACTGAATCAATTAAAAATTATCATGATAAATATACCAGCAATGGATGAAGAACAACAATTCGTAGAATCATTGCTAACATAGAAAATAGTTGAACTTTCAATGCAGTTGTAGAAGTTAGTGATTCGAATCAAACTATGTTCACCCATATTAGTTTCTTGTTAATAGTTTAACTTAATTACAAATTGCAGTTTGTCCTTTCTTAAAATTGAACTCCAGTTTTTCTTAATATTGTTACGTGTTAAGTGAATTAACCTGTTACATTCCTTTTTCAATTATAGAATAACCGGTTTCCATTTCTTATTTTAGTAAATCTATTACCTTTTGTATTAAAGTAGAGTAATTCCATTTTTTTTTTTAAATCCGGTCCTGTTTATTCTATAAATTATTAGTTACATTGTAGGATTAGAATGATTTTAATATGTATAAACATGTTAAATTACTTTCGGGTATCTTTATCACTTTCAGAAAATGTACTCTGAATACGCATTATTGAAGTGTCGAAGTTCTCTCTCCAATTGGTTGTAGGAAATCAGCGAATTTGAATAATCCAATCCAACAGAGCGACGAATGGGCGTTTAATCTATAGTGGTTATTTACTTGAACTTAAATTGATCACTTTGTTCAAAAAGGCAACTGCATTTTCTGGGTTTGTTATTGCATGTTGCTGTGATGAGGTGCTTATGCATCTCTCCAACCTTTCTTACCTTCTCTTAAGGTACTACCGTACTACCGGCAAGCACCACTTCATAAATCTACTAAGAATAGGACTACAAAATCTGGGAAATCGATCTCGCTGCAAGGGGACATAATCGTAAGTGATCATCTGTATTAGCTCTTATATTACAATTTGCATGCTCGAACTATAAAATTTACTAAATAGGGGTCTAGGGGATTGTAAAAATTGAATTATAGCAATAGCACTTAATCCATGGGGCGTTTAATGTGACATGGTATTGTTTTTTAATTATAAAATGTTGATGGTTGTTTTTTTTGAAATTAAGAATAAAAGGTTTTCCGAAGCGTTTATACTACTTATGGAAAGCTGTTATAAATTGTATGTAAGGCTGTTTTTTGTGTCCATTGAAGTTTTTGAACTACTACCCAACTGAAAACATCAATTCTACTACCGGACCGTAATGTATCTTTCAATATCGCAACTAAATAATTCTTTTAAGTATTGAAATAACAGGAAATGTAATTTCCTTATGTAGTTGTTTTTTTAAAGTACTAAGTAATGTTAAAGCTTTACTAAAGTTAATGAAGTAAAATTGTGATTTTGCAAATAAATTAAAACGTAATTTACGTCTTGTTTAATGTACAACTCTTTTTGTACTTAATAACACTCTTAGATCTCGTATTTTACATGTAATCTATAAACAATGTATTTTTGCAATTAGTCATGTATAGATTAACTTGTTTTGTAATACCACGATATCTACTTTAACATTTTTTAATAAATGACAGACTTTTCTGTAATTTGTTTTTGCCAAATTTTTTTTATATTGAAGTATACTTATCGTTTAGGTAGAAATCCGTAGCATAAATATTCGTAATTTTTAATGAATTTTTAAAATACAGATCCTACAGTGCTTTCTACTTATTCATTTAAAATGTCGATGCTTAATTATTCTTTTCTGCTGTAAATGATAAAATTTTTTATTTAGATACTTTTGTAAAAAATTAACCTTTTTGAATATTTTGTTTACCTATTTAGTAACCTAACTTATCTTTTGATAATTTTTATTTGTTGATACTAATGAAAACTTGTAAATTAACTTTTTATAGATTTTTTGAAAATTTCTTTAATACTTTTTGTATTACTATTTCTCTACACCTTCCCCCTTCCTCCATTTGTGATTAATATATGTTTGGCATGAGTAACGCAATAGTTATTTAGGACTTGTCGGAGCTGATGTTGAGTTGATGCTTTTCAAATGGGGTAAACTTGGTAGTCGAGAACCATGCCTATGTTGGAAAAAGTCAATATTTGCAGTTGCAAAGACAGGAATTATCTATTTTTTGGATGTTTATTCTGGTGTTATGACTCATTATCTTAGTCCGTTTCCTTCCCCTATTTTCTTTACTTGTGACCTAGAAATTTCATTACACTTTTTCTTTTTTGTCTAACGTATCAGTGAAATACTGTTGCTTTTTTACACTTTTATGGTGGTGCGAATTTACCATATATATATATATATATATATATATATATATATATATATATATATATATTGCTGTGACCCAATGCATATATTGTTGGAAGCCACAAAGGTTGCCGTGACTTGGGTCCAGCCGAATTGTATAAATGGAGATGCTATAAAAAATATGAAATTACTATCTTAACGTGTCCTTTTCCTTGTCTGGCTAGTTGAGCAGAAAATATGTTGCGGATTTTATCAAAAGAAATGAAATACAGAAATTTCAAGAAATATCTATTGAACATTCTTCTATGAATTCAAAAATATCTTGTTTTCATACACATTATCTAAAAAATCTCTTACATCTACAGATATAAATAACACTTATAAATTAACAATTTTGCAGCTTAATCTTAGACAGAAAATCTTACCTAATGACTGGTTACTTATTAACATAATGTTCCCCTAATCTTTGTTAACAAATACAGAATCCATACCTCTCCTATGTGAGTTACAAATATTCTCTTTATAATTCTCGGGACAATTTACCTATCCTTTTACTACCTCGGTTGTCAGTGTAATTGGCCAACGACGCCGGACAGATAATTTTGTAGAGTTCAAAATGCTTTGAACTCTGACCTCAAAATTGCTGAGAATTTTCCCCTTGACAAAAAATTTTATAAAATTAAAATCTTACTCTAGCTTAATTTATTCAAATATCCTATTAGGTTACAAAAAAAACAAAATTATATTTATAGTTGGTATTGTCAAATAGCGTTTCTCAAAACATTTCTCTTGTAATTAATGGCATTTAATACTTTCTGGCTCCATTTTAGATTTCTATTTCCAATCAATCTTGACGTAGAAATATCAGTTGGCTAAATGCATTGATTTTTAATAGATTAAAAATAATGATACTTCATAATTATGCAAAGCTATGTTTGATGCCGTAAAGTGAATTAAAAAATGAATCTTTACACGAAACTTACATATTGATTAACTCTCGTCTGTATATAATAAAGCAAACACAATACGTCATTTTCTAGATCTTCCAGCTTTTGTTTCGAAAATTGATCACGGCTGATGTAATGATTACCCCAATTTCGCGTTTCAATGTGCTATTAGTATAAAGTTATCGCGGTCGCAAAAATCTTTTATTCTTTGTTAATGAACGAAACGGAGAGCTAGTATCTCTTTCTTAGAGCTATTTTTGTTGCTGTTTCTATAGTAACGCTTCCGCGAATTGCGGCGATTATTCATTGATTGCAAAATAATTAGCTTATCTAATAACCCATAGAACATTTTTAGTAAAATAACGTATTCCTTTATTAAATAGCGTAAACATAAGTTATTCTACAACTAATTCAAAGTTAACTTTTTTGAAGTAATGTTTCCTTCTTTGAAAAAGTTGTGTTTTCAACGAAAATGAATACTTTATGTGAAAGGTACTAACTGAAATTTATTTAGTATTATGTGAAAGCGTATACTGCTCATTTTTGGTATGCAATAAACGCCTATACACGAAATTTTAATTACATAATTAATGAGAGCTTCTCTCCTAGGCTTCATTTAAAATGAAAACTAGTTTTATGGTATCTCTCAGGAGTAATTATTTATACACGGCAAAAACTAACTGCATATTTAAAATTTGGGCTTCGCTTTTAAATGGTATGTGTTATTTTGCGTGAGAATATTATTTTATGTGTTATTGGAATTCGCTTATGCGTTTGTATATGGTGAATTTTAAATATTGGAAAATTTAAATATTTTCCGTTTTTTGGTAGGGTATCCTTTTTTACATAATTGGGTGTTCAATGATCTTTGACAACCTCATTATCCAATCAATACACATACACACACACATACTCACGCACGCACGCAGGCACACACACATACACAAACAGACACACTCCCGCACGTTCGCACACACACTTGCATGATTGCATGCACATACACACGAACACACCCACACGTACACGCACACGCACATGCACACGCACACGAACACATATGCACACGCACACACGCACCCGCACATGTACACCCACACGAACACCCACACACATACCCACACGCTCACGCACACGCATACTCACATGCACACGCACTCGCACACGCGCATGCAAACGCATAGGCACACGCACACTCACATGCACACAAGCATGCACGAACGCACGCATGCACGCACACACACACAACATTAAAGATAATTTTTAATTTTTTATTTCATTTATTTCATTAACACCAAAAATTGTTCCTATAAATAATTTCAGAAATGTCTAAAAAGTATATAGCATTGCTTTTTTGATGAATATGTAAAATTTTGAAATTGTTTGAATCGAAAGAATGATTGGAATGATTGATATGAACAGCAACAGCAGATTTTGATTGGTTTTTAAAATTAACACTATTCTTTTCTTATTTGTTTCATATGTTCTTTAAAACGAATTTTGAAAGTCCTATCTGTCTGACCAATATTAAAGACTAAACAAACGGAGCATTTTAGCATGTAAATGCCAGATTTTTTAAACGAGAAATGATGTGACATTTAATCATTATATATATATATATATATATATATATATATATATATATATATATATATATATATATTATAATTGATATAATTAGAACATGACGTAGATGTTAGTACTATAGTATTTAAATCGTGTAATCTCAATATATTTTTCATGTTATATATACTTATGTTTTAATGTTGTAGGGTTGCAAGGAGTGATAAAATATCTGCAAATGGTACCTTATAATGAATATGAAACATGGAATTATTTGTTGTATGTACCCTATAAGAACGGCAATACAGAGCCTATGTGCAAATTTTTAGCTGAAATAATGTGGCATTCTTCAAAAGCAGAAGTGATTGATCAGGTACAATGCTATTTTATTCATAAAAAATGTTGAAAAAATCATTCCTAAAGTTAGTATAATAAAACTGAAACCTAATTGATTTTGTGGAGAAAAAAAATTATATTTGCAGTGGAGAATCATTTGAATTCTACAGAGGTACTAGTTCTCTAAACTATAGGTTCTGCAATCCTTCTCACTGATATATATATATATATATATATATATATATATACTAATTGAAACCTAAATTCTACAAATAAAGCCCACCAAGATATAAAAGGATCAGGAAAAAATAGAAATTTCCATAAATTCATGGTTACGCGCTCTATACTACAAGTGTACTTTTATTTATTAAAAACGCCAAGCAAAAATGCAATTGCGGCTCACCCTGTATGATATAAACGTATTGTAAATATGCAAAAAATGTAAGCGGTATATGTAGAAATAATTATTTTTAAGATACTTTAAAACGCATTAAATGCGATTGCAAATTGATGACTCTAAAATAAATACAATGCCATTCATTTTAACTTATTAATTATCAATACATTTTTGTTGCATATAAAAATGCTCTTCATTTGCTGTATCATATCAATCTCGTTAAAAAAATAACACTTTAATCGTAATGTGTATTAAAACGCATTTCACCGTGAAAGCAAATATTTTCTATTAAAATGCAGCTAATTTGCATTATAAAGCCATTATAGCTTTAAATTAATCATATCAATTGACTTTTGTATTACATAAATTCGTTTTAAATAAATAATTTTTTTAAGTAGACGAGATTAAAAAAGAAGTATGGGGGAATACGTCAATTTCGTATAAACTTTTATATATATAAAATTTTATTCTAAGAAGCGGCCGGAACATTAAAAAATATCTAAAATAAATAAGAATTATTAATTATATTTTGCATTAGTATACGACGCTACAGTAACCTCATATGTGTTAGAGTAGGACGTACCGCGCACGCCAATAATAAGTAGATCGCGCTAATTAGGTAATAAAACGAGGAATTACCGGAAGCTTGCATCAGATAGGCGCGTGCCTTTGGAATGGAATCACGTAGACACTAGTACATTCTAAAAAAGAAATAATTTTTGTATATAAACCGCCCCTGTGTCAATTACGATAACGAAGCGGGTGACGAATAATCGGAAAACTAACAAATCTAAATCATGTACACAATCATATATTAACCTAACTTTAAATTATGTTTGGCATTTTTGTCAATAATCACGT
Organism: Platerodrilus igneus; assembly: GCA_036346225.1. NCBI lineage: Eukaryota > Metazoa > Arthropoda > Insecta > Coleoptera > Lycidae > Platerodrilus > Platerodrilus igneus. The sequence goes on from JARFIW010001304.1 coordinate 431,636, forward strand.
TTATAATGCGTTATGATCTATTAACTAGCTAAACTACGATGGCAAATACACTTTTGGTTAAGGGTTGGAAATTCCATACGATTAATTATTAAAATAAAACTTTTCAAACTAACGAGGTGTAACAACCTGAAATAAATATTGTAAATTTGTTTAATTATATTAGTATTATATTGCACGTGTTTTTATCATCAACTTCATTTACTCCTAAATTAAGTACAAAAGGTGTACTGTTTGTTTTTAATTTTCATTTAACTAGCTAACCAAGATATTAATTTTAAACCATTTGTTTTTAAGAGTATGTGATATGTAATGATTTGCTCTTAGAGGTATTTGTATTTTAGTATAAATACAAAAAAATTAGAAATTACAATAAAGGCGATTTGATATTGTATGAGAGTAAAAATTATTTTGTGTATCAGTTGGTTTTACATATTTGCTTTTCAATGCTTTTTAAAATTCCAGAGAATTAATATGTATTAAGCATTTGCTACTTTTATAAATTCGTTTCGAAAGTTTGTTGTATTAATACTGTAGTAATATTGTTTTAATAACTTTTTAGATGAATCTTCCAACTGTAACTATAAAGGAGCATTTATTAGAATTTTGTGCAGTAGATAGCTTCTTTTATAGAAAAGAACATAGTATAGCTGCTACCGAATTCCACGACAACCTGACAAGGCTTAATGTAGACAATCATACATCATTAACATTGTTAAAGAGAACTGCTTATAATAATGTAAGTAAGTTACTTTTATTTTAGTCTTTTGTTTATCTTCTACAGATTATGGGACCACTCTCAAACTTACGTCAAGTTTGTTCTAATGCAAATGCCATTAGAGGTCGATATTTAGTAACCCGTAAGCAAATTACATCAATGAAAGATCTATTAGAAGCACTTATTGCAAAAAGTTTAATTACTTGTAAAGGAAATTTAGTAACGGTTATTTCTATTTTAAACGGTAAATTAATTCATGTTTCAGTTTCAGAGTTTCTCAAGTTTTAATTTTGTAGGTTTAGCTGGTATCAGTTTACTAGCAAATAATCCATGTCAAGCTGTAATTGAATATCGTAAAGTCTTAGCATTTGCTGCTCGTTTTAATACAGAAAGCAATTTTGAAGGACCTACTGTTGATACCCTACAACTCATACATGCAATACACAATCTATCACATGTTTTTAAAACATGGACTTCTGTAGAACCAATGATTCAAGAATATTCACTGCAAAATGATTGTTTGAAGTTAGAAGAGAAATTTATGGAACAATATATAACCCAGGTAAAAATTGTTAATTTTTCTAATTGATGCCTTGTTGACAACAAATCAGAAAATCTGTAAACTTATTATGTGATTAAGATAGAATGTGTAGCATAAGCACATTAGGTGTGCCATATCTATTGTTGTCATTATTTCTATTTATATACCGTTTATGATTTTTAGTCTACATATTTCTTGATATTGGCTGATCATTATTGCACAATAATTATATGCATACCAAAGAGCTAAGTTAGTATTTATATATTTTTGCTTAAAATGTATGCAATTAATTATGAAAACTTATTATGCAGAAATGGTTAATACAGAGTGGGGATCTTCCTCTATTCAGCCCTATATTCAAACAAATTATTGCGACTGCAATGGAATTACATAGAACAACATGCGGGTTAAAAGTGTTAATGAATTTTACCTGTTACCATCCTCAGTTTGCCATTCAATATTGTTAAAAATGTATATGAGGTCTTTAATAATATTAGGTGCTTTTACCGAACTGTGCATACACGTGAAAAATAATAGTCATGCTATTATCTACATTAACAACAAACAAGTGTGCAACAGTACTTGAAAGGACAGTGAAGTACGCAATCAGTTATAGCATTCGTATACCCCTTGGGGGACTTAACCTTTTGTGCTACTACGTTGATGCCATTCCCAACAAGCTTTGTGGTAAGTGTTTACAGAGTTAAGATTTATTGCAATTTATTGTCGAGTTGTAAAACCTCAATCAGATATCGAAAATTAACAACTGATGAGCAATCCCATAAATCCCACTCAATTCATTGCTTATCTGACAAAATTTTGGTCACTTTGTGTACGCAGAATTCAAAACTGGGATTCAATAGCTATAAATTATTAAATTTAAGTTTTCATTCTAATTTTGTATAGTCAAAATTAATTGAACTTGATAACCGAATTAATAATAACTTATACAATACATGTGATTACAGATACCGTTTGCTATTCAAAACTGGATTTGTTGTTATCTAATTTATAACACTAGCTTTGGGTTTGTTTACATTTTGCTATCAGCTTTGCTAATTGCCAATTTATTTATAGCTATTGTAGTAATCCTGATACGAAAACTTTAGCTTATTTTAACAAATTGACTAATCATAAAGAACGATGTTGACGTCTTTTATAAGATTGTCATGACTTAGTTCATGATTTACCTGCACAATTCGAACATTTTAAGATTTAGGCTTCTCAAATCCACGAAATACGATTTTCAGAAGTAGTTGATAAGCTAACAGCGCTATCTGACGCTCATAAAAGCCTGTCAACAGACACTAACCCTGAAATCAAACTTTAATTTTTTTATATTTTAAGATTTTGTCCGTTGCTGGCCGATACAGTTCACCGGTTGCAGTAACTTCACACATAGCCGCACTTAATACTGCTCAGCATCATTATTTTGTTTTCGACCTTACTTAAGGTCGCTTTCTAATAATTTGACTAATATAGCTTGGTTTAGGGCTTCCTATACTCTTCTATCTTTTTCCTATCTATCTGGCTCTACATAGATTTTAGCAACCTGATGGTTGTTAAAGAACTCCAACATGTTTACATGATTCTCATTTATAAGGAAATCAAATATTACCTGGTTATCCCCTCCGAAAAAGGAAAAGTGTTAAATTATATGTTATGGTAAAGCATAAGCAACGAATCGCTGCCAACATGCCAGACTGCTAACTAATTGTGAGATGTCATGGTGACATTTAGTTAACTGATTTTTATTTATTTTTTTTTGTTTGTTTTCTAACTTATTTAAGGTCGGTTTGATGCAGCTCTAAATTTGTTTCTATTCTGAGCTAGTCTAAAAAGGTCTACATACCGTTCACAACCTAAATCTCTAATAATTTGACTAATATAGCTTTGTCTAGGTGTTCCTCTTCTATTTTTATTCGGTGGTCTATAATCTACGACCTTACTAAATAGTCCCTTATGTCTTAACTGGTGCCCTATCATCCTATCTCTCCTGACCTTTAATTGTTTCCACATGCAGGGTTCCTCACCTACCCTTCTATAAACTTCCTCATTTCTTACTCTATCTGTCCAACTAAACTTTAACGTTCTCCTATAACAGCAAGTTTCAAAAGCTTTTATCTTCTTCTTATCTACTTTTTTAATTGTCCAAGTCTCGTATAATAAAACGCTCCATACGTACGACTTTAAGAAACTTTTACTATTATCTAAATTAATACTATTAGCTATTAGTAAGTCTTTCTTTTTTAAAAACATTTTTTAGCTTGAGCTATTTTAGCTACTATATCCCTTCTGCTACATCCGTCCTTTGTAATTATACTACCTAAATAGCAAAATTCATCTACCTCCTCTAACTCGGTATTACTTATTTTTAATTTTGGTTTAGAACGAGGCTGTAGCTCACGTGTCATTATCTTTGTCTTTCCTGAGTTAATTCTTATACTATAGTTACTCTGTAGTATCTTATCTAAAATATTTATAAACTCTCCTAACTCTTTTCTAGACTCTGCTATAATGGCTATATCATCTGCAAAACGTAACATGTTTAATTTCTGTCCCTGTACACTAATACCTATCTCTTTTCTCTCTCTAGCTAAGTTTAAAGCTTTCTCAATATAAACATTTAAAATCAAGGGAGATAGTATACAGACCCGTCTAACACCATTTCTAATCTTGACTTCCTTTTCTATTTCATCAAATCTAATTACTACGCTTTGGTTTTTATATAGACTGTAAATACTTTTTCTAAACCTATGAGAGATTCCTATTTTTCGCAAAACCCTGAACATATCAATCCAATTAACCCTATCAAATGCTTTTTCTAGATCTACAAACGCGAAATGAGTTTTTATTTTTTTTTGTAACCTTTTTTCGATAATTACCCTAATCATTAGTATCGACTCTCTAGTCCCTCTGTCTTTACGAAAACCATATTGGTCTTCGCCTAAATAATTTTCAGTTAAAGCTTCTACTCTATTTTTAATTATTATTGTTATAGTATTTTGGAAGCATGGGAAGTTAAACTAACCGTTTAAAATTCTCACACCTATCAGCTCCTGGGGTTTTTATGATTGGGGTAATAATATTTTTTTCGAAATCTATTGGAACCTCACTTGTGTCATATATTACTTTTACTAGTACATATAATCTGCTAGTAAAAGGTTACACGTACATTTGCCTGAAATAAAAACTGAAAAGTTTCTTGATAAACCTGAACAATTTTCTGCATTTAAATCGCTTTATGATAGTTTGAGTTACAATAGCCAATCTTTGACGGATATGGAAAAAATTCACGTATATGGTTTCTTATCTTGAGAATACACCTTTGAAAATAGTTCAAGCCGTAAGATTTTCTCCGCAAATTATATGACAGCTTATAACCTTCTTGTTAAACGCTTAACTAACAAACATTTAATCGACAATCATTATTTTTTGAAAATATTGTCACTGTCTAAATTGAAAGCTTATTCGATACATTCCTTCAGTAATTTGTGTGAAATGTTACAGAATAACGTTACTGCGCTGGTTGACATGAAATTGCACGGTTTGTCCGATTACATATTCTTATTTTTTTTTTTGGAGTTGGTAGACACAAACACTAGGCAAGAATTTGAAAAGGATTATTGATAATAGGAATTTTTACTTTTGCGACTTTTTAAATTTCTTGTGTAACAAATGTTCCACCTCTGCTATGGTGCGTACATGCCTGCCAAGAAGTGTACCTAATGCATCTCAAAAACCTATTTCACGCTATTTTTAAGCAAGCAATAAACATATAGCTTCGGCTACACAAGAAATCAATGTTACATTGCCCAAAGCGTCTTGGATCGCTTGTTCTACTTTTAGCGAATCTCATAAATTTATTAAATGTCGAAAACTACTGACTCTCTCGCCTAAAGATAGGAATGGAAAGTTGAAACAACTACATAGATGTTACACGTGTTTGACAAGACATAATATTGCTGTGTGCTGCTCCAAATATCAATGCTGCCATTGTGGGAGCAAACAGCATAATTCCCTAGTGCATTTTAATGAAACTACAACGTTATCACGTGTGTCCAACACATCACGCCCTAATGAAGATAAAAGTTCAGTTTCTAATAATGCCAATAATTTAGAGGAAGCCCCATCTGCCCCTGTTTCCTTGGTTCATTTCAGTGGGAATGACGCAAACCCTTTATAAATTGATCAGTTGATTCTCCCGGCAATTTCTTTCGCTTAAAAAACTTGAAATGTTCATAAACTACATTTTTTATGGAGTTATAATGTTTTTCAAACTTGTCTATTATAACAGTTATTGTATATTTTTACCCTCGTTATATTCAAAACAAGGTACAAGTAGGTTCTTATTGAATAAAATGTCATTTTATATTATTGGTGCTTGACACTTGCCATCGAGTTGCGAATCTTGATCCTTTTTTCATAGGTCATCCCGATTCGATCTAACCTATGTAACACTATAGACAAATTAATAAAAGAAAATAAAGAAATTCAAAATCAAAATAATAAATCAAGGGGCTGAAATACAAAAAAATTACGTTACACTAATGACTTAACCTGAAAGATTTTTTCTCTGTCACAATTGAGGGGCGTGAAACCGTCTGTCACAGCAATTTCTTTTGGTATTATTCCCTACACGGAAGACGGCTTTTCCACATAGACCTGCTTTGCTTCAGTGCCTCTCTCGAAAGTACATTAAAAACATTTATTAATTCTTCGGTTATAATTAAATAAAATTGTAAAGTAAAATGTTTTCCAAATGCGACTCCTTCACTGGGGTGGCTGGATATCCTTTACCAATATCTGTTTACATAGTTTTTAAATAAATTCAAATAAAATTCAACCTAAACTTAAGCTCTATTAACATAAAATAGTTTCAAGTAAAATACATACAATACTTTCCTTAAAAACAATTTTTTAATATCAATGCTGGCCAGGTTTTGCTAAGACAAAAAATCCTAGAAAGACCTGAAATATAATCTATCAACAATACCATCCACTAATTCAAATTTTTCCTGTTTTCAATATTTAGTTACCTGACATTTATAAATTCCAATTTCTGGAAATGTTAAATCCTAATCCTAATAACAGTAACATTTAAATTCCCATATGCAAATATTTCTTAATATTTTAAAATCTTCCAAACTTTCTTGCACGATAATATGGTGCTTATATTTTAACAAACACTAATTCCACCAGTAATTTATCATTCAAGTAAGTAATCACTTTCATATTCGCCGCATTTACTATTCCACGAATAACAACCAATTTACATTTAAATTTCACACAGAAACTATAAAGAAATATACACAGGCTTATAATATTGTTTGGAAGGATGGTGGCTCATCAATAATTTAATAAGCTTAGACAAACCTTTGCCGATGAAATAAAATTGTAGAATGATTAATGCATTTATTTGCACATAAACGATAGATATAGACTGTGAATGGTTACAGGAATGACAACTGAACAACTTTATAACATTAAACAGCGAGAACTGTTAACGGCTACATGTTTGTTGCGCGAGAGTACATTAAGAAGCGAGTTGAAATGAAGTGAGATGATGCAGTCCTTCACAAAGGAAAGCAAATGCTACGTTTGAACGATGCGCTTGTACGTAAACTAGTTAACTAAAATTAGACGGTGTATAATATTAGTCAATCAATCATGATTAAGTAGAAAAGTAAATAATATACACAACTAATCGAAGAAATTATCTAATATTTAATTTCTAATAAATATTACTCACAGTTTTATTTCAGTTCCTTAAATCTGAGAATGTCCAGAAACCATCGATGGTTCAATTTCAGCTAACCAACTCCTTTAATTCAAAACAATCCCCTTATTTCAAAATTCCACACATGAAAAAACGTTTCTTGCCAAAACTGCAAACAAAGTTTTTAAAAAAGCTTGTGCACTGCTTTAAATTTTCCTCTGAGGAGAAGGCCAAATTACACCTTCAAGCTGTTATCGTTCCACGTAACATCTACCTTAACTTCATATTGACTTTTAACGATGTAGTCATGTCCACCTTTTTACATTTTCGTATGACTACACTTTCGACGTGTTTTTATTACCTGTTCACGAATAATTAATTAATTCATTTTCGATCGGATGTTTAATTATGAGGCGGATCCGTGAGTTAGAAAAGTTTGCGTATGACTACTAATCCCAAAGTGCCGGGTTCGATTCGTGGCATGGATTACTTGAAAAATGTTAAGCGAGCATTTTTCACAAAAATACGTCCTCGTTCAGATGAGAGATAAAATGTAGGTCCTATGTGTGAGTGGTATCACACACGGACATCTCTAAATTGCTTGGAACAGCAAGGGTTTGGATAAATTCAAAAATGGAATATAGGTAATTTACCTCACTTTACTTTTTTATGTTCTCGGGGCTTTTGTCATAGTACTATTTTCTTTTCGAGTTTATTGTATCAAACCCGTGAAAGTGCTTGTGGTATCATGCAATACACGTAGTTAACGTCCGTGTTTCTTTCTGTCTAGCAATATAAATGAATACACTGTGGTGTATTATATAAAATGATTAACCTATATCTGCAATTTAATATCCCCGAATTTACTTTATTCAGTGCTCTGGTTTTTACATTGTATTTAAGTGTGTCTGGAATGTTTTATATGCAACATTTATTTAACTAAAATTTTTAAGAGCTCTTATATTTGAGATTGATATAGTCCCGCACGACCACTATGAGCCACTACGACAGTTGGCAACACATACTAACTACATACACAATATTGCACAACAAGATATTAGGTCATAATTTTCCAAATTGCATCACATGCCAAATATGTTTATAGTGATACAAGATGCACCTTAAAAAGATAAAATGTACTTATTTAAAAATGTGGAACTTCACGATTTTGCGGTCATCCTTGTGCATGGGCCATACTCATCTCCATGGATCTCGGCGTTGTTGGGCGTAGGTGGGGCTACGCCGTCGTTGAAGCCAGATTTTACGTCTTCCCTCTTCTTCGTTTGTAGGTAGTGCGAAGGAATAAGGTAGGGAACGATAGAAGGTAGAGATACGATAGAGGAACCTACATTCCAAAAGAAAAGATAAAAAAGACACAGGCGCACGTCACTGTTCGACGTCTCATTGGCTAATCCTGATGTCCGGTCGTGTCGGAAACCGCGCACTTACTTCATCACTCCACGTCTGCGCATTCTCTTGTGCCGACACAACTGTCCGAAGTGACGGAAATTTAACAAGTCTATTTTTAAAATATTGGCGCGAATTCAGTCACATATTTAAAACGGTAAAATTCCATTTTTGGCATGTAACAAGATATCTATTAATAAAGTCACTACTCTATAAATCTAAAGCGATATAAAAAAAACAGTAATCAATTATAAAGGTTTACAGTTATAAATACTTTATTTACACTTTTGTGGTTTAACCGTTTAGAATGGGCCTGCACCTTGAAGAAGTTCTAGATTATTAAAATGGGTGGAATGGTTTCTGTGCTCCAGTGATCTAAAGAGCCAAACTACAGGTCCAACCACAGTAGTAGAGGTCTTTAGTGAGAAACCAGACTAAGACAGGTCCCCGAAAGAGAGTAACTGCTTTATCGGTACTTAGAGTGGCATAGACCATAGGAAGGTGGCTCTGTGGCGTAGTTGATATGCGTGTGACTACTACGCCCAAGGTCCCGGGTTTGAATTACGGCACGGTCCGCTTGAAAAATGTTAGGCAAGCATTTTTTACAAAAATACGTCCTCATTCGGATGAAAGATAGAATGGAGGCCCCGTTTGTGAGTGTTGTCATGTATGTTAAAGATCCCTACCTAGCTTGGAACAGCAAGGGTTCGGCAAAATTCAAAATTTTTCAGATAAAAAAAAAATTTGCTTCCTGGCCAATGTAGTATCTTCAGGTCGAGCATTGGAAAATATGGTTCGGTATGGTATTCTAAGACATACTACTGAGATGTGAGAGGTAACGGGAAACCACCACATTACCTCCCAAGTACGCAGCGTACTTAAATTGTTATTAAAGATGATGGCATCTTCTGGAGTAAAAAATTCCGGAGTTAAAATAGTCCGTGTATTTACATTTCCAATGCCCCACCCGAAGGTACTACACTGGCCAGAAGGTGAGCTTTTGTTGCCTGGAAATTTAGAATTTTGCCAAAACCTTGACGTTCCTGGCAAGGTAGGGATCTTTAACGTGCATGACAACACTGACACACGGGACCTCCATTTAACCTCTCATCCGAACGAGGGCGTAATTTTTGTGAAAAATGCTCACCTGCCATTTTTCAAGCAGTCGGCCGTGTCGGGATTCGAACCCAGGACCTTGGGATCCGTAGTCTTACGCTTACTACATTGATCCACGGAGACGCCAGTTAAAATAGTCCCCTATTCGGATCCTCGGGAGAGGACTACTTCGGGAGGTGTGATCGGAAAGCATAAAAAGGAGTCGTAAACAATCTGCGAGTCGGAGCATGGAATCTCAGAAGTATGAAGCAAATAGGTAAGCTTGAGAATTTGAAAGTTGAAATGGATAGGTTAGCACTAGACATAGTAGAAATCAGAGAAGTTCGCTGGCCAGAGGCGGGGGATTTTTTGAGTGTAGACTTTAGGGTATTTCATACTGGATCAGAGGAAAGAAATTCTAGTAGTGCGAAAAAAGATATGACACTGTGTAGAAAACTATTTACAAAAGAACTTAAGAGTGCTCATGGTTAGATTAGAATCTAAACCAGTAAATACAGTAATAATACATGCCCACCTCTAGCTGCAATGAGGAAGAGGTAAAGTCGATCTACAAAGATAATTACGGGTGGATTTTAATGCAGCAGAAGGCGTGGGTAGGGAAAGGGCGATAGTAGGTTTATTTGGTTTAGACACGAGAAATGACAGGGGAAATAGCCTGGTAGAACTTTGTGACAAGAACAATTTAACTATCACAAACACATTATTTCAACACCATGCTAGAAGACCATACACCTGGAAGATGCCAAGAGATATGGGAAGATATTAAATAGATTACATTCTTCTTAGACAATGGTTTGGGAATCAAGTAAAAGACTATATAAGCTTCCCAGAAGCAGATATAGACACTGATCACAACAACGTAATTATGAACACTGCTCTTAAATTTAAAAATGTTTAAAAAAGGAACTGAAAAAAACACTTTGACTTTGAGAAACTAAAAGATTGAGATATCCAAAAATTTGAAAAAAAATCAACTGAATTGCTGAAAGATATCGGGAAATTTTCTAATACTAAGGAAGTAGAAACAGAATGGAATAACATTAAATCCAGCTAAGACATGGCGGCCAGAGATATTCTGGGGTATACACAAAAAGAAAATAAGAAACCATGGATAACAAAGGATATCCTGAATATAATAGAAGAAATACGAAAATACATAACTAGATCAAATAAAATGGGAAAACAGAGATACAACGCCATAAATGGGAAATTATTCGCAAATGCAAAAAAGCTAAAGAACAATGAATTGATGAAAAGTGCAAAGAGGTACAAACTTAAATGGAAATAGGAAAAACATATGAAGCATGCAAACTAATTAGAACGAATTTTAGAGATATAAAACCGTATAGCAAAAATATAAGGGACGCGGGTGGTAACATCATTATAGAAAATGTAGAGAAAGTGGATAGTTGGCAAGAAAATGTAGGGAATTTATATGCAGGAGAGGAACAAACAGCATTAGAACAAGAATCAAACTTTGAGAAGAATGACTTGGGATATCCTATACTTAGAGATGAATTTGAATTAGCATTAAAGGGTCTAAAAAAATGGTAAGGCACCGGGTACAAATAAGGTGCAACAGAAACTTTAAAAGCCGCTGGACAAACAGTAATAGAACGTATCTTCCGACTTGTAAGCTATATATATATGAAACAGGCGAGATACCCAAAGATTTCAAACGTAACATCATAGTCATTTTACCAAAAAAAAAAGAAGCTCGGATACATGTTAAGATTTTCGAACAATAAGTTTGACCGTACACGTATCAAAAGTTTTAACTAGAATTATACAAAGACGAATGAAAAAATGAGCTGAAGATGTATTAGTGAAGATCAATTTCGGTTCAGACGAAACAGGGGAACATGAGAGGCTATTTTAGCTCTGAAGGCGATAGTGGGAAAGCGTGTATATAGAGTTTGTAGATCTGGAAAAAACCTTCGACTATTTAAAATGGTGTTCATAATACAAAAAGACTGTAATGAGTTTTAGGAATAGACGGATAGTACATAGCTTATACAAGAGCAGGCACGTAGAGAAGTAAATATTAGGTAAGGGATGAGACAGGGATGTGACCTGTATCCATTAATTTTTAACCTGTATATAGAAGAAGCAATGAATACTGTCAAGTACAAGAAGACATTTAGAACAAAAAAAATTGATATGCTTAGATTTGCAGATGATATAGCGGTATTAGCAAGGAAGAGTTAAAAGCTGCTCTTAATGAAATAGAAACAGTTCTAACAGAGAGATACGGTATGAAAATTTACAAAAATGAAACTAAAGTACTAGTATGCAAAGGAGGGGGAAAAAATTAAAACTAGAATACAAATAGGTGATGAAAACTTACAAAAGGTTAAGAATTTCTGCTACCTAGAAAGCCAAATAACGCAAGATGGTAAGAGCGCTAAAGATATAAAACAAAGATTAGCACAAGGTCGTGTTATATTTAACAAGAAAAAGCAATTACTATGTTCAAATACAACAAACGTAGAAACGAGGAAAATATTGCTTAAAACGTATGTGTGGAGTGCAACACCGTACGGCTGTGAAGCGTGTACGGTAGGAGAAGGAGACAAGAAGAAGGTAGAAGCCTTTGAAATGTGGTGCTACAGACATATGATGACGATATCATGAACAGATAAAGTTAAGAAGAAAGTAGTACTAGAAATGGTAGGAAAAGAAAGAAATATGTGGAAAACAGTAAAAAATGGAACGATATAATGATAGGCCACATACTAAGGCATGAGGGAATAGAGCAGAATATATTAGAAGCAGAGATAGGAAAAAGGAGAGGTAGGGGTAGATCTAGGTTAGACTATTGCACACAGATAGTGAAAGAATGTAGGCTGTAGGAATTTCAGAGGAATGTGTAGGCTAACTCTGAATAAAACTTAATGGAGCTACACTTTCAACCAATTCGAAGATGGAAAACCTAATGACGAAAAATATAACTGTACTTATACCTGATGGTATTGGTTTTGCAACACTGTCAACTAATGTTAATTGTGCAAAAGGGTTTACTGGAAAACTATTAATTCGGCAAATGTCTAAGTGTTGGAGGATCCTTGGTAGCCACATGCTGCTTAACCTCCTTCACACACCACTGAATCTTGGTGAAATAGGGCATATAATTAGGAAAATACAGAAGGGGGACCGAAGTGTATCTAGGCTGTGGGAATTTTAGGGAACGGTGTAGGCTAGCTCAGAATAGAAATAAGTGAAGATACGGATCCAACTAGTTTCAAGACTGAAAACCTAATGACGAAAAGACTTATTACACTTAAATCTGATGATCATTATGAACAACTACAGATGTTAGTTTTGAAATATTTTCAACTAATGTTGATTGTGCGATAGGATATATTGGAAAACTATTAATTCAGCAAATTTTCAAGTGTTGGGGGATCTTGTTAGCAGCAGGCTGCTTAACCCCCTACACATACTACTGAATTTGAGGAAATAGGGTATATGTTTATAAACAATACAAGGGGAACCGAACTGCATTTAACAAGAAAGAACAGCGGCTATGTTCGAAGACAACAAACATTGAAACAAGGACAAAATTGTTGAAAGCATATTTGTGGAGCACAGCACAGTACGTATATGAAATAGAAACGTTTTGGATTGTTGTGCTTCATATGTTAGAGGATGATAGCATGAACAAAAAAAGTTATTAACAAGAGGTTATAAAAGTAGTAGGAGAATAGAGACATCTGTGGAAAACAAAGAAAAAATAGGAGAGATAGAAGGGCAGGATACGTTTTAAGGCATTTTAGGGGAATAGTACAATATATATTACAAGCAGAGATAGGAAAAAAGACGTAGAGGTAGACCTAGATCAGACTATCGCACGCTGATAGTGATAGATGCAGACTGTGCAAATTTCAGGGAAATGTGTAGGTTAGTTCAGAATAGGGAACAATGAGGGTACGCCACCAAACAGTTCAGGCGGCTTCGTGGCATAGTTGGTATGCGTGTGACTACTACGCCTAAGGTCCCGGGTTCGAATCCTGACACGGTCCGTTTGAAAAATGTTAGGCAAGCATTTTTCATAAAAATATGTCCTCGTTCGAATGAGAGGTAAAATTGAAGTCCTGTGTGTGTTGTCACGCATGTTAAAGATCCCTACCTTGTTTGGAACAGCAAGGGTTCGGCAAAATTCAAAATTTTTTGGGTAAAAAAACTCGCTTCCAGGCCAATGTAGTACTTTCAGGTGGAGCATTGGAAAATCACATGTAACGCCAAACGGTTCCAGGACTGAAGACCTAATGATGATTGTGGTTTAAAATAATTTACAAACCTAAGCTCCATTTTAATTTATATTTAGCAAAAATAAAATGATATTTTGAGTGGTTTTAAGTTAAAGATTTGAATAAAGCTACCCATTTTACTGCAATATCTTACTTACTGCACACTACTATATATGAAATCAAAATATTCATGGTACATCAATATGAATTTTATCCATTTTAAATTACTTTTCCTTATTGTCATATTGCAATTATGTGATGTCGTATTGTAACAATTTTATTTTTGGTTAATAAATCCCTTCATCAAAGTGCGAGAATAATAAAACACTTTTATTAAAATAATGGTAACATACATTTAACAACTAAGGTAATACGTTAAAGCAGCATCGTACTTTGGTATTCTATTTGAAGTTGAATATCTGTGTCTTCTACAGCTATTCGCAGGCGTGTTTCGGTTTGACAGCCCCTCCCCTCGGACGCTCCGGTCGCACGAGCTAGTTTGGTAATCAGTCGGCCATACGTGGAAGAAGAGATAAGATGTACCAAAGACGGCAGGCCGGCAATTTGCGTATCCACTTTGAGGAGTCGGGACACATCTTTGAATAGCGGTTGGTATAGTATGAAGGTTATTAACTTGTTTTAATTTGAGATAATTTATTTAGCGCGTACGATGTAATGAAAGCAACTATTAAAAATGCAACTTAGAAGATAGAAAATTTAATCCATTTTATTAAGACCACTTTGTTATGCAGCGTAAAGATGCTAGTTAGGTGAGGCGGTGTGATTCAACTTCCGGATTGCAGTGGCTGCTGAATGTATCGTGACCGTATTTAATTCTACACCTGAAACAACTCCATTAGGTAGAAGCTGTTTAGTATGAGCTTGGTTCACACTACACGCAATAAACTTCGCATGATATAACAAGTACCTCATTAAGGCAAGAAAAGCAGCTTTTGGTTCGTAGTTAGCTTTAAGTACTTTTTTGGTGTTTCACATTAGAAACACGCTAATTTGTTCGTATGTGTAAAAGCATGATTATTATAAAAGTTTCAACTATTGCTAAGCTGGATTTCCAGTGTCAATTAAAATTCACTAATTTGATGTTTTAAGAAACAACACACGTGGTTCAGTATGAATCGTTAGTTACAACAACAGCTGTTACTGACGTCACTTATTTTTCTGTAGTATACTGCTGACAGATGTGTTCTTGAAAGCAAATGCTTCAAACAGATTTAGCACAAGTTATGTAAACAAGAATATTTTTGTGATCTGCTTTTTTAGAAACTAAAACTAGTACATGTAACTTAAAAAAGAAAAACTTGTGTGACCAGCCTGAACAGATCTGCACGGGTCGGAGTTTTTTTGTGTAACAAGTTTATAATTTATTGTAAAATGTTTGATTATGAATAATTTAGATAAACTTGAAATTAAAATCCACGAAGTAATTCAGTTATTAATTAAATTTTGTTGCAAGTCATTTTATTTTAAAAGAGATTCTTTTTAGTAAATAATTGGTTCAAGATTAAAGTTTTTTATTTTGATCAAATATGATCAAACCTAACTATAGAAAGCTAACATCTTTAAGAGTAGAATTTTGATGCCAACTTTATATAGAAAATATCTTTTTAATACTTCTTTATGTATATTTGCAGGACACAAATAGTGTTCCACTTTTTTATTAACCTAACTATTATAATTTCTTACAGGAGCAGCGTCTTATTTTATTAAGACAGGTTTTGATCATCAAAGGCGATCTTTTTTTCTTTGGGTCTCCACGTCCGCCCTTAGAAATATGCCATGCCATTATCCTGAATAAGTCCGGACTTGGTGGCGCCTATTTGTCTGAGATTAAGTTTGACCTACAAACAGATTTCGCCTCCCCATTTCTCATAGCTCTACCCAAGGAATAGACCCCTAGTTATGTCGGAAGACTTAGTTTCACTGCCACCCAAAATGGGGCTGGTGCTTTTAGAAAAAAAACGTTACACTGGCGCCCATGAGTGAGGCCAGCCTTTTAACTAAAAAAATACGTTTCAGTATATGAACTGTAGTTTGACAGTAACAGTACAAACCAAGCACAGAATATCAGACAAACTTGTAGATGTCAAATGATTAAATATGGCGAGGGTGCGATTTCTACATTCAGTAGCTGTACATCATAAAATGAAACAACCAGTGCTTCATAAAACTCATTTGCAAGAATATCATATTGCACTTATGTCTATCCTCTTAATTTTGGACATGCAGGATTATTATCAACACACTGAACGCATGCTTAATATGTTACGTTACTTCGAGGCAGCCACGTTGGGCGCCAAATTTATGCTACGTTGGCTCGTAGCCGTGCGTAACATCAAGAAAATCAAAGAAATGACCGGGCTCAATCGGAGATTAGGGGGGGTTGTAGAAAGCCGACCAACATACAATGTACGAGGCCGTAAGGAGTTAGTAACAATACCTGCAATAAAAAAAATTAGAATAGTAAACCTGCAATAAAAAAAAATTAGTCCTGCAAACCTGAAATAAAGAAAAAGCATAGCATGCTGATCGAGCATAGATTGTTCAGTACTTTGTAGAATGTAAAAAAAAACTGTTTAGATAATCTATATAATATAACAACGGTAAAAGCAATACAAAAATTTTTAGTACAAAGCGAGGTAATATTGGGGAGTAGCAGAAACGTTTCCTCACACACCAATTAAACATAGATCAGACAAAATTTTAACAAAAGATAAATAGGTATACACAATTGATATGAGTAGTCCAGTATTGTTGATTTTTCTTTTTTTTTTTAATAATAGCATGCAATTCTATTGTAAAAGGTATCAAAACGACAAAGATATGGCAAAACAACGGACAGATATTTAAAGTAGTAACAAGTAGGAAATAGTTCAACTTACAAAAGGTCCTTCAGTAACGCTTCCTTGCAATTGAAGTGTGGGATTCACGATGTCCGGCACTAACGCAGTACTTCACCCTTGACTGTGAGGGTGTTGATAGAACCTATCACACGTTACCCTAATCACACCTACGTATTTCACTGGCGTTAGCAGCAGACATTATCACGCGACGGAACTATGTAGCATTGATAAATTTCTTGTTAATTGTATTTCCTGATACAATAATTTCGAAATATTTTGTAGCACTAGTTTAATTTCAACTGTGACCAAATGTATATTATTTTCATAAACATCTCACAAAAACAGTGAGAAACTTCAACCAATACTTTTGTAAACCGGTAATCGGTTATATTTCGCAAATAACGAAATTTGCGCAAGCAACGATCTATTTTAGATACTTTGGGGTTGGAAATCCAGTAACTACAGTATCAACTGTATTTGGATAATCCAAAGTATGCACTACTCTGATAAAAAAGAAAAGGACCGCGAAACTAGATCGCACACACAGTTTAAATATAAAAAGACAAAGCACCAACAAAAAACCACAATGAGTAAAGCACGTGTATCACTAAAGTAAGTCCGTCAAAAATGTTCCATAGAACACGCGTGCAGGTCGAGTTTAACAAGTTCTACCACTTTTATTTCCAACAGAAACTCAACCGAAAACAATTAGTAAGGCACGCGTAAGCAATAAAACCGTCCGTCAAATGTCTTTAAAACACACGTGCGTCGACCAAACACGTTCGCCTATAAAACATACTACTTCAATCGGAATTAGCACTACCCTCTCTACATTTAATATACAACTTTTATTTCACAAGAAAAACAACTAAAATTGTGTCGTGCTTGTTCATGAACAATTCGAAAATTCATGCCGCATTAATTCTCACTATTTTCAAAGCAAAACGGAAAGCAGTATTTTTACCGTAATTAATATATAGGAATGAAGAACAAACTACAACTGCTCATCTGTTTATATCAACTCGTTGCTATTACAACGTCTTATCATCTCTTATCTAGACTTGTATATCCACTCATTATAATACGACGCATTCGCCTAAGGAGTTAATAAATATAAAATATAGAAATAGTAGTTACCGAAATGTATTTACTAATAGGGAAAAAGCGTAAAATGTTAAGCTATAAAAATGCACGTTACAGATTGATCCGTTGCTTGTATAACATCAAGCTATTTAAATTGGACATATGGAAAACCACATCTTTGATCACTTCTTTTAAAAAAGTCACTTAGAACTCTTGCCAAAACAATAAGTAGCCACAGTGCTTACTTAAAGCATCTTTGACGTACCCGAATTAATTTTTTTTTTTTAAAGATACAACAAGTAATTGTATTAATTAAGCTACCCAATTTCTTTGTTGCACTCGTCTTCCTCAAAACGTGTTTTTTTTTTAATTAGATAGAGGTATAGAGGTCAAGTGGAAACGCAACCTAAATTTATAACTTTCCATTATTTGGCTGTATTTAAACATTAGGCGGCTCCGTGGCGTAGTGGTATGTGTGTGACTACTACGCCCAAGGTCCCGGGTTCGAATCCCGACACGGTCCGCTTGAAAAATGTTAGGCGAGCATTTTTCGCAAAAATACACCCTCGTTCGGATGAGAGGTAAAATGGAGGTCCCGTGTGTGAGTGTTGTCACGCACGTTAAAGATCCCTACCTTGCTTGGAACAGCAAGGATTCGGCAAAATTCAAAATTTTCCAGGTAAAAAAAACTCGCTTCCTGGCCAATGTAGTACCTTCGGGTGGAGCATTGGAAAATCACATGTAATGTATTTAAACATTTCTTAATGTAAAATAGTGTTACAACTCTTTATATTGAAATGAATTTTATTCAATTTAACATTGCATACTTTTGATTATATTGTTTTTTAAAAATAAATTTTAGAGTCAAATTGCAATTGAGGAAAGTGAAAAAGCTACATTGAGAATTAAGGAACTTAAGAACAAGTTTAATCTAGAATTCAAAGAGTGGTACTTAAGGATACTTACTTTTATATCAGCAAAAGGTTTTTCAGAAGAACTTGTGAACATAATTTCTACTGCAGTAGATGAGGCAAACATTAAAAATATTTCAAGGTTTTACAGAATGATGTATATATGTATTTTATTCTCGAAAAATAATTTTTAGCTTTTCTGATGTAAACCATTTGTTCCATTTAATTTCAACATGGGAGGATGAAATCGAGTGCCATAGAGTAAAAGTTAACGACTTGTTAAGTAGAATCTATCACTTTAAAAATGGTAAAGTAAATGTTAGTCATGGCTTAGTTCAAGCTGTTGCGTATTGTCACCTTCGCCCTCAGAGTAATAGTAATTGCAACAATAGATGCTTTCTATGTAAAACTAGTGAGTATATGCGTGCATATGAAAATAAGCTGTTTGAAGTAACACAGAATCATATCGAAGAGGATGAAACAACTGAAAATGAAAGTAGATGGAAACAAACTTGGACCGAAATAGCTTTAAAAGGTATTATAAAAAAGCATCTCTATTAAACAACAAATTGATTTTGTAGTATTGGTTGCATTTGTTAAAGACAAAGGTGTTGATGAGGATGCCATACATGATAGTGAATTATGTTTAAATTTGTTATACGCAATAAAAAGAGAGTTTCAGGTAGTTACTTACTTGTAAATTATATGTTATAAGGTTTTGTTTTTAGCTGAAACACACACTCTGGAATAGTCTACGTCAACAAATTAATGCACTTGATAAAGTTAACGTATGCAAAGAAAGATTGCAGTTAAGCACTTCTGAAGGATGTAATGAAGAGTACATCGCAGATAATATCTCAAGTGACCAGATACAATTTATGAGTTATATTCAACCATCTGAGGTGCGTTAAAAGTTTTAATTGTTAACTTTGATTAATTGTAAGACTTGAAATAAGATAAATTATAAAGTACATTATTTCATGTCCCGTTGTGGCCAGTCAAGTTTATTACCTCATTGATATTATGGTTGTAGTGATGGCCCGCGTCGGAGGGGGGGAGGAGCGTGCCCTTTACTGCTTTTCATCTGTGAATTGTTATTATATGCGCCCCATTCTTATAACCGCGAAGAAAACATAAAGTTAACAAACTTAGAAAAAATGTTCAACTTTTTTTAAATATTCAAAGCAAAACAAAAAATAAATTAGGTTCTACTCGCGAAATGAATAATAATTATTAGATCATTTGGTTCAATAATGCCTGCCGCCCATGCCATGTCATAAAACAGAGATGGTAGCCTCAGCTTGGTTCGAGAATACGAGGACGAATGTGGTATCTTGTGCCCCTGCTAGTCCGATGCAATTGCAAACTCAACACTTAATAGTTATTCTATTGTAGCGGGCTACTATTAACACGTTTCACCAATTTAAAACAAGTAATAACAAAAGTCTTTATTACTCACTATTCACAAGTCTAATTAACAGTACATGCCTTATTTATAGATGTTTTCAGTTCAATTAACAATGAAGCACTATCAGACTAATGCCATTTATAAGCACTAATGTCTTCTTAAATTAAATTCTTAATCGTAGGTCTATTAACAACACTAACACTACTATTTATTTATTACACTTTTGTCTATTTATGTATTTTACAAGCTGGTGGTACAATATACACGTTCACATAACACAGATTTATATTTACTAAAAGACTCGGAACGTAACAAACAACTAACTATATACGAGATGATTTATATACGACATTCTGATATAGACTAACTCCTACATTAATCGCCGATCTTATATATACCCTATAATTAAATAAATGACTCATACTCCGGTATATGCTAGAAAGTTTCAGGCTTTTGTAGTATATACATTGCTTACAGCGCTTGTGTGTTTGACGGGTTGCCTAATAGTAGCTCGTAACAGTATCATGTATCTACGCGAGAAATCTCAAGAGACAATATTCCAATTGCATCTCCAATATTCATCTTTTGGAAGACACTATCCGTAATTAGCATGTTTGATTTCCGCTGTACAGTAAATAGCTTGATGTGTAATTAAATAACTGTGTTGTGTGCAACATTAGTTCTATTCTGTTATAAAATCTGTTTATGTTTAATTAGTAGAACAGAATGCAGATTGCAGATTGCAATAATGCATAATGTTTACAATTACAAAGGATAATGGGAAATACCCTACTTTGGAAGACAACACATTGGTAAATGATAAATAGTCGTTGCCTATCGAAAAAGAACAGTAATTACAAGTACGACGTATTATATTATAACAATTTGTGTACTATCTATCAGTAGAGTTCACAAAAATTAAACTCCGCACCAGGTTATCAGGTAAATTAACTTAGTACAACTATTTTTAAATAAACACATGGTTTATTGAAGAGATGAATCAGACAGTCCAACGTCTAACAGGTACAGTATGCAGTGCAGTACGGATGTCTTCAGTCGTGCTAATACTTTATACAATTATTGATGATGTGATATTATGTTTTTACTTTTGTGTAATGTTTGATGTTGTTCTTTTATTATTCTATTACATTTAGTTAGCGTAACTTATTCGACAAAATACAACCTTCAAGTAAGTACTAAATTTATTTTACTTAGTTTATTGCAACACAATGAGTGGGCAATGGTCAGTGTTCAGTAGTGATTATTGTTGCTACCTACGGCGGTCTTTAAAAATGCGTAGTAATTTTACTTTTCATTAGAATTGCATTCAGTTTCTTATTAGCCATCCAGTATTTTGTAAACTGGCAAAAACTTAATTCAGTTTTAAGATTTCGATATTTTTAAATCAGGGTGGGATCTGGTCTATTTCAATTTTGCTTCTCTCTCACAACAAATTAACCGAATACTATCTATAGTAAAACTATCGATAAATTATTTGACAAACTATGATAATTCCTACAGTATCAAAACATATCATGGTCACTTAAAATTTTCAAAATGTTTCTTGTGCCTCTGTGGTGGTCTAAGTAGGTAGGTAATACGTTTTATGCAAAGTTGATAGAAATTGATGTGGAGTCTAATAGTTATGACTTTGGACAGAAGAAGTAACTAAGCACTACATCAACTTGAACTTCTGATTCTGGTCCATTCCTTATAGTGATATTAGTGATTTAATACAGCAATTCACCCAATTCTGTCAAGCGCATTCCTCCTAATAACAATAACTGTACAGAATGAATTATTAAATATACCATCATTGAAAGGGTTTTTAAGATTGGTTTTTATTTAAGTCCGAAGCTTGGCCTTTTTTAATGCAGCAGAGACAAATTACTAAAGATGAATATAATTTCGAAGCGTAGTTCTAAGAGAGTAGATGCATCCTACTTAGCATCAGTTGTAGCAGCATTCCAGGAGCAGCAGAACACTTTCACCATTAGGTCTTTAGTCCTGGAACTGGTTAGACACGCACCCTCATTGATTCCTATTCTGAGCTAACCTACACATTTTTTTAAAATTTCCACAGTCTGCATATTTCACTATCTGCGTGCAATAGTCTGACTTAGGTCTATATCTATTTCTTTTTTTCTTATCTCTGTTTGTAATATATCCAGCACTATTCCCCATAAACACCATAGATCGCATCCTGCCCTTCCATTTCTCGTATTTCTTTTGTTTTTCACAGGTATCTTTATTCCTATACTATTTCTATAAGCTCTTTGTTATTAACTTTCTGTCCATGCCATCATCCTCATACAACATTCCAAAATGCCTCTACTGTTTTTCTGCCTGCTTCTCCTACTGCCCCTATTTCATAGACGTACTGTGCTGTGCTCCACACATATGCTTTCAACAATTTTCTTCTTGTTTTTATGTTTATTCTCTTTGAACATAGCCGCTGCTCTTTCTTGTTAGATGCAGTTCGGTTCCCCTTCTATTGTTTTACAAATATATACCTTATTTCCCCGATTTTCAGTGGTATGTGAAGAGGGTTAAGCAGCCTATGGCTATCAAGGATTCCGCAGCACTTAGACGTTTGCCGAATTAATAGTTTTTCAGTAAATCGTTCCGCACAATGAACATTAGTGGAAAATATTGCAAAACCAATACCTGTAGTGGCTTATAGTAATCATCAGGTTTAAGCATAGTTATTTTTTTCATCATTAGGTTTTCCATCTTGGAACTGGTTGGACGCATACCTCCATTGGTTTCTTTTCTGCGCTAGCCTATACATTTCCCTGAAATTCCCACAGCCTATATCTTTCACTATCTGTGCGCAATAGCCTAATCTAGGTTTACTTCTACCTCTCTTTTTCTATCTCTGCTTCTAATATATTCTGCATTATTCCCTCATGCCGTAGTATGTGGCCTACCATCCTATCTCTCCTATTCAACGAACTTCGTTCGTTTATGAAATCGATTTGTCGTCCGTCTGTCTGTCCGTCCGAGGCCTTTCTAGCGGTCGGACATCAATGTGTGATACATTAATCGATTCAGCTCGGTGTCCTGAGCTTAAGTTTTGATGTCAGTTGAAATCGGGCCACGGGGACGCCGTGCCCCCACAATATTCCGTCGGGAAAATTAAAATTTCAAATAGGTCCAAAATTAATGTGCGATACATATTTGGACTCCCCTAACATAGCTGAGTCGAAATATGGTACCCCCCACAAAATCTGACCACGGATACCCGACCCCCCCGGGGAATTAATTTTTATTTTATCTGAATACTTATAATTATTACAACATAATAATTTTAATTTCTTTAAATTGTTTTAAAGTAAGTCTACATTTGGAAGTTCGTTGCGACAATGCCTTGCATTTTCAACTTGTTTTTACTGTTTTCTACATATTTCTTTCTTTCTCTACTGTTTCTTGTACCTCTTTGTTCTTAACTTTGTATGTCCATAATATCTTCATCATACGTCGGTAGCACCACATTTCCTGTCCGCTTCTCCTACTGTCCAGGTTTCGCAGCCGTGCAGTGCTATGCTCCACACATATGTTTTAAGCAATTTTTTCCTTGTTTCTGTGTTTGTTGTCTTTGAACATTGTAGTTTCTTTTCTTGTTAAATGTAGTACGACGTTGTGCTAATCTTTGTTTTATATCTTTTGCGCAATCCTATCTTGCGTTATTTGGCTTTCTAGGTAGCAGAAATGCTTAACCTCTTGTAAGTTCTCCTTACCTATTTGTATTTTTGTATTTGACATATTTTCCCCTCTTTTGCATACTAGTACTTAAGTGTTATTTTCATACCGCATCTCTGTTAGAAATGTTTCCATTTCATTAAGAGCAGCTTGTAACTGTTTCTTGCTAGATGCTAATACCGCTATACATCTGCAAATTTAACCGTGTCAATCTTTTATCCCTGCATAATAATTCCAAATGTCTTCCTGTATCTGACAGTATTCATTGCCTCTTCGATGTACAAGTTAAAAATTAAAGGGAGTGGGGCACACCCCTGTCTCACCCCTTTGCTAATATTTACTTCTCTACATTCCCATTCTAATTCTATTACCGCTGTTTGCTCTTTGTATAAGCTATGTACTATCCGTCTATCCCTAAAATCCCATTCCAATCTTTTTGATTATTTTGAACGTTTATTCCCATTCTACATTGTCGAATGCTTTTTCCAGATCTACAAACCCGATATACATGCTCTCCCCTTTTTCTATTGTTTTCTCCATTATCACTCTCAGAGCTAAAATAGCCTCCCGAGTTCCCCTGTTTCGCATAAACCCAAATTGGTCTTCTCCTAGTATTTCCTCAGCCTGTTTTTCCATTCGTCTTTGTACAATCCTAGTTATTATTTTTGGCACGTGTGTTGTCAAACTTATTGTTCAAAATTTTTTACATCTATCCGATCCTCTCTTTTTTTGGTATACTGACTATGATGTTACGTTTGAAATCTTTGGGTATTTCGCCTGTCTCATACATATAGCTTACAAGTTGAAAGAGACGTTCTGTTACTGCTTGTGCAGGGGCTTTTAGAGTTTCTACTTGCACCTTATCTGTACTGGGTGCCTTACCATTTTTCGGATCCTTTAGTGCTAATTCAAACTCATCTCTAAGTATAGGATATCCCAAGCCATCCTTCTCAATGTCCGATTCTTGTTCTAATGCTCTTAGTTCCTCTCCTGCATATAAATTCTGTATATACTCTTGCCATCTAACCACTTTTTTTATAGTTACTATAATGCGTTTCCTCATGCGTACCTTATATTTTTGGTATACGGTTCTATATCCCTAAAATTCATTATAATTAGTTTGTATACTTTGTCTGTCTTTTCTATTTCCATCTTAGTTTGTACTTCTTTGCATTTGCAGATAATTTCCCATTTTATGGCTTTGTTTCTCTGTTTTTCTGTTTCGTCTGGTCTATTTTTGCATTTTCGTCTTTCTTTTATTAAATTCAGGATATCCTTTGTTATCCATGGTTTCTTATTTTCTTTTTGTATATACCCTAGAATATCTCTGGCCATCATGTCTAAGCTGGATATAATATTATTCCATTCTGTTTCTACTTCCTTAGTATAAGAAATTTTCCCGATATCTTTCAGCAATTCATTTGACTTCTTTTCAAATTTTTCGTGGATATCTTTATCTTTTACTTTCTCAAAGTCAAAGTGCCCTTTTCCGTTCATTTTTTCAAATTTTTAAATTTAAAAGCGGTCTTCTTAATTACGATGTTGTGATCAGTGTCTATATCTGCTTCTGGGTGGCTACTCGATTTCTAAACCGTTGCCTAACAAGAGTGTATTCTATTTGATATCTTCTTATTTCTTCTGGCATCTTCCACGTATATCGTCTTCTAGCATGATGTTGAAATAATGTGTTTGTGATGGTTAAATTGTTCTTGTCGCAAAATTCTACCACTAATTTTCCCTGTCGTTTCTCGTGCCTACCCCAAATAAACCCACTACCGCGTCTTCGCTCACCTCACTTATCACTACATTAAAATCCCCTGTAATTATTAGACTTCCATGTCCTTTTACGTATCTTAGTATGTCTTTTATATCTTGCAGATCGCTTCTACCTCTCCCCCACTATAGCTAGAGGTGGGTGGGCATGTATACTTGCATTATTACTGTATTTACCGGTTTATATTCTAATCTAACCATGCATACTCTTTCGTTCTTTTGTAGGTAGTTTTTTACATAGTGTCCTATCTTTTTTCTTATAACTATTCCTACACACAAATTTCCTTCTTCTGATCCTGTGTGAATTACCCTGAAGTCTCCGCTCCAAAAATCCCCTGCCTCTGGACACCGAGTTTCGCTGATCCCTACGAGGTCTAATGCTAACCTATCCTTTTTCATTTCAATGTACAAGTTCTCTAGCTTATCTACTTGCTTCATTCTTCTGACGTTCCAACTCGCAGAAGGTTCAAGATTCTTTTTTTATACTTTCCGATCACATCCTTGGAAGTAATCCCTTCCGGGAAATCTGAATGGGGGTGTATTTTAACTCCGGAATCTTTTACCCCAGAGAATGCCATCATTTTAATTACAATGTAAGTACACTGTTTACTTAGGAGGTAATGTGGTGGTTTCCCGTTGCCTTCCACATCGCAGTAGCGTGTGTCTTATAATGCCATACCGACCCTTATGGTCCTTGCCAATCTAAGTACTGAGAGAGCTGCTGCCCTCTTTCTGGGACCTGTTTTAGTCTGGTTCTTCACTAAAGACCCTACTACTTTGGTTGGACCCTTAATTCGGAACGGGGAACACTTCTAGAAAATTTTTATACACTTGTAAGCAGAATAGAAAATTTCAACTAAATTTAGGATTTTGTATCCAGCAATAATGGAGCCGGCAAGTTTATAAGCAACCATTGTAACGGTCTTTCATTTTGTTTGCCATTCTGAAAACTATCTATGAGGTATTAAGATTGAGAGAGAAGTTGCACCACATCCAACCACATTGTGAGGAATACTCAACAATCTGGATAAAATTTAGAAGGTATGTGTTAATTTTAAATGATAGTAATGCTTGTAAAAAGTTTTAATTTCTGTTGTTGATATTACATCAGCAAAGGCACACATTTTGTGGAAGATAAAGATAGAAATTGTAAATCTAAATTTGATTGTAGTTCAGCACTGTTGTGAGATTTCAAGAAACTTTGGGCCAATGATTGAACAGGTTCGGATTGCGATTAACTATGTTCAGAGAGCGGTTTCATCTTCTAATCAGAGCTGCAAGGCTTGACAATGTTAGAATCAGAACTGAGAGGAAGAAAATTGATAGTTTGGCATCGATTCGACATATATTCGAAGAATTTATTGTAAAATGCCAAGAAAATGTTCAAGTTGGAGAGTACTGTACAATTAGCAAAATGCTGGAAAATTTTAGAGTCTATGCAAATTTAAATTATTCATTTCATACAAACCCGAAGTATAGACTTAAGGTCTCTGCATTGGTTGATTCCAGGATGTTCTACACAAGCAATTTAGGAATATATACCGGTAAACAACCAGATGGCCTATTTAAACCAGACAATTCAACGTCTGCTGTTGTTAAAAGATCGGCGCAAACTATATTTTGCACCGGACGTAACAATAACAGAGAATTATTTTATCTCAATACCTTTGTCCAAAGAACTGTTTTCTATGACAACTACAGTGTTTGGAACATCAAGAAAAAATAAAAAAGAGATTCCGTCAATGTTTATGAATAAAAGATATCCAACTCTCTGTAGTATAATTTGGTTTCCCAAAAGATACTGTTTTGGTATCCTATAAACAAAAAAAAAATCATAAAGACAATTCTATCTAGGGAATTCTTATCAGAACAAATGCTTCGTGACCGCGGGCCGTGTTTATGAAACAAGTTGAAAACCTTGTGATATAGTGTGAACAATAAGTTATTTCCACGGACTTTGGAAGATTAGAATGCTATTTACGACTTTCTATACACGGTTCTAAAACACCTGAATTATTTTCTATATTGTTGTGAATACAAAATGTGGAACCTAAATGCCCATGGCCTTTCCTTTTCTGACACCTTAACAGCGCTTGTCTTTAGTGGTACTATTCCTGCAACCCACTATCATCTAACCGTTGAGATAACGCTTTTTTCTTTTCTGGTTGGCGATGACTCTCGTCTCTCGTCATCCCACCATCCTACCGGTCTGCCCATGAAAAAATTTGTAGAACTTTCTCGGTAATCAGCTACGCATAACACTGCTCTTGTTTAAGCTGATCTATGCTTCTTTTATCTTTTATATTTGCACTTTCTTTTCCTAGTCAGCTACCATTTTCATACATTCACACTTTTATCTTGTTTGGATGAGCCTGTTCCCAGTTCAAGTCGTGAAGAGAGTATATAAGCTGGAGTGGTAATAGGAGCCGAGCAGCACTCACTTATTCACTCCAACCATACTGGAATTCGTTGTCGGGATACTGGTTTAATCACTGATCAACTTTTAATGCGAAGAAAAATTGCCAGGGGGGATTTGGGAAATGGAGGGAATTGTAGGTTTATTTTAAAATAGAGGGACGGGATCTATCTTGGGTATACATCGGGTCTATAGCCTCAAGGCGTTCTGTGATGTTTATAATTAAATAGAGAAAAAGCAAGGAAGTAAGATTTAAAGGAACTTTTCATGGGTTTCCCTTCTCAAAAACATACAGTGGAGTGTGGCCGCAGATCTGTCCTAAAGAATTAGGTTCATCGCACCGTAGGTGTTCTCTCCTTTTAACCCATTAGTGCCTAGCGGTACATAGATGTTACGCAAAGCGCGAGTTTATGTTATTGATGCACAGGTAAAGGAATCGACAAGTTTTAACACGCTTCTTGTATCATTCTCTTCTGAATGGACCATACATTCAATTTTTCATCAGTAGTAGTGAAGCTTTTTGCTGAGTAATAAGAAATACTCTTTCATTTGAGAAGAAATTTTTTTGTGCCTGCTTTCTAAGCAACATGGATTTTATGTAAGTATAACTTTATAAATTTTGCAGCTGTGATATTTATATTCGACAACTATATGCAGCATGAATAAATAATCAGACTTTTATTTGAATCATTTGCCAGTAATGGTTATCTCGCATCCGACTCGGCTGTAAATTATAGTGTACTATTTATGGTACCCTAAGCTCTAATAACAGCATTTCAGATCATATTTATTTTTGAATTATCTATGTCTAAAAACTAATTATTTTCAATTATTGTATTCTACAACAGTGTAAAATGATAATTAATTGATAAAGCAATCTTCTGTGAGTAAACAGTGATGTTTTTAATTCTCGTAAAAAAACAAGATTGATCTGCTGCCACTGCAAGGCACTACCTCTCAACAAACGACCAAAGTTGTATTATTATTATTACACTATTCATTTTTAGATATGTGAAAGAACTTGAAGATCGTCTTGCTCCAGGGTTTACTATACAAGAAGCTTTTGATCTGTTATTGGAGGATGAACATAATGTTGACGGTGTTTATATTGCTCTACCAGATTCTCATTTTCTAACGGATGAAGATTTGGGCGATGAAGATGGTGGTGGCGTTCCAGACAATTTTATCAAACGACAATTGTTTGCATGCAGAGATAAGATTTGCAAGTGGACAAGAAATAGTACCTGAAATAGAAAGTACTGCACCTCCAAGTAGATTAGCCCGATGTATCGTATCCTCAACATGAAAAACGGGCTGTTTGGATAGATGGAGATATTGGATCATGCATAAAAGAGTTTGTTCCTCCACAAATTCTTACGCATGGTGCTATGAATGAAATAGATTTTTTTCAGTTATTTGTTAATAATAATCTCATGAATTTATTTGCGGTTGAATTCAACAAGTATGCACAAAGTAAAAAATTGTCCTGATCCTAATATGACTGAAAACGAAGTTAAACGCTTTATTGGTATTCTAGTTCTGAGTGGCTACAATCAGGTGTCTTCAAAAGGAAATTATTGGGAGAATTGCAATGACACTCACAATTATATAGTTTATAATTCCATGAGGAGGAACAGATTGGAACTTATTCTACGATATCTTCACTGTGTAGACGATAATAACTTCAGTACTTCCAACAAAAATAAACTATGAAAGATCAGACCTCTGATACACCATTTACAATCTAAATTTATACAATATTTCCAACCGGAAAGGAATTTATACTATGATGAAAGTATAGTACAATATTTTGGCAGGCATGGTATGAAACAGTTTATTTGAGGTAAACCGATTCGGTCGGATACAAAGTGTGGTCCTTGAACACACCTAGTGGTTACTTAGTAAACTTTGATGTATACCAAGGAGAATCAATTGCAGACAATTCTCAGAAAAGCAAGACTTTTGGGAAAGCAACAGCCCCAATTGTGGGGAAGATATACAGTATGCCATCTGACATAAAACACTTACCATTTTATTTCTACTTTGACAACCTGTTTACAAGTTTCAATTTGTCGATTCACTTACGCGACAATGGCTATGGCAGAACTGAAAGAATATGGGAAAAACGAATTCCCTAAAACTATCCACTAGCCAACAAAGCGGTATTATTGAAAAAGAAAAAGGAACGTTCCATTCAGCTATTGACAAACATGATGGGTTACTTGTTTGCAAGTGGAATGATAATTTTGTTGTGTGCTGCATCTAATTTCCATGGTGTAAATCTAGTTACATGTGTAAAAAATATTCTCAACAAGCAAAAAAGTACATCCAGGTTTCCCGTCCATAGGTCCTCACAGAATACAACAGATATATGGGAGGCACTGACCGAATGAACCAAAATGTAGGTAAATATCGCATAAATATTTATAACAGGAAGTGGTACTGGCCTCTACTTACATGTCTGTTGGATGTAGCGGTACATAATGCATGGCAAATCCACCAAGCACAAAATCAGGATATCACACATCTGAATTTTTGCAGAAAAATCTTAGAAGGTTTGCCATTCCACCAAAGAGACCAGGCAGAAATCCTTCTCTTACCAATATGGAAGACTTGCGTTTTGACCGACTAGATCATTTTATTCAAAAGATTCCAAATCAAAAGAGAAGGAGATGTGCAGGTGTCAAATACAACACAAAAGTTCAAACGCAATGCCAAAAATGTAACATTGGATTATGTGTACATTGCTTCATGACTTACCACAGGCAGGAGACAATTCAATTACCGAATTATGTGCATTCTGGAGCAAGTGAGCATAATAGAAACAATTAAATTTGAATTACACTTAGTTTTCTAAATTAAATTGTGTGTCTTGTTTAGTATTTGTCAGAAATATTGTTCTGCTCTCATTAATGCCTAGTGTGCCATTTAAGATAACGGACTTAATGGGCAGTTGGAATATAAAACAAATATTCCTGTGGTGTTATTTATTACCTTTTATATACTTATCTAAGCAGGTTTGATGAGAAAAAGTATTGTAAGTAAAAGAAATAGTAATGTAGGTACTAATGAGTTAATGGTAGGAAGTAGGACGCTTTACGATCTTATACCTTTAATAAAACCAACGGCATTAAAATTTTACCTAGGTTAAGTTTAACACAAATATACTTACACAAAAACACATACATTTACTTACACACAATTTTTCCGTTTATTTCATACTTTTACTTGATGTCCTGGTATCTGTTGTTTGGAAGAATCTAATTAATTAGAGGGCATGTGACGTTCCTTTGGAATATTTATAATCTCATTTTATTTTAATAGTATATGTACTAATAAATCCCACCAATTGGATTAAGCAATTTCTTTAAGAAATATAATTTTTATGACTTGCATTTTGATGTAAGGTAGAATTATTTCTGTATCATATATTCTTCATACTCAAAGGTCAAATTCATTATGACGGTTTTAAAAGTTAGAGATGATACCATCATCGTAATTTTGTTCTAAATTACTACAGTTTTATGATTAATTTGTTTTGATTAATAATGTAGTACGTTCGTGCGCCGATGATCTCATCGTCTGAGTATAAAGACTTCACAGGCAGATTTGTGCTGACCTAAACAAATAAAAAGGCAATTTTCCTGATTTAGTCAACCTATTCATAAGTTAATTGTACCCATTTATTAGATAAGGAAAATGACACATGCATATTTTCAAACTGCAGTCTTAATTAACCTGTCGGAAGTTTACCGAAGATGCCTCGAATTATTTATGAAGGAAAGATCCGTATTTTTTATTTACCATCACAACAGTCAACATGCAACTTAAGTTATAGTTTTGCTGTAAGAAATTATTTTGCAATTACATAAAGGCGAGATTGAAACTTCAAATCATTTAACTTTTGATTTTAAAAACGTTCTGTTCAACTAGTAGTTTTAAATATGGTTTTTTAGTGCTTTTGTGGTTAAAGTTTGTTTTAGGTTTAAACAATAGTATACTTACCGATTTCTCAGGAATCACACTTCTGATGTCAGGTTTTGGCACTCTCTTGTTATTCTTTTAGGGATTCTGCCTAGAAACCCTGCGAGATTAGATGGCGTCAAACAGACTTTCCGATTAAGACATATTTCATACCCAATAGCGTTCTAGAACCCTCTTCAAACACTTACACCACTTGACCCACTCATTTTTGTTGGTACAGTTAAGTTTTCAGTATCTAACTGAAACAAAATTTTTAGCGGAGCACCTTACTGAGTTTTCTGTGGATTAGTGGGTAGCTTTCCTAGGGCCAAAACTGTACTTAACACACTGATTGTTCAACTTCCCGGAAAACAATGCTACATGTTTGGGGTCATAAACAAAACTACCTGCTGTTATCTGTCAATTTGTTACAGGCGGAAAAGCTACTAAGTATATATTTTTCAGTAAAATTAGAGAATGGGGGCCCCTGTAAAACAAAAATTAAAGGGGGGTCACCGGCACAGCTAGCGGAAGGTCGTGGATCATATAGAGGGTTAAAATTTTGCAGAAAGGGTTAAATTAATCTATAATATACTACAAAAAAATTTGGCACTTACCTTTCATAAATATTGTGGCTTAATGACAATTACCAAGGGCACCAGACAAGTCGAGAATGTCCAAATGTTCGTACAAAACCTTGAGAGACTTGTCATCCCAAGGAGGACAATTGTTTCTTTTAATCCACTCTTATCTTTTTGAATACTTATGCAACTTTCATGATAAAAAAAATTAAAAACTATTGACTTAATCAACGGCAAACAAAACTATTTAATTGAATAGGTGAATATGGAATTATGAAAATTTTGCATACATAAGTAATTCCCAAACACTTGTATATGAAAGAAAACTTATATTATAAGTTTTACACTAAATTAATCCTACAGTTTATGGCCAAAACGTCATAACAAATAAATTAACTAAAAATTGGTCATGCTACTTAACTATAAAAACTTACTTACTAAAAATTGTCCATTGTTTAATGGCTTGCCTTCCAACGTAGAACAGCTCTTAAATTGAGGGAGAGAATTTCGCTTGTTGCTTTTGTAGCTTGTAATTTATTTAAATAATTGAATGGCAGACGAACCCGGCAGGATCTTGTTGACAATATCACTTAACTTGTGCGTCACACGCCTACAAGCTTTTTATTATTTATCTTGTATCACTATAAATCCGCGAACATACGGGCGTAACCCTCGCGAACTGGAAGAGTTAACTACTCCTTTCCAAATTTTACTATCGTGATACTAAGTGAAATATTATATCTGTGATGCCGGGGAACGCTACTCGCGAACTACGTTTCTTTCTACTTCTTGACCACGGACAGCCCCATTGGAAAAATTCTCTGTGGCTTTTGGCTAAAGCCTTAAGTTATATAGATTAATTTCTACTCTAACCATTTTTTACGTCATTTTCTGTTATCCAATGACTGAACAGAACCTCCCACAAAAACAAGATTTTAGAAACTAAATCCAACCCTTTTTAGGACGAGGGTCACGGAAGCAATTATTTTTCTAAGGGTTTAAATATGTTGTATCTTCTAAGAATTTCTTAATTATTGAAATGTGGACCATATCCGTTGGCGACAGTGGCCTGCCATTAACAAAAGACCGGTTAACCTATTTGAGCCGAAATGGATTTTAAATACAATGGATGTCTCCAGACTACTTAAAATTACTTGCAATCTTTGAACAAATTAGATTGGAAATAGTTTTTGCTATTTACAATGTTTCGTTTTCTATAACCCTCTGTCAATCAACGAAAATATTAAGCAAATTAAGCTTTTCAACAGAAAATTGTTTTTCTTTATTTACGTTAAAAGGTACTATTCCATTTTAATTTTATCAGTTTTATTAATCTGTAACCAACCTAAGCTTTAAGAGGTTTATTGTATTTGATTTACAAAGGTAGAGCTTTAAATTATGATGACCTGCCGCTGGAATTTCTAGTAGCTTAGCCTTAAGCTATTTGTAAACCTGATTTTTTATGAGGAATTCTAACTAAAATATGAAGTAATTTATTGTGGAATTTTTGTCTATAAGTTATGCAAGTTACTGAATTTTAATTAATTAATTGATCTGTTTATTAGTTAACATTACAAAATAATGTTACAAATTATGATTAAATAACATGTGACGTTTTCATTTTAATAGCGTTTGTCGTAGTAAATCCCACAATAGGTTATTTACTCTAAGAAAAATAATGTTTAGACTACATGCGTTTTTGATGTAAGGAATACGTATTTTTTTTTCATATATTGTTCATACTCAAAGGCTGTCAAATTTATTATGGCGGTTTTTAAAGGTTAGAAACGATATCAGCAACATATTTTGTATAAAATTATTACAGTTTTATGATTCATTTGTTTTGATTAATAATATTTTATTCTGGGGTATATGATCTCCTAGTCTTAGCACAAAGAAAATTCATATGCAATTTGTGCTGATACAGAATATAAAAGTCTCTTTTGTTTTCATAAACGTAACTTCAATTTGCAATCTTAATTCATGTTCCAAGATTGCCACTTGTCCCACTGAGTTAGCAGGAAATCATTTTTGCCAGTACAGTCGAGCTTTTCGGTATTTCACCAAAACAGGATCTTTGGCGGAGTACTTCAACGAATTTTTTGTAGATTACCGGCTATATCCAAAACTGTACGAAACAAACAATAATTTTATTTGAGTTCATATTAAGTGCTATGTTAACAAAAAGTATTTTCACATTTGAATAGTATTATTTATTTTTGCTGTTTGCTAGACTTAAAAGATGCAAGTGTTGGCCATACTTTAAGTTGTACGTTCGTAAAACGTATTGTTCAGATTGTGGAGAAAACAGCTTATTTTTTTTGTTTCTATAACAACATTATTTTTTGCAAGTGTAATTTTGAATTCGGTTTTGCCTTTAGCAGGTATACATGAGATGTGGAAAATATGTATATGTATTTAGATAAATAAAAAACTGAAATATTACGAGGGTATTAATGATTTTAGTAGATTGAATTAAAATACTGTCTTCAACGTTGTTTTATATTTGCAAATACTTACCGAATTTATATTTAAGTGATTTAAACTTTCACATGGTACAAAACAAGAACAGTTTAGTTGGAATATATTAGAGAATCTGCTGATAGAACTTGCTCGTTTGTTAAACCTTGCAGAGTAGAGGGAGTGTTAGACGACGTTAACTTAAAATAAAAAGGGCAAATTGTCTTTATTTTATTTATGTCAGCATTTAACATTAAAGAAAGATAGTTACAAAAGCTATAAACACCCTCTCATTAAATTTAAAAATCTAAATTAAGATAAGAAATTTAAAAAAGGATCTTGATGGTTGTTAAACCTTACCATATGTAGGTAGATAAGACTCTCACATTCAACTTTATTTCAACTTAATGAACAAAAATTAAAATACAATATTATTTTAAATCCTTATAAACTTTAAGGAATAGCAGGGCTCTTTGGGAATCTAACACATTGAAAATACTCTATATAACAATTGGTTTATTTTATAGTTTTCTCTGTGTAGCTTATAACCAGACATGCTAAGAAATATTAATCATTTTAACACTTGTAAATTATCTTTTTTAGATTGCCCATAAAGAAACGTTTCTGCAAGAAGAAGAAATAAGAAAAACAATACAACTAGAAAACAATTTAGGCACTTATAAATATTTAAAAACACTTCAACAGCAGCAATATTCCGGACAAAGGCCTGATCCATGTCCAATATGTCATACTGAGCTATTAGATCATTGGAGTATTTTCCCATGTGGTCATTGTTATTGTTTAGACTGCATTGACACTTTAATTAAGCGGGTTTCAGTAATACTAAATAAAATTATGATCAAAGATTTAGATCGCATTTTTAGGGTTTTGTAAGATTATATGTGACATGCTGTGTTTGTCGTCAGAGACATCATACAGAGGATATATCTTACATTCATACTGAAGTTGAGGCATCTGCTGATGAAAACAAAATTAAGGGAGATTATTCTACCAAAATCGAAGCAATTGTTAAATTGATAATTAAACTTAGAAACAATGAAGATGGTGTTAAAGTATTAATATATTCTACTTGGATGGATGTCTTGTCAATTATACATGATGCTCTGCGTCTCAATGGTGTAAATTCTGAAACACTACATCTGCACAATTATATAAACAGTTTAAGTAATTTTAAGGTAAGATGTTTAATAATCTATTGTCTCTGATTATTGATTCGATGTGAAATTTACTTTACAATTTGATTTACTTCATAATTTTGTAAATTTTATCCTGAATTTGTTGGATTTGAAGCCATTCTAATCAACCTTTTCTATATATAAATCCCATATACATAACGCTACATCATCGCAATTATGATTTTTAATAATCACACACATGTACAGACGTAAGAATGGAGCTTCTGATGCACAATTGCTTTTTTCTCATAAAGCACGCTGAAGAAATCTCTGATTACCTTCTCCCGCTACTATACCTATAGATCCCTAATAGATCATACTAACCCGTACAGCCATTCGTAATTCCAGCATGTCTTAGTGTTTGCCGACCACGGTTTACGGGATCCA
The DNA here is from genome assembly GCA_036346225.1 of Platerodrilus igneus. Taxonomy (NCBI): domain Eukaryota; kingdom Metazoa; phylum Arthropoda; class Insecta; order Coleoptera; family Lycidae; genus Platerodrilus; species Platerodrilus igneus. Next base: position 468,125 of record JARFIW010001304.1, read on the forward strand.
ATCAAAATGCAGAAACATCCCAAATCTAATTATTCAACCCTTTTATCGATGCTATTTAAAATTTGTCTTACAATTGTGGTAGACGAAAAAAGTAAGCTAGTTCTGGGATTTGAAATTAGAACTTTGAGGTTGATGCATGCTTTAGATTTGCGTTACTGACCCTATACAATAATAACAGGTATATATTAGCTATTTAGAACTTACAATGGAATTAATCGAATTGTATGAAATTTTATTTAAATTATTTAGAGTAAAGGAAGCTTTCGGCTGGGGTTATAAAAAATTAATATTAAATATTAAATAGTACATATGAAATTTATTAGATTCTAACATTAACATATATATATTTAAACGTGAAAGTGCTATGTATTCTGAGAGCTTCCGGATGGTTCAATAAAAACAATTTAATTTTACTGTCTTCAGGCAAATATACAAAGCTTTTAAAATTTATGAACTTATCAGTCTCGCACAATTGAACGAATGTAGGTGCGATCCTTAACGCATCCAAAACTATACCTGTAACCATCTAAGTGTATAATTTACCAGATATTAGAGCTGTACAATTTACTCCCTTTTGTTAGAACATGTTATAAAACCTTTCAAATGAAATTACATACACACACAGAGATTTTATGCAGGTGTTCTCTTGAAAAGCTTTTATGTAATTTGGCTACTTTCAAGATGATGATCGCTGCAAGATTTATAGCATGTTCATCGATTAATGTAAATTTTGCACGTGAACACATAAGTATAATAGACTATCCCTTTGTTTTTATACGAATTAGAATCGAACGACCAATGTTGAAAGACATTCAAACCACAATGGGAACTAATATGAAAACATAGTTCAGTTTGACCAAAGGGTTGTAAAATATTTGAGTATAATAAAGGGTACCGAGGTGATTGATAATGTAACAATTAAATATATCTTTTACGCACGTCATTTTTTAACACACGTGTCACTTTACTATGGAATGTACTAGTATTGTATATTTAATTTTTTCTATAATAAAACAATGGTATAGTAAGAAGGAACCCAAATTGATTACCAAAAACTATAATCTTTAGGTGGGGTGTGCGTGACGTTAGCCATCAAAAAAATTTTCTACTAAATATTCAGTTATTCGGTGAGCACCACTACTATGTACAAACCAATAACTATATACAAAATACTTAACCTAAAATAAAAAAAACTATGTAAAATAGTGCCATTTCGAGCGTCATCTTCTTTATCAACTTGCCCTGTAGTTTCCAATATTTTCAATTTTTCATCGACGGGCACAACTTTTATACGGGTTGTTTTTAACTACGACACATAACTACGTCACCTAGCTACATGTTTATTGACATCATGGACGTCATTTTGAGCGCCATTTTTAAAGTAATTTTTTTTTCGACTTATCCTACATATTACCAATATTTTCAATTTTGCAGCACTTGGTACAACTTTTTTACTTACAAAGATAAAATATACTCAAACGAGACTGGTGGATGGTACGTAAAGTAAACATGCATCGGCAAGATATTTTTAGTTTAATTCCAGTCTCGGTAGAATATAGTCAAACATTCCATAATCACTTGGCACAATATGCTCGAAGATTTGTTTACGTGTTAAATAATTTTATATTTTATTTAAAACGGTGCAAAATATGCTGCGAATGTTTGCACGAGCAATACTTTATACAAGATCAAAAGGATTGTTCTATATACAAAAATTTCAAGGAGGCCATGGAATGTTGTGGTACAACTGCTGTTGTACCCGAAGAAACAGGGGATTTTATGAATAAACTAGAAGAATTAGTCTTATTACGAAAATTTCTTGGATGTCAAATGGAGTATTTAATATATCGTACATTTTAAATTTTTCGCTTGATCTATAAGCTTGATTTTTTTTAATTGTATACACACATTCGTACATATATTCATGTCGTATAAAATTCGATCTGGTTAATTATAACTTAGACAGTATTGATAGCTAGAAACCATGTCGATCACTGACTTTGAAAAAGGTGTACTAGACCGCGTCTTGCTGCCAAAGTGGGCACGTGCCTCTTAAGGATAGCTACAAAGTCGTTGAATGTTTTTGTGTTTCATTTTTTAAAATAAAATCGTAGGTGTTGTTATTTTTTAAATTATATAAGATTATGTATTCACAGCTAGTATTCTAAGCGGTTGTTTGACGTATCGAAAACGTCAGTCCCCACATGTTAAAAGTATTCGAACGTCAGTCCGATATGCTGTTGTAAAAATTAACAAAAACAAAAATTTAATAAAAGACTGAGTTTAAGAAGATATACTACACACTAATCTAAATTAATATACACAATATCTACTACTACTTTAAATCTACATTATTATGCTTAATGTTGATGTGTTTCCAGGTATGACGTACTTCTCATTATCTTCTCCCGATAAGCTACTTTGTTAATTTACACGGTAAAATCTGTCACAATAGTTTTTTATTTTAAACATTTTCTTAGCATGTAAAGCACTGGATCAACACAAATATATATGCAATTATTTGAATTTGGGATAATTATATATTTTGTAATGGTGTTTTGGCGGTACTTACCCGTTCATGCATAAAATGCAAAGTTATACCGCAGAGACCCTGCTCTGTGCGGCGACTAATAAGATTGCAGGATTTTAGAACATAGAAAGGAGCGGAAGTCGTGGTAGATTGTTCTTTAGGCCAATAGGGCTGCAAGGATTTTAAAAATTCGAAAAGAGCGTGAGCTGGACAGGGTACGCGTAAGGGAACTGCAGCGCCACGATATTTTTAAACGGTGTGGTGGCTACAGGAACGTTGTAGTACTTCTTTCGTTGATTCTAACCTAAGATTTTATTGGGCATATTTTTGTCAAACGCCATTTTGAAAACGTCTTAAATTTTTGTCGCTACATTATCAGAGTCATTTTTTTAATAAATACGATACAATATTTCTTCTGATTTACTTCTCCATTTTATGTTTAGGCTGCGAACGTTCAGGTATATTTACTTTTATTTAAAACTGCTAGGACCAATGGGAGCACCCGAGTCGCGTCATCAATGCTGTACGGTAGACCAATAGAATTTAAAGATATGAAAATTTTGTTGTATATCTAAGCTCTTGATGATTGTAACACTAGAAAATACATATTCCAAAAAACAAAATGTAATAATCTAAATATAATTATCTCTTGATTGGCTTTATCTTGCCCGTTGTCAGCATTGTATATTGTATTAATACTGTTTAGGTATTTCCAATACTTTATTTATGACATTTGAATTTACACCACGGTCATCCCTAACACGTATTCTTCGATATTAAAATCAATATCAATTGCAACTGTTGTAAATCTTACTTTAGCTCCTCATAGTGGTCGTTTCCTGGGTTTGCATGTATGTCTGCCCAAGGTCCAGGGTTCGAATCCCCACACGGTCCGCTTGAAAAATGTTAGGCGAAGCATTTTTCACAAAAACACACCTTCGTTCGGATAAGAGGTAAAATGGAGGTCCCGTGTGTGAGTGTTGTCATGCACGTTAAAAATCCCTACCTTGCTTGGAACAGCAAGGGTTCGGCAAAATTCCAAATTTTCCAGGTAATAAAACTCGCTTCCTGGCCAATGTAGTACCTTCGGGTGGAGCATTGGAAAGGTTTGCATGTATGCCGATCTAACGATAAAGGGACTTTTTCTACGAATCGTATCTTCCGTAGGTACTCGCTGCAATCGGGTTTGGACTTACGGATAAACGTGTATTTATGTCGATCAAGGCGCGAAATCGTGTGAGTAGCAACGAAGTCATTATTTTCGGAATGCGCGGTTAACTAGCACCTGTGACGTTTTTATGTAAATGTTAATATTTCCTCGTTTTTGGGGACTTATTTGTTTAGGTTAACTTAGTTTTATAAGGAATATTTGCGTATAATTCCCGTTATTGCTTCAGGCGTTGTATGTTTAATTGATGCCGTTGGACATTTTTAAATGAGTTATTTGTAAATTAGCATTTATTGCAGCTCAACTTTAGAGAATTTCCATATTTATCTGTACCGACCCTGTTTGGTTTGAAATCTAATTAGAGAGATCGCTTAAATTGCTTTCTAATTTTTACCTATATAAAAATTCTGGACCAAAAAGTTTGAATTTGTCTTTTGGATAACAAAAGTATAATATCTATTAGAGTTTTGTGCTGAATATGAGTCGAGACCTACTCTTAACACCTACATGTTAATTATGGCATTCGACATGTCACACGTTGTTTAAAAAGTGTAACAGTACAGACATTTTCATATCTATTAGTGAAATAATATTTATCACTAATTTTTTCTGTAACTTTTTTTGGAAGATGGAGAATTATACTTCCGAAATGCGTCTATGTATACGCAGAAGCCGAGAGAACATAACTGATCTCTGCTATTTGGTGCTTGCGTCAATAAATCAAGGTGATAGACTTAGTAAGCAAGTGCAGTTCTTACTTATCTTTTATTATATTAAATATAGATTTGTTTAGAAAAATAGGGTGGCCGTACGAGTTTAAGCCGTTAAAGTATTATAACCAGATAGCTTTTATTATATAATTAGAATTCCTTTGTTATTAGAAGATTGATATGCAGAAAATAAACACTGATTGAAAAATAAATATAATTGCATTTAAAATATTGTAAACATCTAGAAAAAAAAGATGTTAAAATCATTCGGATTGTGGATAGTATGGATGTAATTATTACAAAAATGGTAAATTTCTTATTATGTAAGAGAGATGTGTAGAATCTTTAATATTAGCCTGAGTGGGCAGTTCTCGAAAATTTGTACTTGATAGACATTGTGCAAAAGCCAAAACATGTTGGTGTAAATAGGTTATTGTATAGAAGGGTTAGAAAATATTAACGAAGAGTATACACATTCCATATGTGTTTCGTATAAGGCGCGACTAGCCGATGTTAATTAGAGAATTTTTTGGGGAAACTACCGAAAATGTATCAGCTCGAATAAAGACAACTCGTATAAAGTGTATTAATTGCGATATTTTATTGCATGTTTACAGGTAAAATTTGTCTATAACTATCGTTGCGTAATGGAGGGTTCAATAATTGGATTCGAAACGTCAGATTTTCCTATTGGTTCGTTTTAAATACATGGATGACACACTGATAAAAATGGTCTCACGTTCCAACGCGGTTAAACAGTTTCGATTGCCAGACTCGCTCAATAGGAATTAAATGCGCAGAGATCAACTCCAAGTATATTAAACGAAGGAATCGTCCCAAAGTCGACCAAAAACACCTACCCCATCTTGCGTTATTTTTTTGGTTCTTTTCGTAGTGCTCTTTGCTGTTCCATAAATTTAGCAATATTTGATGTTACTTTTTTAAATGTTATTGTTATCGAATACCCGTTCTCCGTAACGGGATACAAATAGAACCACCTTGAGTGCAAAAGGCCGTAAACAAGGGGTTCCGAGATAGAGCGTGGACTGTAATTATTAAGGGGTGAGTGTGAGAACAGTTTATAGGAGTAGAATCATACAAAGGCATAAAAACACTTACTGAAAATTCCTTGGGCACTTGAGAGGCACTAAACACTGTAACTACCGCTTTTGGCCAAGGGTTGAAGGAAAGGAGGTAGACAGGAAAGGAAGAGTCCAATGCCGGATTAGAAGAAGAGAGCGGACTTATTTTTACTAGTGTGGCTATCACGAGACTTGACGACCGACTCGCATTAACTAGCGCGAACCATTCGGACCCGCTCTCGCGGAGAGAGGGAATGCCCCGAACGGGGACAGATATGGCGCGTACATACCGCCCACCTAAAATTAAGAAAAAATTTTACAAAAAAAAAACGAAATATAATTAGAGCTAGGCATTTCCTCCTAGCCGCAGAGTACGGTTAACCCGCCGATACTCGGGTGGGGGAGAAGAAAACAAAGAGAAAGAAAACAACTAAACGAGTGACTAAAATCGTAAAAAAAATTAAAAATATCCTAACGAAAATTTAAGCATTACTTTTCTAAAGGAAGGGGAAGAAATTTATTCACGGGACGAACGAAGGTACCACGAGACGTTTTTACTGAAACAACACGAGTAACTCCGTCGCGACCGGGAAATAGCTTTTCGATACGGCCTAGCGGCCATGACAAAGGCGAGGTATTTATTCTTAGGAGAAAAACCATATGACCCACCTTCAAGTCGTTATCCAAGGAACTGTTCCACTTTGTCCGCTGCGTGAGTGTGAGTAAATATTCGTTCGACCACCGGCGCCAGAAAGATTGAGTGATTTGACATAAGCGTTGCCAACGTGAATGTAATTTGATACTCTCGGGAAGAGTGATTTCTCGCAAACCCAGAATTGGACCCCTAATCAGAAAATGACCAGGGGTTAGGTAATCAGGGCTATCAGTAGCGTCCAAGGAGTAGAAAGCTAGAGGTCGGCTATTCAACACGGCTTCGATACGAGCAAATATAGTTGTGAGCTCCTCAAATGTGAGGGCCTGAAGACCGATAGTTCGCAGTAATAAGGCTTTTGCGGATTTTACGCAAGCTTCCCAAATGCCACCAAAATTAGGTGCATATGGGGGGTTAAATTGCCACTTAACTTGAAGAACAGCCGTTGCAGAAAATATTTCCTCATGATTTTGACGCAAAAATTCACTGGCTTCCTTCAGCATGCGAGCGGAGCCACAGTCTGAATAAATGGAATCAGGAGCGCCGCGACGAGAAACAAAACGATTAAAGGATGCCATAAAGGCGTTTGTAGAAAGTTCAGAAACCAGCTCTAAATGCACAGCACTGGTGCACATGCAAACAAAGGCACATAGATAAGATTTTCAATTAGAAGAATTTCGATTTAACGAAGCTTTCGTTAAAAAGGGGCCAGCAAAATCAATTCCGACGTGAGCAAATGCGCGAGTTAATTGTACACAAGAAGGAGGCAGATCGGACATTATTGGCTGAGGGGGCTTAGCGTTTAATCGAAAACAGGACAAACAATGGTAAATAGTTTGCCGAACTAAAGAGCGCAGACCAAAAATCCAATAAGTTCGGAGAATAAGAGAATGTGTCATAGAGGGGCCTGAATGTAACGATAAAAGGTGATAATGTTTGCAAAGTAATTTAGATAAGTTCGCCCGTTTAGGCAATAATAGAGGATGCTTGCTAGTATAGGGCAACTGAGAATGTTTCAAGCGACCGCCCACCTAAACAAGCCTTGGGAATCAATAAATGGCGATAACTTTCTAAACGAGAGGAAGATTCTTATTTTTTCATATAATAATAATTCTGAAGTAAAAACTGACGTTGAGTCAACTTTACACAAGTCATCAGACCATTTCGGAATTCGTCGCAGGAAATGGGGCCTAACATTTTTTCTCGGGGGTGGCGACAATTGTGAATAAACCGATTCACATATGCCATGCTGTCTTGCAAATGAGATAAACAAGAGAATCGCTCCATAAAATCACAAAATTCATTTTGTTCTGTAGCAATAAGCGAGACAGGAATTTGTTTCAATTCGGGAACTTCCCTATAGGAGGGAAAGAGCTGTTGAGGTTGATAAAATCGTAATTGAAATTGCACGAACCATGCCACCACAATTCGTTGTGCAATAGTTGAAGTGGAGAACGACCTCTTGAAGCCACGTCTGCGGGATTATTTTCCCCGCAAATATGACGCCACTGAGAAATAGTTGTATATTCCAGAATTTGGCTAACTCGATTTCCTACAAATGGCTTGAGCAAATATAAAGGAGTCTGTAGCCAGGTTAGTACTACTTGAGAATCAGAAAATAGTTTCGTTTCTAAAATTGGGTAAGAAAATTTATTTAAAGTAATTGAATGAATTAATTTCGCTAATAAAAGGGCACCCGAAAGTTCTAAGCGGGGGATACTTAAATATTTTAGAGGAGCAACCTTGCTCTTAGCTTGAATTAGGTTGCAATTCACTGAATCACCACAAATTATATGTAAATAGACGCAAGCGCCGTAACCCGTTTCGCTCGCATCACAGAATCCTAACAATCTGTAGGTTCCCGTGAATGGAGACAAAAGACGAGGAATTTTTAGCTGCGATAATATTGTAACTTGGTTACAAAAATCTTGCCATTCAGAACACCAATTATGGTCGGGGACATCATCCCAACCTAATTGTTGTAACCAAAGCCGTTGTAACAGTTGTTTGACTATAAAATTACCGGGGTTAACCAACCTAACGGGTCGAATATACGAGCCATATAAGAAAGTACGGCGCGTTTATTAAACGGGCCTGCAAAGGGAATTACGTTATAAGTGAATACGTCTAATAAAGGATTCCAAACTAAACCTAATATTTTTATACCGCTCACTTGATCAGAGAAAGTAATAAGAGTTTCTAATTCCGATTTTTCAAAATCTTGTAACAATTCCACGGCATTGCTTGACCATTTACGCAAATGAAATTGTCCGAGAGAGAGAGAAGCTTAATAAGCTCGAGCTGTAGCTGTCTCGCTTCTCTGACACTACAGGCACCAAAAATTACATCGTCCATGTATGTGTGATGCATAATAGCTTCGGAGGCCATAGGGTAAGATTTACCCTCGTCAATTACTAATTGCTGAAGTACTCTTTGAGCCAGAAATGCGGAGGGCGCTAACCCATACGTGAGAGTTTTGAGTTCATATTCAGAAATATTTTCTTGAGAAGTAGATCGCCAAAAAATGTGCTGGAATTGACGATCCGAGGAACAAACCAGAATCTGACGGTACATCCTTTGGATGTCCGCACAAACAGCAATTTTGTGACAACGAAATGCGGATATTATTTCGGGTAGATTTCCTTGTAGTTTAGGGCCAGAATATAATCTGTCATTAAGAGAAATTCCTAATGAATCAGTAGCAGAACCATTGAAAACAACGCGTAGCTTCGTAGTGCTACTTGTTATCTTAGAAACTGCATGATGCGATAGTATATAATCGGAGGGGGTTTCGGCAACGGACATGTGACCAAGATCAAAATATTCCTGCAAAAAGCCATTATAAGCATTCAGCTTTTCAGGAGAGAGTAAAAGACGCCTTTCTAAATTTAAATAGCAATTATAAGCGGCCCGACGATTTTTACCAAGCGGTTCAATACTATGATTGAAAGGAAGAGCAACCGTGTAACGACCAGAATCGTCACGCGAGTGGGTTGCGAGAAAATGCGTCTCACAAAACACATCTTCTGGGGAGGTTTCCGTGGGAATTTTAATTTCTTCCAATTCTCAGAAATTTCTTTATCTATAGAATCAGATTGAATGAAAAGTGAAGTAGCATTAACCGTAGGGTTAATACACGGAACTTGACCGAGCAGCACATAACCAAACATGGTTTGAATCGCCAAAGGGCGGCCAGGAATAATAGCGGAATGTTCGGAAAACAGTACTTCGGCACATATCTCGGCACCTAGAAGAATTTCTACGGGCAAGGATTGATGGAAACTTTTATAAGCCATTTGCATATTTTTAAATTTATTATAAACAGAAATGGGCAATGAACTACCCGGTATATTTCCTGTTATTTTAGGAAATATTGAAGCCTTGAATTGAATTCTATTTTGAGAATATTTAGAATAGACTGTGCAACAAACAGTCCCCTTGGACTTTATTAAAGCGTCGGAAATTCCACTAACTTGGCGGGAATCCCTAGTACGCTGAAGACCCAAACGTTGAACACATGTACTCGTAATTGCGTTTATTTGAGATCCAGAATCAAAACGCACCTTACGGGTTGTAAATCCTGGTTTATATCTAAAATAAGAGCCTGCACTGTTGCCAACAGCACAGTATAACTTTCATGAGAATTCGAAACATTACAAGCCGAAACTATTTCGGGTGCTATTGCAGTAGAGGATTTTTCCGAATTATGCACCACCTCGTTGGGTAGGGGTTTATGCAACAAAGTATGGTGATATGAGGAATGGCAAACTTTACATTTACCTTCAGAATTGCAACCTCGAGTATGATTACCAAAGCATTTAAAGCACAAATTTAAAGTTTTAATAGTGGAATAACGATCGGCAATATTAAGTGCATGAAATGTTGAACAACCATAAATTTTATGAGCACGGGCATGAAACTCGGGCAGCTTTAGCCGTAGCGGCATTTTGCGAACTTTTCATTAAGAGGGACTGATTGAAGTTGGATTTGAAACGAGGATGCGCATTAGGTTTAATAACCCTATCTTTTTTCATATCGTCATAAAGCTCAGAGGTTTTGCTTTGCAACGATAAAAAATCGAAGAGCTGAGAACAAGTAGGAACTTCGGAACCTACTTTTAGATCAAAAGCATTTTGCGTTTTGAACTCAAGATTACGGTAACACAACGAAAATAGTATAAAGTCGGCCAAATCTTCGACTTTATCCGCCACCTTCAATGTGTTAACAGCGTTAAAATGAATATTGATGAAGTTTGAGAGAGATCCAGATGATTTAAATTGTAATATTTTATTTAAATAATAGCTAGTAATTCTACGGGTGAGTTATAGCGTTCTTCTAGCTTATCAAAAGCTTGTTGGTACAAATCAGCCTCAAGGGCTAGATCCGAAATTAGGGCGAGAGCTTCACCCTTAAGATAGCTACGCAAATAGTGATACTTACGAATTAGCGGATTTGGTCGTTTTCATGAACCAGACTCTTGTAAAGCGAAATGAAATTTTGCCAGTTTTCTACACATCCATCAAAGGGGTTATACTTAGAGGTTTTAAATAACTTACAGAAGTTTGAGAGGATTAGTTGAAGTATCATCAACCGATTTTGATGCATTTTGTTTGATATATAAATACCGCGTACGAATAACGTCTAACAGATTATCAAACGAAGAACTTTGAGTTTTAATCTCATCCTTTTCGTCAACAACCGAATTATAGGTTAAAATTTTATCGTAGACAACATCTAGTTGTCGTTCAATACTTTGCATACGTAGATATCTCGCTTCTACGGCAGCTAAACGGGTTGCGGTACGAACATAATCGGCAATTTCGGTTAAGCGCGCGAAATAGTCTTCAAGTTTTTTCTTTAAAATATCACCTTCCGCCATAATTAGGAACTTTATGAATAAATTAACAATAGTTAAGGAAACTAACGTACGTATTAAAGGACGGTTTGTTTGTAAACAAACAAATTCTGAATGGAGTGCAATGATCTTGATATTGGTATATGGTAACAATAATCTAATTGCAATGAACTTGAACTCGAAAGAATGCACGTGCGATTTAACAACAAATTGAAACGTACAGATAACACTTTCAAATCGTTTCTATTATCAAGTACTAAATTATTTACGAATTTGTAAATTAATAAAGACCTACGTTTGTATGTCTTTGAATCGATGAGGCGAGAAAGAGAGAACGATATGAACGTAGTTCTAGATCCGGTCGATGGAGCAAACTTTTGTTATCGAATACCCGTTCTCCGTAACGTAATACAAATAGAACCACCTTGAGTGCAAAAGGCCGTAAACAAGGGGTTCCGAGATAGAGCGTGGACTGTAATTATTAAGGGGTGAGGGTGAGAACAGTTTATAGGAGTAGAATCATACAAAGGCATAAAAACACTTACTAAAAGTTTCTTGGGCACTTGAGAGGCACTAAACACTGTAACTACCGCTTTTGGCCAAGGGTTGAAGGAAAGGAGGTAGACAGGAAAGGAAGAGTCCAATGCCGGATTAGAAGAAGAGAGCGGACTTATTTTTACTAGTGTGGCTATCACGAGACTTGACGACCGACTCGCATTAACTAGCGCGAACCATTCGGACCCGCTCGCGCGGAGAGGGAATGCCCCGAACGGGGACAGATATGGCGCGTACAGTTATGCTATTTTTAATTTTGTCAGTAATTGCACTCGTATGTTTAAGAGCGTCGACAACAATTAAATTAATAGTAAGAGCATAGCAACCAAAAGCTTGAGAAATGTTTCGTTTGCAATTATGGTTCAAATTAACCTTAATTATCGCATAAGATGTAGCTTGCAGGTGAATTCACCTTCATCTTATATAGTATAATCTATGGTTTTTACCGCGATTAACCTTCAAGTACTTTGTGTTGTGGTGTTCCGCGACAGTTGTAAAAAGGTTGCTGTGATCGTAGCTATGGTGCTGTAACAATTTCAACGATTGAGTTCCGCCAAAGATCGACAGTTCCTTGTCGTGCCGCCGTCGCTTAAATTTGAAGTATTACTGGTACGTACTTGAAGGTTCCGCTTATATAAGTGGCTATGAAAACTTAACGCAGGACAATAAGTAATATTTACTTAATGGATTTACATACGTTTTTGGCATTGCCACTTACGACCATCAAAATCCTAATTCTAATATTCCACTCAGACTTTTGACTAAATTATCACTTGTGTGAGATTTATCAAACCGTTCACATTCCTGCAAAAAGCTATTATATTTTTATATAATAGGTGGTTACTGTCAACTAGCTTTCAGTACTGCAGGATGTCTAGCAATTTGAAATCATCGTTAAAATTAATTTGTAATATTTTAAATTTTGTTTCGTCGTCAACTTTGTTGCGTTAAATAAATTAACTTGTAACATGCATTTTCTTTTATTGAATAACCAGGTTCCGTTTTCTTATATTCAATAAATCTATTATTTTTTGTATTAAAGTAATCTCCTTATTTCCTTGATCGGGCTTTGAGTGGGTTATAAATTGGTAGTAACATTGTAGGCTTATAATGATTGTTCAACATTATCATGGAATGACGGTGATCACGCATAACCTGTTGACGATATGCTGCATGTCCAATAATAAAGGTGAAATATTGCCAATAAAGTAGCTTTTATTAAGAACAGAAGTTAAACAGTATTAAGCTTTACAAAACCCAAAAAGAACAGTTTTGTCTCTTGACAGATCACATTACTACTTGATTATATCTCATGTCTACAATACAACAATATTGCTGAAATGAACTTCGTACATTCAACATTATCGAGGTGTCAATGTTCTATATTCCAATTGTTTATAAGACATCAGCCAATTTGAATAAGTCAATCACGAGACTGATGAATATAGTGTTGAAGCGACTGAGGAGATTTACACGAACAAAAGTCGGTCGCTTCAGTACCGGAAATCAACTGAAACGGTTGTGCTTTAGGGAGTGCCGTTCTTGTGGGCGCCTTGGATGTAGTGCTTGTTATCTCATCCAACCTCTCACACCTTTCCTGTAGGGCATTATGTTTTACCACGACCAGCACCATGTTAAAATTTGTAGGAAACCGGACCACACGTACAACAATGAAAAAGCTTGTAGCTGAGGAGAGCTCACCGTCGAGGACTATACGAGTGGTATAACTTTAAACAACAGAATGTAGAAATTTGCATTCACTCGAAATTTACTATTTTATTAAGTGGGTGGGGGTGCGGGTACGTAATAACTTCTTTGAAAGCAGCTGTCCACAAGGAATTTGTAATTGTCTCTTTACTTAGTAGCTGATATGATAGATTAAAACCATAACAAATTTTTGAAAACCATAATCTTGTAGAATAGAAAAGGGTTGATAATCGTTAGTAAAAATAAGCATTATTATTTCGATGGTCCTTTTTCTTGAACAGAGACCAATTTTTTTCTTAAAAAATGAACAAACGCTAGCCTACTTATGAGCAAAAGTTTCTTTATTTATTCCAGTAAATATTTGTTGACCAAAAACTAGAGGTAGATGCAACTTTATGGTCAGTTTGATGCAATTTAGTTTCAAAACACTGTTTTTCATTTTGAATTGATGTCTTCATTTTCATGATCTTGAATTATATGGGAACCATAGTGTATTAATAAATACAAAACATTCCCATACTCCCTCTATACTTGAATCTAAACAACTAACTATCGGAAACTTTTTTAAATCTCTGATATTTAAGGGAAGACGGCATTGCCAGACAAAATTTAATAATGTTAATTAGTCTATGACAACTATGGTAAAAATAACAAATGATCTGTTACCTACTATAACATTAGCGGACCTTCTAAGAGGGTACTGCACCTATCGTTACTGGAGACCTTTGTCGACAGAAGCTGATGCGCTTCTAGCTTAATAACGATGACCTAATTTTGTCTGGAGATGAGTAGTTTAAGTATAGCGAACGAAAATTAAATATATAAAATACACTATAATTCCCATATAATTCAAGATCATTGTTGGTTGGGGAACGCGTCAATTTGATGAGCTGCAAACACGGCGAAACCGAACACATTACAACCATTTAAAAAAAATCGTACAAAAATTTGGGATCTGAACTCAGAAATGGACATCACTTTCTCGATCCACAACTGTCTCTGCCCTGTATAATGTATTTGTGCGCAATAACTTGGAATATGCTTTTGTTATTTGTAGTCCAGGGTATGAAGAACACAGTTGGGTGTTAAGAAATTCAGTTTCTTTGGTTTAAGTCTGACGGTTCCTATTCTCAGCGAAATCCTTCTCGGGCTGTTCTTCTAGATAGGTTTGAATTAATCGAGCTACTTAAACGTACAAAATTCTTCTGTCAGTATGTTGTATAAGTTACTTAACAATTTGATTGATTGTCCCAATTTATTAGGTCAACTTTACTTTTATGCACCTAACGTTAGCACTCGCTTAGCGTCTCTATTTTATGTAAAAACCCCTAGAACTCATAAATTAAAATTTTTTCTTATTTATGTTAAGGTTCTTAATTACTCTGATGTTCATGACTGTTTTGATTTATTTAGTGACTCTTTTCAACAATTAAAGGCTAGTATGCTGTAGTTAAATTAATTTATTAGTATTTGTGTTTCTTATAGCCACATTTTCCTCATGGATGCTGTTCATGATTCGTTTTTTAACCCGAAACAGGTTCTTTGTTATATAACAGCGTGTTATAATAGTGTAGTATAATAATAGTTTTAATACAGTTGTTTTGTTCTAGTGTTGCTGTAGACAAATCTGAATGTGAAATATATCTTACTTTGTTTTTTCTTTTTTTTTGGGTATACATCCTGTAATTGGCTTGTCTGTAGGATGTATTTTCTGTATAAATAAATAAAATAAGTACACAATTATAATCGCATTATTTTAATAATTAAATGTATGGGACTTTCATCCTAAATAGGACGAACATTTCTCATCGTAATTTTGCTAGTATAAGTAGGTTAGAACGCGTAACAATGCGGTTTTGAATTCCCATACACTACTCGGGGACCTTTTGACATAGCTTTATTATATGTTTTATCCGTATAAGATGATTTTTACGCTTTGCAAAATGAACGTCATGGCCCTAACCTAGAGAATAGCGTTATAGAAAGAGGGGTTTTTACAAGTTGGTGTAAAACAGTTGCCATGATAGGGAGATTACCTTTGGCTTTTTAACGAGTCAGTGCGGGTGATTCAGTGTAGTCCGTTGTCTTTCTTCTATCCTAACATCTTACATGCGTTTCTTACTGTTGTAGGTTAGCAACAAACCTCACTGCAAATTTGAAGAAAATAGGTAATCGATCTCAAATAGTACCCGAACGTACGTGCTTAAAGTGAGCGTCAACATTATTATAAGTGAATAACAGTTACAGGTAAATGAATTTTAGTTCATCGCGTTTTCGTACAGAGGGCGTAGTAATATTACACAAATTTTACCATGACAGATAAACAAACAACCCGATTAGTAAATCAATCTTACCGCGATTAATCTAAACGGTTAAGGTTGGACCTAATTATTGCATTTTCGTAATACTATGTATTAGTCATTTTGGACATACTTTCGGGTCCTATTTGAGGTCGACAGCCTATTTTCTGCAAATTTGCCATAAGATTGTTGCTAACCTACAACAGCATGAAACACATGTAAGGTATTAAGATAGAAAGAAGGCAAAAGAATTCAAAGGTAATTTTATTACAATACGTGCACTGGCGTCACTACGTCGTTCGGTAAAAAATTTAAATATAATCTCCCCATCATGGCGCTTGTTTTACACCAACTTGAAAAAAACCCTCCTTTTATATCGCCTCTCTCATTGGTTGAAGCAATGACGTATATCATATCAAAGCGTGAGAAAAAGTCTATTTGCAAAATATAAGTTATTCCGCTAGCGTTGCATGGGAAGTCAAAACCGCATTCTTATGCGCAATAACCTACTTATGCTACCTAAATTACGATGGGAAATATACTGCCAATTTAAGATTGGAAATCTCGTATGTTTAATTATTAAAATAAGGCTTGTGACACCAAATAAAGCATAACAGACCTCAGCCTGTTTTGTCAATTGTATTAGTGTTGAATATATTAAATTCCATCTATTTCAATTATGCTGAAACTACGCTCTTTGGCATTATACTGTTGTTATATTTATATTAATTGCAGATTTTTATATATTGAGGTGGTGGTGCAACATGATAAAATTTATGTTCTAATCAGTATTGACACAATTGAAAACACTTATTGAAATGTCAAGCAAAATCATTAATCGTATACATTTTAATGTTTACGGTAGTAAAACATCCACCACTGCGTGTAATTTGTTCCAACCTATAAAAAACGCTTCCTTGAAATGTTTCAAACTCAATCACACCTCGTTGTTCTCTTAACTTTAAATGATTTCTGTATTTTATAGCTCAGAGAAGCTTAAATATTTACACATCTGATACTAATCAATTTAACAGTATTATAAAACGAGAAACTTCTAAGTTACCAACAAATATGAATATACAATAGCCCTATTTCTGAAATATTTAGTTAAATTTTACCATATAATCATGTGATTAAATTTCAGAATCCTGCAAAAGCTGTAACAGTATTACTTTTACCTATACATTTAGGTTCGAAAGGACTTAATTTGATAAATGCTACTCACGTGATTTTTGTGGAACCTTTACTAAACCCAACAGACGAACTACAAGCTATTGGAAGAGTGTATCGGATGGGGCAGACTAAGTACATAAAAGTGGTATTTTAATGTAATTAATTTCTATTATTTCAGGCCTACTACAATTCATAAATTTATAATTAAAAATTCCGTCGAAGAAAACATAAGTAAAGCAACAACTTCTAATGCTGAAATATGGAGTTCTAGTAGACTTACGTTAGATCACTTACGAAAATTGTTTGTTATAAGTAATGCAGTTCACACTTTGACTTAAAAAATTAAATGCCATAGAAAACCAACCAGCATTTTTGTTTTCATTGTGTAACTTCTACCCATTTTGTGATATAACCATGTTAATTGTAACAGTTTAAAATTTGGAGAACAAGAAATGCATTTGTTTATTGATTCGCATTTTATTACCGCTGTTAAGTGTTTCAGGTATAAATTTTCATATTCATTGTACTTTTTAGGAATGAGTTGTTAAGTGTTAAGTGAATTAACTCGTAACACGCATTTTCAATTAACGGATATCCAAATTTCAGTTTCTTATATATCTATTACATTTATTGTATATTGTAAAAAAATAAACGAATTTCTTTTGGTTCCTATATTCGGCCCAGGATATTTTATAAATAATAATTCACATTGTAAGAATAAAATGGTTTTAATATGCATAAATCCGATAAGATATTCATCAGGGATTTTTATCGCTCTGAGGAACACATGATCTTGAAGTGACAACGTCCTCTATTCCAATTGGATGTAAAATGTCAGCAGGTTTGATTATTCCAATCTCATGAAGAATGAAACAAGTTCGGGGAAAAGGGGTAACTACGTGCACACTAATGCCGGACTTCACGAATGCGAGTGTTTTTTGGAAGAGTGCCGTTACCATGCACTTCGATGTTCTGTTCAAAGTTCTCGTTCTTTTTTCTTACCTTTTCCTTATACGGCACTACAGTTATTATTTGCAGGCAACAATGTTATACAATCTGAAGAAGAGTAAATCATCACGACTCTAAGGTTGGTTCCACCACAGGAAGTCATGAACCATAAGTATTTATTAGTTTCTAAGGTATAGAAAGTACTGAAGTTTGCACTATTGAACCTCGGTCGTTAATTAAAAGTGTTAAGGGTCGATGGTACCAGAGCAGAGTAGTCAGTAGACATTTACAGTAAGGCATTTAATTTATTTAAAGTTCCAGGTTGTCTAATGTATGTCATTACTATTAAGAGCAGCATTATGAATTTGACACATACTTTGTGGCGCTCCATTGAAAATCAATAATGCATAATGGTACGGTAATTCGCGTGGACAAGAGAAAAGTAAAGTACGGTAAGCGGGGGGGGGGGATTGGGAGATTAAGAGGGAAAAGAAATGACGGAGAGTGGGTGATGGAGAGTGGAAGCGAGAGGGAAACGGAAAGAGAGGTGGAGAGAGAGGAATAGAGAGAAAGGGATGAAAAGGGGGAAAGGTATGGAGAGGAGGGTAAGGAAAGGAGAGAGATAAAGAGTGAGGGATATGGAAAGAGGGACGGAGGGAGAGACGAAGGAAGGAAGTAATACAGGGTTGAGCCATGCAGGGGGTAGAGAGGGTAAAAATGGATTGAGCGAGGGCAGAAGGCTATGAGTGAGCGAGAAAGAGAAAGGGAAGGGAGAACCTGATGAAGCGCGAGAGAGAGGCGGTAGAAAGAGGCAGAGCGAAAGGTAAAACAAGATGAATAGTGAGTGGGCGAAGGATGGAAAGAGAATTGGGCAGAAGGAAGAGGGAGGGATGTGAGAAAGGAATATTGACAGAAGGAGGCAGGGAGGAAAAGGGCGGAGAGGGAGGGAGAGAGCGGTAGAGATGGAGTTAGAGTGGGGAAGCGAGATGAGTTAGAGAGCATGTTGAGGGAGCGCAGGTTGAAAAGCAGGAGAGAGAAGGACATGGAGAGGGGATGGAGATGAAGATGGAGAATGAGAGGGAGAGAAAGAAGGAGATGGAGGGGAAGAAAGAGGGAGGAGAAAGAGGGAAAGAGGAAGGTGGATTGAAATGTAGAGGAAGAGGGGGAGGCAAAAGGAGAGGGGGAGGAAAAGAGAGGTAATGAAAGAGGGAAAGTGAGGTAGAGGATGAGTCAGAGTGAGAGGAAGATAGAGGGTGAGGAGATGGTGAGGGAAAGAGGTTTGAGGATGGAGGAAAGAATAAAGACAGGTGGGGTGGGGAAAGGGAGGGAGAGAAAGCGAGAGAGAGTATGAGAAAAAAAGGGAGCGACAGAGATCCAGAGGGAGATAGAAAGATAGAGTACTTTGAAAATATAACTAGTCGAAAGGGTATTTAAATATAATGTTAAATCAAGACAAGTAAATAAACAAAAAACCGCCTAATAAATTTTTATATAAATACCAATTATTGCTATAGCACTTTTACATTAGTGGTGTTCAATTAGAGAAATCAGCGATAAAGCCGGGGACCCTACTCTCCAAAATTATATTGGTAAAAGCTCAAATAGAGTCCAAGAAACAGCAACAACTTCAGAATAATAAAATGTCATTAAAATTTATGCGTTCACACGACTAAGAGAGTTGTAGATATAATGTGTGACAACGGAATTCGGGATCTTAACCGAACGGAAGGAGATTGTAATATTACGATTAAGTTCGGAACAGTTGAATGCACACTTGAACCTCCAATGTCTTAAAAACAAAGTCATTTAGAAGCTAGGTTTATATGTAGCTTATTTTTTAAAATTGCGTAAATAATATTAACTTGTAGTTTGGTCAGGTATTTATTAATATTCTGTGTAGATTTTATAATTTTATTATAGTATACATAATCTGCATAAAACTATATAAGATATATTTATTGTCTGTTTTAAACTCTTTAATATTAACAGCTCCATATACAATATAGTAATATAAACATTAACACTATAAACAAGCTAATCATAAGAAAATAAATACAATAGTATTGCAAATCTGTATTACAATATTCATTTTTATTTATACAACGGAAATGTGTTCCACTTTGACTTGAAATCGTTTTAGTGGATGTGGAGACGGTGGTCGGTGGCATCGCAATGAAGGTATTGTTGCGAGCGGAGATGGTTGGATGTTTCGGTTTTTGCACCAACCTTAAAGAGAAAATTAGCATAAATTCGAGCATTAACAGTATCACAAGAGTAGATACAACTTAAGCGGACAATTGCAATGTCAGATCATTGTGTGAATTGTATGAAATTAAAGCAGGATGTTAATGCATTTTGGTATCGTGTCTGGAACTACAAACAATACGTTTTGATTAGTTAAGGCACATAATTGAAAAAAATATATACGGTTCGTGCAGAATGGAATACCGCCTCATTATGCTGTCATAGTGCGTGACTATCTAGTGTTACCCTTTTTTTATAAAGTTTTAACATTTATTGCATTAATTAGGTATAGAGGACTTTTTAAAACTCTACATTGGGAAATTCACAGCATATTAACATTTCAATGCCGATATACGTAAAAACCACACAAAGTTGTGGTTTGCACGGAAAGTTCAGATATTGGCTTATTTTTGAGGTTTGAGAGAATGCTAGGATGGCATTTCTCGCGGTTTGAACGGCGTTGTATCCACTAACGTGCGTCAGAGAATTTTAACCTCTTCTCGAGGAAATAAACATTTTTGTGGGTTATAGCAAAGAACTAATTACCGACTTCCATCGAGTGCTGACGTGCGAATAGTGCTTCGATTTAACGACTGAGTGAGTCCCCACCTTCCGTTCCTATGTCATATTGTATCGGCACGTCGTTAACGAGGGCCACAGCGAAACAAGCATTAGGAATAACAGGAAGCCACAATGCAACCACCCCTGTGAACAAAAAAAATCATTTCAACACGAGCAGAATACCGGAGTAAGTGATATCTTTAATAATTTTGGGACGCATTTCGTTGCCTTGTGGAATATAACCCCCGAGCAAACTTTAGGTTATATATGATTGGTCATAACTAAAGTATTCAAGATGCATGGTTTTTAAGAGTTAACACTAGTTGATCAAATTCTTCATTGTTAGATTGACAATTGTGATGAATCGTCGTAGTTACCCCAAATTCTCAAGTAAAGTTCCTTAAATTCCCATTTCTGAATCGAAAATCTCTCTTAAAATAGTGGCGACTCGTACTAAATATATTTATCAGCACTTTAATGCGGGCGTAAAAGTATTCCATTTGTTTTTTTAAATATTAGTGGAAAACGTGTTTTTTTGTAGTAAAATGGTCAACCACTATTTTTTTTCCCTATAGTAGGGGATAAAGAATACTACTATAGTAAGCCTGCTTATCGTAAAAGGCGATTAAAAGGCGCAGCAAAGGGCAGCAGCCTTTCTGGCTAAAAGATATTGGAGGAGGGTCGGTTGGTCTCGGGCGATCCTCAATAATTTACAAGCTTGTTGGGGGGTTGGCCGTGACGGATACGGCTTTTTTGCTAAAATCTTTAAAAACAGCGTTGTGGAAAGATATGGGAGCCTACCACAATATTTCCCAGGTGTGCGTGGCCTAAAACACGAAATACATATGATGGAGAGCTCACAAGTAAAATTCTTGTCCGGAGGTAAAATACTCCCTCATTCGGATCTCCGGGAGGGGGTACTTGGGGCTCGTCATCGTAAGAATATAAAACAACAGTTCGATTTAGTGATAGGGACTTGGAATGTAAGGTCATTACTTAGAGTAGATAAGTTAACGAATTTATTAGTCGAAATGAGAAAGGAAAAGCTGGACATTTTAGGTATTAGCGAGGTGAGATGGCCAGATAGGAATGACTTTTGGAAAGATAATTATAGAATAATTACAACTTCTTCAATTAATGGACAGGCAGGCGTAGGAATAGTCTTAGGTAAAAGTATATAAAAAAAAGTATATAAAAAGCCAAATAAGAAAAATTAATAACTAATCGTTTTCCTGTACTAAAAGGCTTCTTAATGCTTTTTTATAATCATCATACCAACTTTTCTTGACATCCCAACGAAATATCCAAGACTCGTCAAGAAAAACAGGATCGTAGAGCTGTGTTTCCTTATTGGTATGATAGTCCCTCAAAATTTTACTCATGCAGCAGCAATGTGGGGTTGCTCGAACAATTCTTGCCATCCATCATATACTTTATAAGAAAAACCTATTTTAGGTAAAAGTCTTTTTTAAACTGCTTAAACTGAATTTATATATTTTTGCAATAGCAAGCTCCCTTTGAAGTGCTTTTGCAGTTACATGAAGTCCTAAAAATATAAAACTTATTATAGGTACTAACTATAAAATTTTTGTATTATGTTTGGAGTGCATCTCATAAATTTTCTGTTTAACTGCATCTTTTACAAACTCATTGACATCTCAAGATTTGCTTTTGGTTTGATTGTGTTTGTGGCACATCGAATGAGATGGTTGATTTTCTTTTCTAACTTTCAAACCTAATTTCTTAATCCTATTTAAATTCCTAAGGTTAACACCACATGCTTTAGAAGTTCATTGAAGAAATGACTAATTAATTGTATTTTTTGCATTTCCTATATTTCTTTTTGCACTGCATAACACTTTCAAATGGAAGTAAAGCACCTTGATTATCACGCTCGTTCAAAATAAGTCATAATGTTTAAAATCATCTGGTGAGTTTGAGGCCTTAGGTGTTTGTTTCGAAGCATTATGAACAACTCTTATTATGTATAATCGATCCTTTTAGTTCTGAAAAAAACTTTTTTATATTTGCAATGAATAAGTATTGGAATAGCCCTATAGTAGGGGATAAAGAATACTACTATAGTAAGCCTGCTTATCGTAAAAGGCGATTAAAAGGCGCAGCAAGGGGCAGCAGCCTTGCTGGCTAAAAGATATTGGAGGAGGGTCGGTTGGTCTCGGCGATCCTCAATAATTTACAAGCTTGTTGGGGTTGGCCGTGACGGATACGGCTTTTGCTAAAATCTTTAAAAACTGCGTTGTGGAAAGATATGGGAGCCTACCACAATATTTCCCAGGTGTGCGTGGCCTAAAACACGAAATATATATGATGGAGAGCTCACAAGTAAAATTCTTGTCCGGAGGTAAAATACTCCCTCATTCGGATCTCCGGGAGGGGGTACTTGGGGCTCGTCATCGTAAGAATATAAAACAACAGTTCGATTTAGTGATAGGGACTTGGAATGTAAGGTCATTACTTAGAGTAGATAAGTTAACGAATTTATTAGTCGAAATGAGAAAGGAAAAGCTGGACATTTTAGGTATTAGTGAGGTGAGATGGCCAGGTAGTAATGACTTTGGAAAGATAATTATAGAATAATTACAACTTCTTCAACTAATGGACAGGCAGGGGTAGGAATAGTGTTAGGTAAAAGATTAGGGCATAAAGTTAAAGAGTACTTACAATTTAGTGATAGAATAATTATGGTTAGATTGAGTACAAAACCCACAGACACTGTTTTAGTACAGGTTTACATGCCAACAACTCAGTACGAGGATGAGGAAGTAGAAAAGGTATACGAGGATATAAATAGTATAGTGAGAAAAGTAAAGGAGATGAGAATTTAATAGTTATGGGCGATTTTAATGCGTCAGTGGGAGAAGGTAGTGAGGGAAAAATGGTAGGAAAATTTGGGTATGGCAGACGAAATGATAGAGGAGAAAGATTAGTTGAGTTTTGCCAGGAACATAGATTAGTAACTGTAAACACCCTATTCGAACAACATGTTAGGAGAAGATATACCTGGAAAGCCCCAGGTGATAGGGCTAGATACCAAATAGATTATATTTTAGTTAAACAAAGATTTAGAAACCAAGTTAAAAACTGTCGTAGTTATCCAGGGGCTGACATAGATAGCGATCATAACTTAGTTAAAATGAAGTGTAAACTAAAATTCAAAAATTGAGAAAGGGTAAAAGAGAAGGATGGGATCTAGGTAAGCTTAATGATAGTAGGGTAAAAGAGGAATATAAACAAGTATTAGATAATAAGAGCAAAGAGATAGCTGTAGGAAGGAACGTAGAAAATAGATGGAAAGAAATAAAACTGACTGTACATGATACAGCAACACAGACTATAGGTAAGAAAAAAATAGAAGCGAGAAAACCGTGGGTAACAAAGGAGATATTAGATTTAATAGAGAATAGAAGAAAGCTTAAACCTTTCAGAGAAGTGGATAGTGAAAGTAAGCAAAAATATAATACAGTTAGAAATAAGATAGTACATGAGTGTAGAAAAGCTAGAAATAAATGGATGGAAGAGAACTGTAAGGAATACAAGATGATTTGAGAGTAGGTAAGACAGACAGGGCATACAGGGCAGTTAAAAAGTTTTTGGGAAGATAGGAAAAATATAATGGTATTAGAGACGAGAATAATGAGCTTCTAATAAATAAAGTTGAGGTAGCAGATAGATGGAAAAGATATTTAGAAGATTTATATAAGGAGACGATATGGATGAGTTAGAGAACGACCAAGAAGAAGATGTAGAAATAGGGTTCTCAATATTAAGAGAGGAATTTGATAGAGCTGTTCGGAATCTTAAACTAAATAAAGCGCCAGGGATAGACGATATTCCGCAGAATTAATAAAATATGCAAGTCAGAAAACTTTAGATAGATTATATGAACTAGTGAAATTAATATATGATACAGGTGAGGTTCCAATAGATTTCGAAAAAATATTATTATCGCAATCCCAAAAGTCAGAAGCTGATAGGTGTGAGAATTTTAGAACGGTTAGTTTAACTTCTCATGCTTCCAAAATACTAACAATAATAATTAAAAATAGAGTAGAAGCTTTGACTGAGAATTATTTAGGCGAAGACCAATATGGTTTTCGTAAAGACAGAGGACTAGAGAACCGATACTAATGATTAGGGTAATTATCGAAAAAGGTTACAAAAAATAAAAGACTCATTTCGCATTTGTAGATTTAGAAAAGCATTTGATAGGGTTAATTGGATTGTTATGTTCAGGGTTTTGCAAAAATAGGAATCTCTCATAGGGATAGAAAAATTATTTACAGTCTATATAAAACCAAAGTGCAGTAATTAGATTTGATGAAATAGAAAAGGAAGCTAAGATTAGAAATGGTGTTAGACAGGGTTGTATACTGTCTCCTTGATTTTTAATGTTTATATTGAGGAAGCTTTAAACTTAGCTAGAGAGAGAAAAGAGATAGGTATTAGTGTACAGGGACAGAAAATAGACATGTTACGTTTTGCAGATGATATAGCCATTATAGCAGAGTCTAGAAAAGAGTTAGGAGAGTTTTAAATATTTTAGATGAGATACTACGGAGTAACTATAGTATGAGAATTAACTCGGTAAAGACAAAGATATTGACAAGTGAGTTACAGCCTAGTTATAAACCAAAATTAAAAATAGGTAATACCGAGTTAGAGGAGGTAGATGAATTTTGCTATTTAGGTAGTATAATTACAAAGGATGGACGTAGCAGAAGGGATATAGTAGCTAGAATAGCTCAAGCTAGAAAAATGTTTTAAAAGAAAAACTTACTAATAGCTAATAGTATTAGTTTAGATAATAGAAAAGTTTCTTAAAGTCGTACGTATGGAGCGTTCTACTATACGGTAGTGAGACTTGGACAATTAAAGAAGTAGATAAGAAAAGGATAGAAGCTTTTGAAACTTGGTGCTATAGGAGAATGTTAAAGATTAGCTGGACAGATAGAGTAACAAACGAGGAAGTTTATAGAAGGATAGGTGAGGAACCCTGTATGTGGAAACAATTGAAGGTCAGGAGAGATAGAATGATAGGGCACCAGTTAAGACATGAGGGACTATTTAGTAAAGTCTTAGATTATAGACTACCAAATAAAAATAGAGTAGGAAGGCCTAGACAAAGCTATATTAGTCAAATAATTAGAGATTTAGGTTGTGAAGGGTATGTGGACCTTTTTAGATTAGCTCAGAATAGAAAAGAATTTAGAGCTGCGTCAAACCGACTTTAAGTAAGTTCGAAAACAAAACCAAAAAAAAAAAATCAGTTAACTAAATGTCACCAGGACATAACTCACAATTAGTTAGAGGTCTGGCATGTTGGTAGCGTTTCGTTGCTTAAGCCTTACCATGACATATAATTTAATAAACGTCACCATGATATAGCTCACAATTAGGTAGCGGTCTGGCATCTTGGTATCGATTTGTTGCTTAAGCCTTACCATAACATATAATTTAATAAACGTCACCTTGACATAACTCACAATTAGGTAGCGGTCTGGCATGTTGGTAGCGTTTCGTTGCTTAAGCCTTATCATAACAGATAATTTAATAAACGTCATCATGACATAACTCACAATTAGGTATCGGTCTGGCATGTTGGTAGCGTTTCGTTGCTTAAGCCTTACCATAACAGATAATTTAATAAACGTCATCATGACATAACTCACAATTAGGTAGCGGTCTGGCATGTTGGTAGCGTTTCGTTGCTTAAGCCTTACCATAACAGATAATTTAATAAACGTCATCATGACATAACTCACAATTAGGTAGCGGTCTGGCATGTTGGTAGCGTTTCGTTGCTTAAGCCTTACCATAACATATAATTTAATAAACGTCACCATGACATAACTCACAATTAGGTAGCGATCTGGCATGTTGGTAGCGATTTGTTGCTTAAGCCTTACCATAACATATAATTTAATAAACGTCACCATAACATAACTCACAATTAGGTAGCGGTCTGGCATGTTGACAGCGATTCGTTGCTTAAGCCTTACCATAACATATAATTTAACACTTTTCCTTTTTGAAGCGGATAACCAGGTTATATTTCATTTCCCTATAAATGGTAATCATGTAAACATGTTAGAGTTCTTTAACAACCATCAGGTTGCTAATATCTATGTAGAGCCAGCTGGATAGGAAAAAGATAGAAGGATATAGGAAGACCTAGACCAAACTATATTAGTCAAATTATTAGAAATTTAGGTTGTGAAGGGTATGTAGAGCTTTTTAGATTAGCACAGAATAGAAAAGAAGTTAGAGCTACGTCAAACCGACCTTAAGTAAGGTCGAAAACAAAATGATGATGAAAAGATTAGGGCATAAAGTTAAAGAGTACTTACAATTTAGTGATAGAATAATTATGGTTAGATTGAGTACAAAACCCACAGACACTGTTTTAGTACAGGTTTACATGCCAACAACTCAGTATGAGGATGAGGAAGTAGAAAAGGTGTACGAGGATATAAATAGTATAGTGAGAAAAGTAAAAGGAGATGAGAATTTAATAGTTATGGGCGATTTTAATGCGTCAGTGGGAGAAGGTAGTGAGGGAAAAATGGTAGGAAAATTTGGGTATGGCAGACGAAATGATAGAGGAGAAAGATTAGTTGAGTTTTGCCAGGAACATAGATTAGTAACTGTAAACACCCTATTCGAACAACATGTTAGGAGAAGATATACCTGGAAAGCGCCAGGTGATAGAGCTAGATACCAAATAGATTATATCTTAGTTAAACAAAGATTTAGAAACCAAGTTAAAAACTGTCGTAGTTATCCAGGGGCTGACATAGATAGCGATCATAACTTAGTTAAAATGAAGTATAAACTAAAATTCAAAAATTGAGAAAGGTTAAAAGAGAGGATGGGATCTAGGTAAGCTTAATGATAGCAGGGTAAAAGAGGAATATAAACAAGTATTAGATAATAAGAGCAAAGAGATAGCTGTAGGAGGGAACGTAGAAAATAGATGGAAAGAAATAAAACTGACTGTACATGATACAGCAACACAGACTATAGGTAAGAAAAAAATAGAAGCTAGAAAACCGTGGGTAACAAAGAAGATATTAGATTTAATAGAGAATAGAAGAAAGCTTAAACCTTTCAGAGAAGTGGATAGTGAAAGTAAGCAAAAATATAATACAGTTAAAAATACGATAGTACATGAGTGTAGAAAAGCTAGAAATGAATGGATGGAGGAGAATTGTAAGGGAATACAATACGATTTGAGAGTAGGTAAGACAGACAGGGCTTACAGGGCAGTTAAAAAGTTTTTTGGGGAAGATAGGAAAAAATATAATGGTATTAGAGACGAGAATAATGAGCTTCTAATAAATAAAGTTGAGATAGCAGATAGATGGAAAAGATATTTAGAAGATTTATATAAGGGAGACGATATGGATGAGTTAGAGAACGACCAAGAAGAGGATGTAGAAATAGGGTTCTCAATATTAAGAGAGGAATTTGATAGAGCTGTTAGGGATCTTAAATTAAATAAAGCGCCAGGGATATACAATATTCCCGCAGAATTAATAAAATATGCAAGTCAGAAAACTTTAGACAGATTATATGAACTAGTAAAAGTAGTATATGACATAGGTGAGGTTCCAATAGATTTCGAAAAAAATATTATCCCAATCCCAAAAAAGTCAGGAGCTGATAGGTGTGAGAATTTTAGAACGGTTAGTTTAACTTCTCATGCTTCCAAAATACTAACAATAATAATTAAAAATAGAGTAGAAGCTTTGACTGAGAATTATTTAGGCGAAGACCAATATGGTTTTCGTAAAGACAGGGACTAGAGAACCGATACTAATGATTAGGCTAATTATCGAAAAAAGGCTACAAAAAAATAAAAAGACTCATTTCGCGTTTGTAGATTTAGAAAAAGCATTTGATAGGGTTAATTGGATTGTTATGTTCAGGGTTTTGCAAAAATAGGAATCTCTCATAGGGATAGAAAAATTATTTACAGTCTATATAAAACCAAAGCGTAGTAATTAGATTTGATGAAATAGAAAAGGAAGCTAAGATTAGAAATGGTGTTAGACAGGGTTGTATACTGTCTCCTTGATTTTTAATGTTTATATTGAGGAAGCTTTAAACTTAGCTAGAGAGAGAAAAGAGATAGGTATTAGTGTACAGGGACAGAAAATAGACATGTTTACGTTTTGCAGATGATATAGCCATTATAGCAGAGTCTAGAAAAGAGTTAGGAGAGTTTTTAAATATTTTAGATGAGATACTACGGAGTAACTATAGTATGAGAATTAACTCAGTAAAGACAAAGATAATGACAAGTGAGTTACAGCCTAGTTCTAATCCAAAATTAAAAATAGGTAATACCGAGTTAGAGGAGGTAGATGAATTTTGCTATTTAGGTAGTATAATTACAAAGGATGGACGTAGCAGAAGGGATATAGTAGCTAGAATAGCTCAAGCTAGAAAAATGTTTTTAAAAAAGAAAAACTTACTAATCGCTAATAGTATTAGTTTAGATAATAGAAAAAGTTTCTTAAAGTCGTACGTATGGAGCGTTCTACTATACGGTAGTGAGACTTGGACAATTAAAGAAGTAGATAAGAAAAAGATAGAAGCTTTTGAAACTTGGTGTTATAGGAGAATGTTAAGGATTAGTTGGACAGATAGAGTAACAAACGAGGAAGTTTATAGAAGGATAGGTGAGGATCCCTGTATGTGGAAACAATTGAAGGTCAGGAGAGATAGAATGATAGGGCACCAGTTAAGACATGAGGGACTATTTAGTAAAGTTTTAGATTATAGACTACCAAATAAAAATAGAGTAGGAAGGCCTAGACAAAGCTATATTAGTCAAATTATTAGAGATTTAGGTTGTGAAGGGTATGTGGACCTTTTTAGACTAGCTCAGAATAGAAAAGAATTTAGAGCTGCGTCAAACCGACTTTAAGTAAGTTCGAAAACAAAACAAAAAAAAATAAAAATCAGTTAACTAAATGTCACCAGGGCATAACTCACAATTAGCTAGCGGTCTGGCATGTTGGTAGCGTTTCGTTGCTTAAGCCTTACCATAACATATAATTTAATAAACGTCACCATGACATAACTCACAATTAGGTAGCGGTCTGGCATGTTGGTAGCGATTTGTTGCTTAAGCCTTACCATAACATATAATTTAATAAACGTCACCATGACATAACTCACAATTAGGTAGCGGTCTGGCATGTTGGTAGCGATTTGTTGCTTAAGCCTTACCATAACATATAATTTAATAAACGTCACCATGACATAACTCACAATTAGGTAGCGGTCTGGCATGTTGGTAGCGATTTGTTGCTTAAGCCTTACCATAACATATAATTTAATAAACGTCACCATGACATAACTCACAATTAGGTAGCGGTCTGGCATGTTTGTAGCGATTTGTTGCTTAAGCCTTACCATAACATATAATTTAATAAACGTCACCATGACATAACTCACAATTAGGTAGCGGTCTGGCATGTTGGTAGCGTTTCGTTGCTTAAGCCTTACCATAACAGATAATTTAACAAACGTCATCATGACATAACTCACAATTAGGTAGCGGTCTGGCATGTTGGTAGCGTTTCGTTGCTTAAGCCTTACCATAACAGATAATTTAACAAACGTCATCATGACATAACTCACAATTAGGTAGCGGTCTGGCATGTTGGTAGCGTTTCGTTGCTTAAGCCTTACCATAACAGATAATTTAACAAACGTCATCATGACATAACTCACAATTAGGTAGCGGTCTGGCATGTTGGTAGCGTTTCGTTGCTTAAGCCTTACCATAACATATAATGTAATAAACGTCACCATGACATAACCCACAATTAGGTAGCGGTCTGGCATGTTGGTAGCGATTTGTTGCTTAAGCCTTACCATAACATATAATTTAATAAACGTCACCATGACATAACTCACAATTAGGTAGCGGTCTGGCATGTTGGTAGCGATTTGTTGCTTAAGCCTTACCATAACATATAATTTAATAAACGTCACCATGACATAACTCACAATTAGGTAGCGGTCTGGCATGTTGGTAGCGATTTGTTGCTTAAGCCTTACCATAACATATAATTTAATAAACGTCACCATGACATAACTCACAATTAGGTAGCGGTTTGGCATGTTGGTAGCGATTTGTTGCTTAAGCCTTACCATAACATATAATTTAATAAACGTCACCATGACATAACTCACAATTAGGTAGCGGTCTGGCATGTTGGTAGCGTTTCGTTGCTTAAGCCTTACCATAACATATAATGTAATAAACGTCACCATGACATAACCCACAATTAGGTAGCGGTCTGGCATGTTGGTAGCGATTTGTTGCTTAAGCCTTACCATAACATATAATTTAACACTTTTCCTTTTTGAAGCGGATAACCAGGTTATATTTAATTTCCTTATAAACGGTAATCATGTAAACAAGTTAGAGTTCTTTAACAACCATCAGGTTGCTAATATCTATGTAGAGCCAGCTGGATAGGAAAAAGATAGAAGGATATAGGAAGACCTAGACCAAACTATGTTAGTCAAATTATTAGAAATTTAGGTTGTGAAGGGTATCTAGAGCTTTTTAGATTAGCACAGATTAGAAAAGAAGTTAGAGCTGCGTCAAACCGACCTTAAGTAAGGTCGAAAACAAAATGATGATGACTATTTTTTTTATTAAAATGGAATATTCAAATCATAAATTTCGTGTAATTAACAGCTTCAAAACAGTTGTTAGCCTATCTTCACATACTGAGTTTCTAAAAAAGTTTACGTAAGTTATGGAATTGTCACATTAAGTTACTTAATGAAATTAGAATTAAGAAGTTTTAATGAAGTATGTTTTTCAATGTGTTCAATAATAGTTATGTGCAAATAGTATTCTCCATAAGGAATAGTCACTCTTAAGTTAGTTTTAGGTAATGACTGACGTATGTTATTAAATATTCTAATAACGCACAAGTAGCATTAGCATAAGGAAAGAAAGCATTTACAATTAATTTTACACAATAATTAATTTGAATGAAAAGCTTAAACAAATTTCAGATTTTATTAACTATGTTTAATAATTAATTGTTGAATAGATATTTACATATGTAATAAGTAGGCTGCACATTTCCGCTGGAGCACACGTGTAACTAAGTTCAACTACTATGTACGAGGAATGTTTAGTTCACAGGCTCTTGTCGCAAGGAAACCGCGTTTATCATATTCAAAGAAATAATGATGAATAACCACGGTGTATTAAAGAGGCAATTGTTTAAGTACAAAGTGGAATTTGCTGCCCTCTTGCCAGTGCATCCAACCCATGAGTAGGTTTGGATGCCGGCTAGCTTTACTAGATTGCAATATAAAGTGTTTTCGTAAACCAAGCGATACCGTTTGAAACTGGGAATGGCTCAGGTATGATGTAATTAAAAGTAAAATTTAAGTTCAATTACCGTGATTGTCGCTGCTGCATAAAGATATGAACGAAATTAGAGTGGTCATTATTTAAAGTTAATTAGTAATGAAATGTATCATAGAAAAATAAATAGTGCAGTTAATTAAAGTGTAATTTCCAAGTAGAAAAAAAATGTGCCGACTATCAGATTAAGGGCAATGTTTATATAATATTGAAAGTCAACTCCCCAGAATATGAGTGATTACGTGTAATTTTAGTGAATAAATTTTGTTTATATTTGAGCTTCAAAGACTGAGTTTTATTAATTTGGCAACAAGTTATTGAGAATATAGCAAAGTAAGTGTTAAAATAAGTGGAAATAAAAGTTTTGAAGCAGTATTAGGTCTCCAACCTTAATTTGCACTTTAGTGTAGATAAACCGTGTTTTGCTTCAATAGTGGCCACAAGTACTTGAAATGGCTTATTGCTCTATTTTATTTACAGTTATAGATTTAAGAGGAGGCACAGCACCACATCTACATTCCTTTGTTACCCGTAAGACAAGCGAGCCAGTAAGAAAAGAACGAAATCAGTAACGGAATTCTCGCCCAAATTATGCTAACAAGGAAGGGAAAGAAAGAAAATGAATGCCACGTTAATATAGTCGCAGATTGGGGGATTAAGAACCAAACAGAACACACCATCACCTTGAGAAATAAATTCGTATATATACAACATATATGCGCACAGAACACTAATCTGTCCAATGCAGTAAAATACAATACGTAATTAATAACACAGAATCATGAGTTGAATTGTTATGGGGTTTATTCCAGCATGTTTTCGCACTTTTATTAATCTTCTTTAGGAATTAAACCACTCACAGTTGTTAAAATCGTCTTTATTTACGTTTCGATCTATGACCTGGGATCGTTGTCAAAATAATAAAAATTGCAAGTTTGAGATTTATGACACAAATTGAAGGTGACTAATTTATTAATGTTTGACTTGAATACATTAGGTGAAAATTTTATAGTTTAAAAGAATGAGTGCCTTCAATTTGTGTTGCGCTCTGAGCGCGACTTTGAGGTAGCCAATACGCTTAACGTGAAATCAGCTGATTGAGGGGATGATTATTAAAGAAGTGTGCGATTACGTTCTATGTACAATGACGTAGTCAAACAAAAGAAACAAGAAAAAAGAAAGAAAGAGAAATTGACCGGGCTCAATCGGTGAGTGGGCGGGGCAGAATACCTACACAAATTAAATCAGGCCTGAAATAAAAGTAAACAAATAACAGACTCCTAGCCATAATCATACAATTTCTAATTTACAAAAAATAAAAATTATTTAGGTACAAAAGCATAATGGTACCACCAAATAAACCATCCGTAATTACAAGTTACACATATTTACAAGATCAACAAAAATCCTCCCTAACGTGGAGAGTTGCCGTTTTTAAGTGCCTACCCGTTATTTCGCAACACAACAAAACCCAAAAAGAACACTACAAACCACAGCTCTTAATGGTTGTAAATATAAAAAGTACACATGCCTCATTGGCAGGACAAAATCTTAACTAATAAAAATTTAGCACAAAAAATTAAAGCACATGGTAACCCAGCAGTTATACTCATCCTCATACGCCTACGATTACTTACAGTAATCTGTTTAAGGCCACCAAGTGTGGTAACCAAATGGTGTCAATTAGTACTTACGCATTCACCCTCGGGTTGCTGCCGTCGGACCGGATCTTACCGTATCTAACGACGGAGCGAAGAAGAAAGGCGCATGCTCCCACCTTGGGGTTGTCCTCCCATTACTACAAAGGGCGACCATCCATCGTGGCTTTAAGACCCACTGGAAGAAGCACGCTGCAAGGCGTGCGCGAAATTTTCATAAGGAAAATGAAACGAAGAAAATCAGAACGGATGTTTTCGTCGTGTGAGTTGAAAAGCAAAATGAATATTAATTTCGTTTAACTAATGATCAGAGTTCAACGTAATATTGTTGCTAAGAATTAAAACTGGAAAAATACGGTTTTATCGGATAGTACGCGGCTTCAGTTCGACGAATCTATCGATGGAAAACACATTAGAATCAATTATCGGATACATAGAACAAGTTATTGACTAGTTAATTATAGCCTAAACTTTACGTTGAGGAATTCTGAGAAATAGTATTTATTATGAATTAGGCGGTAGGATTTAGCAATAGAAATAGAATTTATATGAACGAAGAATGCATTAACAAGGGAAATGTTTTCTGAAAACAAAAAATATACCAATCTCTGAGGAGCGCCCCTTTCAGTTATGCATACCACGGCTAGCTCTAAAATCTGCTTCTTCATAGATACTTACCATCCTAAGTTCGCTCTTTCTCACATATATTGCCAAATAAAATTACCACTCAAATAATGCAACGAAACATACAACCTTTTATTCATACAAATTAAAATTTTCCATTACCAAGTAAATATTTACGCATTCGGATATACAGCTTCATAAAATATTACAATCACAATCATTAAATCCTTTTAAAACTCCATGTCTTTAATTTATTTCGACAGTTTTTGTTTTATATGAGTAGATGAACGCGTCTCGAAATCCTAAATTGACTTTTACTCTGGTGTCCATGGTGAGCTCAGTACAAACCCAGTTACTCTAAATGCCTAAATACGTCGCATCTTTGTTTAAAACAACCTTAAAGACCCGTTTACTCCTTACATCAAAATTTTTATGTCATTTATTTACACCTATAAATAATAAATACAAATTGTTCTTTACATATACCCTTCAAATGAGCTTTTATGTTCATAAAATACACCCCCAATGTGTCAAATCACACAAGCACAAAATAACAGCACAAAATGTTCAAGCAATAGCAATAAAAATTGATTTCGTTACTTGGACTAAGCTTTTTCCATCGTCACTTCTGAAGATGTTGTCCAAAAAACATCGTCGTTGCTTCCATACACCTCTCTGTTATACGTAGATCCAACCCATTTCCACTCGCTATCCAAGTCTCTGCAGACGTCTTCAATGTTTCAACCCAGATAATGGTCCAGACCACGCTAATCACCTTCCGTATCTATCAAACACCAAGCATCCTCGATCCAAACATTTCTCAGCACGCTTACCTTAGTAACGTCCCTCGTTAGTTCGTTGAATATAGCTACAGCACCGTCTACTAAAAATTACCCACTTGTGCAATGTCTGCTTTACGCTATCGATATTTAGTCTCACTATTCTTTCAAACCATCCGTTGTTTTCGTAGTTTTGTACATCGACCGTTAACTAAGTTTCTACAGAATTATGTTCCAACGTTCATTTCAGTTCCTTGAACTTGTTTATTTATTTGTCGGGCTTTTCTATGAAGCGATTGCCCGTTTGAAATCGTATTTTCCAAGTTGTTTAACTTATAGAATTTCTAAGGATTTGTATTTAACGAACGCTTTGTTTAGTTAAATGGAAGATATGCGTTTACATTATTGATTTTATATACCCAAAACCTCTCTTTATTATTTGATGAACTTGATTTACAACTTATAAAATATTAAAGCTAATTATGCATATCCTTGGGTTTCGCGTACTTCAAAGCTTCTACACATTATGCAAATTTAACATTCCGATTTATAAATACAAAAGTATGCTATTATCCGTCCGTATTCAATGTCAAAACTAATTAATTTGGCGCGTAAATAAATTATCCCTATTTCCTATATACACGGTCGTTACAAATTTATTTTCTTGACTTATCTATGCCTCTCAACCTATAATTTCCAAGACTATATATATATATATATATATATATATATATATATATATATATTACTCTAATTTAGACCAGGGTAGAAAATTAATAAACGACATCAAATAATTTTAATCACCGTGTATAAGGAAGCTTTGGGTACTAATACGCTTCATTTAAAAGCATATTGGATAAATTCGTCATTTACTTCTAAATATAGGGTTTATATTGTTTAGATAATGTTAAACACCGTGTATATCAAAGCAGTGTAAAATAGTACGCTTAATTAAAGACCTACTGTGTAGATTTAAATCATTCAATTAGAATGTAGGGTTTGTATATAATCATAATCAACGTTTAGAAGGAAGTAATCTAGAATTTCAGTAGATAATACGCATTATTAAAGCTGTGTAGCCTAAAATTTATTCGTTTCGTTAGAAATAAGGGGTTTAGATTATTCACTGGACGCTTTCTATAAAAAGAAGCCGAGTTAAAACGTTCAACTTGTATTCAATTTAATCTTTCCAAGTACTAAAGCTATCGAGAAATTATAAACGACGTGGGGAAGTCACGTAGGAGCCTTCAGCGTATTAGAACTAAGAACACCTGCAAAGATAACGATGTATATGATAGTCGATAAGCTTCAAGCTATATGAGTGTACGTAAGAAAGCAAGTTTGTGTTATAAAGACAAGCGAGATGAAATGCAAACTTGAAGGGGAACATGTATTCTGACGTATGAATCGACAGGCGGGGCTATAGCTAGTCTCTATAAATCTTTTAACATGAGAGGTGGAAGCATATCAGTTTCTGTGTAAAATTAATTAGTTGTTCTCGGACGTGATGCGAGGCGTGTGGAAATTTCTTAGATTTCAACTCGGACGAGTGCAAATTTCAGGAGAATCGTTGTGCCGAGCCGTCGGAAGGGAAAATTGAATGCAAATTTCTTAAAATCGTCCGTCGCGGAACAAATTCGACTCGCAAGCGAGCCATTATATAAGCCCGTGCTGGTAGGAGCTTGCTGCCTTTTTTTTTATTCGATACTTCAAGCAGACTACATGATAATTACGTGCTACGATAAAAGTTATTGTGCATTAGTGCACTTAGAGAAGATAGATAAAGGTAATAAAGTTTAGTTATATTTGCGGGTATTACAGTACCAATTATCCAAATTAGTAACGATAAATAAATAAATAGAAATATGCCGTTTTGGTATAGCGTGAAAGAATAATGAATTTCATTGCTATTTTTTGGGAGTGTTAGTAATCAAAAGTTATTCGTAAACGTGACTGGATCCACAAAATAAGATTTCGATATACATAGATGAGTTCCTGAGAACCCTGAAACCTTTTGGACGAATGGTGGTGTATAAAAATTTTTTTCAAAGGCGACCAGAAATCCGAAGATGTAAACATAAACCACCTGGAATGGTGGGGTTAGCCAGGACGATGTACATTGGAGCCACGAGTGCATTAACCTTCAGGTAACTTATGCAGTAAATTTGTATAAACAAAAATTTTAATCTTAAGGTAAAATTTTCTTGTATAAGTAGAAAGGAGCATTTATCAGGTTTATGCTTTTGATTATGATGAAAATTTGGCCTGTCTTTGAGCTCAATTAGAATAACCTGTTTAATTAACGTAAAGGGGTGGGAGATGCTCCCTTTTATTCAGACTCAGGTCTGCAAATAGTGTTTACTTAATTAGTATACATCCTACAAGGACTCTAATTCCGGATGCAAATTAAAATGATGACAAATTTGAACATGAAATTTTATGATGCTGAAATTTATGCTGAAATTTAATTTTGAAATTTTAATGTATTGTGAATATTGGTGTAAATAGAGTTAACGTTGATGCTTGTGGTAGGAGTGTGTTTTTTTTGAATGAATGAGGATGAAAGTTTTATCTAGGTGAGCAGCCGAGGCGGAAGGAAGTCAAGAGGCGATATTCAGGTAAGAAATCGATTATCAGATTAAATTCAACGGACAAGAGAGGATCACAGCAATATATATATATGCATATATAAAGTGCCATGCAAAAACACAAGTTCCGCATGTATAAATAATCATCTTGTATGATATAAGCGTATTGTAAATTAATAGCAAATAACAAAAGCTGTCTATGTAAAAATAATTGAATTTAAAATCGTTTAAAAACGCATTCAATGCGAATGTAAATCGATCATTTTAAGATAAATACAAAGCCATTTATTTTCACTTATTAATTATCAATACATCTTCGATGCGTTTAAAAATGCTCTTCATTTGCTGTAAATAGCATAGAATAGAGTTAGCTTTACGCATTTAGAATAAAAAACTAAAATCAATCTTGCTAAAAACCCCAATTTTAACCTTAATTTAGGGTGTTAAAACACGTTTTGCCGTAAAAGCAAATATTTTTTTTTTAAAATGCAACCAATTTGCATTGTAATGCCATTAAAGCCTTAAATTAATCATATTAATTACCCTGTATAATATATAAATTCAATTTAAATAAAGCATGTTCCTGAAAGTTGGAGAGAAATTGAGAAGAAATTCGTCAACTTCTTTGAACTTATTAATAAATAAACGTTTATTCTACAAAGCGTCCGGAACAATAAAAAACCCATAAAATCAAACAAAAATTAATAAAGATTATTTATCACCTTTCGCAGTTACTGGATTAGTATGCGACGCCACAATAATTTTGGGTGCTAAAACAGAGACAAACAATGCACGTCACTAATAATTGGAGTTCGATAACGAGGTAATAAAACGCCACGATTTTGAACGCTAATAAAGATTTTTCAGAAAATTACGTAAGATAGGCGTGTGTTATTTAGAAAGCAATCATGTAAATACTACTACATTCTAGAAAATAGATAATTTTGTATATAAATGAAAACTTTTATTAAAAACATTCATTCATAAATCGATCGCAAATGTTCATTTAAGTCGCGAGCTGTTGCTTTACGAATATGATATTTGAAATATGCAGTGCGAACACCTTAATTTAATAAATACCATGTTACAATGAATAAAGATGTGATGTTTTAAATGTAACCTGCATAAACAAATTACTATACAAATTATTATATTTAATTATATACAATGAAGATGGGAAATGTTTCGATATAAAAAACTATTATAATTTTTATTGAATAATTAAATCGGTTTCTAAATGGAGATGTAAATAATATGAAAATCTTATAAGCTGATTTGGACGTCAATTGAAAATAAGAAGACATTTAATTACGAATTAAAGAGAAAACGCGCTTCGTGGATTTTGCAAGTTCAATTTTTTTAAAGTATTGTTTATAACTGACAGTTGTTATTTAAATCTAAACTAGAATAAGTGTTCATATAACACTTAATTTTTGTAAGGATCTTCACAAAAAAAGTTTGTGTTCAGAGTTTGAAACACTCTGACCTTTTAATAGATTATCTGTCTAGGATTTTTTTGGCCAAACAAACATTACAAGCGCGAGAATCAAAGCTAGGTAAACTATCCGTAAGAAAAGAGATTTAGTTTTGTAAATTTAAGATAAGGTAAGGCACACTTTTATAGTTAAGTAAATAAGTATTTGTTAGAAATAATTTTATGTATGAAAGAAACGATGTTGTAAATGTTCTATATGCTTTTGTATGAGAGAAAATATTTCATACTGTATAAATGCTTTGTGATATTGTTCTTTGATTTCATTTTTGAAAACTCCAACATTTCCATTGAGCTAGCCAGGCAGAGTTGGAAGGGAGGGTAAGTCAACAATTTCAAATTTTACAATTTGCTGTATCTGTATCACAGCACTCTTCTAGTGACGCCTCAACGTGCGGCGTTGTCACAGCAATATATATTAGCCTGTGTTCACTTTAGAGACAATAAATTATTCTCCACAACATCGTTAAAAGATAGAATAAGCATCTTGGAGATGCAACACCACGGACGATCGGCCTCACCTGTATACAAACAATAAACTCACCTGCAAGAACTTTGATAGTTTGCGTATATTGTTACGAACAGGATTTTACTCTATTTTGTATTGTTCGTGACAACCTTTACTACCTTAATTTGGTCTAATGATTAAGTTTCATGGCTTAATGATTAAATGGTCTGTGGCAAATTTTAAACACTTGTATGCTTGATTTTAGTTATAATGAAATGTTTCTAACACAAGCCAAACAAAAACCATTGTTGAGTGGCTCACAAATGAAAAATTGCATGGAATGAGTTGGAGCTCATCAAACACAATCCTTGGAAGTTGGAAAAGCAGCGCACAGTAACTCGCTCTGATGAATCTTGTATTGAACTGACAGTAGGTAAAGCTAGAAGATTAGAATAAACTGGGAGACCTATAAAGGGTTTTGGTTTTAGTTATGATTTTAGAAATTATATCTTCTTCTGGTGTAGTTCAACATGACTTTCTAGATGGTTATAAATGATTCGAAAACATTGGTAAATTACACCAATAGGGTTACGGCTAATTCATTTAAGAAATGCAATTTTTATTTTACATGTACTCTTGATCTAAAGAAGTACTATTTTAGTTTACCATTGTAATTTATGTTGTCCATTCTTAAAAGTTGTCTAATTCATTGTGGTGGTTTTAAGGTAAGAAATGATATTATCTCATTTGTTTTCTAAATTGTTTTAGTTTTATGATTTATTTGTTTTAATTAATAATGAATAACGTTAAAACCTTTAACATTGTTGCCATGGAAGGAAAAATATTCACACGTTAAATAATGCCGATTCAGGAAATGGTATAACACTTTTTTTGGTTTATGTTAACGTGTTATAGAGATAATTTTATATTTGTTAGCTAGAGAAAACAACAACAGTAAATTCAATTTGCAGTCTTAATTCATTTTTCCAAACTCTGCTAAAGATAATTTCCAGTTCATTTGTGAAAAAAATGCGTCTGCTGGAAACTTTCGAAAAAGATCAAAAGCTTGAGTAGGTACAGTTAATTTTTGAATAATTAGGTATCGAACTTGACTAATATGATTAGTTAAGTAACGTTCGGCATTATGTCCTACCAGGTTGGTAAATTTTACTTTTAGGAAGAATTGGTTCATGAGGTAACAACTTCGTGTTGACTAAGAAACCTTTCTGTCTTAACCAAATCCATAAATTTCCATTAAGATCTGGTTAATGCAACTGAATTGAATTCTAGATATATGATTTTAGTTGTTTTCGAGGTATCTACAGTTCACAATTGCTCCTCGGCTATTTATAATATAAATTTTAAAAGTACATCCACCTGCAACTGATGAACAATTTTAACTGTATAAACTTATAAACGTACCCACAGTACGTTCTTGTTATTAGTTTTAAGAAACTAAAAAGTAACTTTGTTGGCTAAAAAGTTTTTCATTATGATAAATATTTTTAGGAACGTTGGTATGTACCCGTACTTAAATTTTTAATTGTACAATAGAGTAAAATGTTTTATACATTTGTGTTTTTACCACTAATGTAAAGGTAATAGTTTTCAGCCGTTCTGTATTAAATTTGTATACAGGT
The DNA here is from genome assembly GCA_036346225.1 of Platerodrilus igneus. Classification (NCBI taxonomy): domain Eukaryota; kingdom Metazoa; phylum Arthropoda; class Insecta; order Coleoptera; family Lycidae; genus Platerodrilus; species Platerodrilus igneus. Next base: position 509,270 of record JARFIW010001304.1, read on the forward strand.
AACGTAGCATTTAATTTTGGAAAACTTTCACGTACAGCTAGCAGTTTCGAATAATTATATTAACGTTTATTTCAGGTTTGTTTTGAATTAGTATTATTCAGCATGTGAATCTCAGGCCTGAATCACATTCCTGGCCTTGGATTTTGGTATCCTTTTGTTACTCCTTCTGGGGTTTCACATAGCAACCCTCTATTTTGAGATTAGAGGGCGTCCAAGATAATTCCCGATTGAGACTGGTATATCCCACACGATAGTATTCCGGGACCTTCTTCGAATACTTATACCACCTCTTCCACAGAATTACAGAATTAGTAGGCAACCATTCTTGTTGGAACAGCTGAGGTTTTCGGTACTTTATCGAAACCAGAGTTTTTAGCGAAGTACTTCACAGAGCTTCTTTGTGATTACATGGATAGGTTTTCGGGGCCAAAACTGCACGCAACACTTTTTTACTACAAGCGAGCAAAATATTTGCAAACACCAAGAAAACTGTTTTATTTAACATAAATATTACACAATAATAAAAAAAATATCTTCTTATTTTTGCATAGCAACACGCATATGACTATTTGTAGTTAGCGTAGAATTGACATGTGATAAAATTCGTAAAAAGTATTTGAAAAATATTTATTCACAGCGTAGTTTATTAATAAAAAAATGTTAATTCTTTTTTCTTAAGATTAATTTTAACAGCCACTATTGAATAAAGAACACTGTCCTAAACTGGTCTGTTATGAGGCTGGTATTTTTAAATTGTATAGTAGTATGAAATAAATAAACATACCTACCGCATAAATGGGATCCTGTTCCTGATGTTGATCTGCATTGAGGCAGCACAGCAGCAACTCCCAACAAACGAGGACGTGGTGAAGGAGGCGAATAAGGTGGACCTGGTGGCAGAGGTGGCAATGGAATCGGAGTTGAGTCTGATTTGTGTGGTGGACCTTAAACATTATACATACATATAAGTTTGCATAGTGATATTTCTTACAATATAAAGTTCTGGTGTGGCGAATTTATTTTGCGATCACCTGCTGTTATTTAAAAATTTTCAACAATAGCAAGTCCTTGAACTGTTCTAATGTAAACGACTAGAGTTTGATCGATTTCCTTGCTATAGATTGATTATCTTGTTTGTTATATCGTGGCGTGATGTAGTTTTGGGCTTTGGTTGTTTGCAAGATGTTTCTTATCGTTTCGTAGGTGGTATTTTGGTTGTCAATTTGGATAGTTCTAAATTATAGAACTAAAAAGTGTATTAACCTTAGAAGCCGTATGTGATCTTTGTTTTAAGTGAAAGTTTAATTTTGCTGTGTTCAATCAGCGGTAAGTTTTTGAGTATTTATAAAATTTTAATTCTTTCGTACAACGCTAATAATTATAGTACACTTACGAATTTTGATTATACGTTCGTATGTAAAGGTTTAATTGTCGAACTGTGTTTATATGTTATTGTAATTATACAAGAATAATAGATGGGAGTTGCATCAAGTTAATTTTATTTGTGCTAAATTTAGTTGGTTTTGGAGATCATAAGACGGATATTAAACACCTGGGCGATAACGATTAGTTAAAGTTGCTTTGTTTTAGGCTGATATCGTTATTATACTGCATCCGCACTACTCTTACAGAAGGTAAGTATTATTCTTCCACGCTCCTGGAGGTATGTTACTTTATCTTAATTTGGATTCTCACAAATTTTTTCATTTTTTGTATTCGAGTTGCGTGCTTTTTGTGAAATATTTCATTAAAATATGCATGTTTAATTTCAATTACCTGCTATCAATTTGGGTATTTCTTAGAAATCAACCTCGATATGTAGTCTTCCATGATATGAATTGGTTCTCGGCATCGTGAATTGCAGAACAAATTTGATAAAAAAATTGTGGACGCATAGCAAAATCAACAAAATCAGCTTCCTATTCATTTAAATCCAACTTCGTGAATACTTGAAAATTGGATTGTGTTACATAGATTTGATACGATTTTAATAACTAAAGCTCGAACACATCATCAGTAGATTTTAGTTGAAATATCTATTTTTAATTGTTATATGTAGCATTAGTTGTATTAATTGTACTCAGTCCTAATACCTTTACTTATTTGCGATAAAATTCGAAAATAAATATTAATTTTTTATAAAGAAATTCTGCGAACCTTTGTCTTAAATGCTACAAAAGAATTTAGTGAGATGTTATCCATCTCGTTATTCCACTTGAAGAATAGTGATACGAATACCGCTCTTATCCAGCAACATTCTCGACAACCTTTCCACTTGAACAAATAAGAACGACTGATTATCTTTCTAGGTGGAAAACTAGTAAGTTATTCGAACGCCTGTCTACATGCATAAATAAATAAGATAACAAAAAACTTGAATGAAACTTTAAAACATTATGAATAAAGACTACAGCGTGTTCGTTTACCCTAAGATAAGGATTACACAGGGTATTATGATTTTATTGAAATTTCGTATAAGAAAAATAGGCGTAAACATTGTAAAATTAAAACGTCAAAATTTTCTCTAAAAAAAAATGTTACTCCGTGGTGTGCAAATCTATGAAAAATTATGTAGATTCTTAAAAAGACTTTTAAATACCATTAAAGAACGAGTTGTGCAACAGGATTATGGAAAGGTTAACAGCAAGGTCTTGTAAAGTATATTTTTAATTAATATGTAGAAAAATTACGACTATGGTTTGGTTGTGATTCTATTTTTATATTTCATTGTTATGCTACACTTGTGTGTATGTTTGCAAGTGTTTTACTTGCCTGGCCGTTTTGCCTAATGATAGGTAATTTACTTAAAGAAATTTTCAGTTAATTATGTTGTTAATCACATTGCTGTGTCATTAAAGCAGGTCAATATAATTACATGGATCACTGATAAAAAAAAAACATGTTTATGTCAAAGTTTGTGAATAGCTCTTTAGAATTTGACAACCGACATTTTATAACATATTACAATTATTATTATTTTTAAATAACAGCGATTAATTACTTATCGATAAGCTCAACTTCTGTTATCCACTGTTGCATATGTATGTAGATAGCTGCCTAATTATGTATATAAACTTCTGAAAATATATTAAACGCTTATATGCTCGCTCACTACTCTTTACAACAAACTTCTAATAATTCTGTTGCTTTGTAAATTAAGTAGTTATTTAATTAACCAGTGATTGCTTCAGCAATGAACTATATATTAACCTGTTTTACTTAGGACTTTTTCAATGTTGGTCTGGTAGCGTTCTATTGGCTCGCTTAATAGAAAACAATACTATTATAAAACTAATCAATAACTCTTTAATTGACTTACCTACCCCCTCTAATATTTCAATATGATGAAACTTCGGATCCATACTTTTTTCAACCAGTTAAATAGCTAGTCTATGTATTTTAAAACTTTATCAAGATTTTCATTAAATTTCTCAACAACAAAGTACTATTATCAGAAACAATAAAACTTGGTGGATAATTTAATTATAGACATCATTGTTTATACAATTGAAATACAAATGTTGTAATCAAGTAATCCTTTTTGCATCTAGAAAACTCTGAAAACTCCATGTTGACAGTAACGCTAATTGATCCCCGCGTTCTAACAAAACTAAAAAAAGTCCTTATTAATTATGTGATAAAATTTCCGTGTATTACATTACATTACAGTTTGAAAAAGTCATAAATTTAAAAATCCCAATTTTAAATCAATTCTTTTTAACCGAGTGAAATACCTTGTATAAAAAATTAATCGTTACCTTAAAAACGAGCTTCATTTTATTACCACTAAATTAATTATGTAATTGACCTCCATGTGCAGATGGTTTAAAATCAAAAATAAAAATATTCATTCTTGTTAAAAATACCTTAAAATGCGTACTTTATTAGGATGCAATGCAATTGCAAGCTTCAATTAATTAATGCAAATTAATTTTAAAATATAAATTCAAAGTCACTCATTTCATTTCCATAAAAATATTCGCTTCACTTGCCGTAAAAGTAAATATAATTGCATTTGCAAAGCATAGGGATGCATTTATGAGCCCTTATTATGTAATTAAATTTATTTTAAGAGTTTTAAATAAAACCATATTCTAGAATTTTCGAGCATATTATTAATAGACAAATTTGTCATCAATTACTAAGAAATACTATTAAAAGCCTAATAGTTCGCATAAAGAAATGAACGCCCTGATAAAAAAAAAACACGCTAACTTTATAATGTAATAAAGGATTAGATACATTAGTTTTATTGATCTATGTATTACAATAAGACAGTACAAAACGCGACCATTACCCTTATGAATGAGACAAGGATAAACGGTACGCTTTACATAAACATAAATCATAAACTGACACTAATTGGATCGTTAAAATGTGAAAGCAGTGTAAATTCTTATTAATCTTACATCACCCACGATGACTAATGCTTCTAAATGAATTGGGAAAAATCTTGAATGTAACGCTTAGGGATAATTCTTGTATATAAACAGAAGTAATTGACAATTCAAGCATAGAAGTTATCAAAGGCAATTATTTGATGAAGCATCATTGTTTTGTAATTTACTGAGAAAATTGAACCTTCTTCGATAAAAGAGCTACTCCAAAGTTAATTAATTAAAAATAGAAAATGCACTTTTGTAAACTAATAAACTGATAGAGATTTAAGATGAAAATGGGAAGCTTTTAATACCGCTAATTACAGTTGGCATTGTACCTTATTAGGTATAATAGTCACTACTAGTATGCTTTGCAGTGCTGCCACTAGGTGGTAGCCGTTGTATGCGCTATGTTTATTTATTTTAAGAGAGTAAGCGTGTGTCAGACCAAGCGGCGATCTACTAACACTCATGTTTAGCTTTCTGTTTAATTAAATAAAATACTTTTGAATGTATCTTATTTTGATTATTGGCCGTCCTGAGAGAAAGCTCACATTACGTTGGATATAACATTTTAACAAGCGCTATATAACCATAAGAATTGCACGTATAAATTTTAGATTTCTTTGTTTATAACTGATAAAAATATTCAAGTATTTGTAAGCTGGAATAAGTCCTAATCATATCATTTTTTGTAGGCAGATAGTTTGAATCAAATTTTAAGATCGAAGTTCGAAGTATTTTGACTTTTAATAAATTATCTGTCAAGAGTTATTGGCCAATCACCCATACAAGCGTTGTATTGAAAGATAAGAAAATTAGTCAGCTATTAAGTAAAGAGGATTAGATGCCTTTTAACAAAGATTGAGTAAGGAATATTTTAATAATTAAGTAACTCGTAGGAATGATTTTCTGTAAACTGTTTTATAAATTCTTTGTTACGTTTATTTTACGATAGTAAATTAAAACCTACCCTTTTCTTACATTATTCATTCACGTAGATTCCGCTTCAATACGCACCCACCATCCTGTATATTTTACCTTCCTACAATAAGTATATTTTATTGAAATTTCGTCTATACCCATTTGCTACGAATTTGAAAAGTTTACTTTAATTTAAATAGTTTGTACTTTGCTTTCGGTGTCTGCTGGCTTGCTACACATTGTTATAGAGTAAAATTAATTCTTATACTGCTACGACCAAAAGATTCGTTGAAATAAGGTATCGTATTACTTGATAAAGCGTGTTTCTAAGTTTCTGTTTAACACCTGTGTATGATAACGCGGGTATTGCATTTAATTCCCGCTAGAAAACGAGTTGATTAGTTGATTCGTTCTGCAGCTATTCGACCAAAAATACTGGTTACATTTTGGTTCTCTATAAAAATTCGTGCACACACCACTGTGTGGTAAGTATTTTTATTGTTTAAAACATGTACTTTTCTTTTGTAAGGAGTCTAATTTTTGCCTGTACTTTTTGTAGCTCCTTCCGGCGAATAGAACCGCCTGTTGTCTTAGCCTTGTTTAATGAGGTGTTTGCCCCTTTCTTTTATGAAGGGAATACATGAGGTACGTGATCCAAATTCAATTTACTCTGCCATGCCCTTAGGGAGGATGTGATCAATCCCACGCTGCGGACTCGAGGTTGAGTGATTAGTCTCTAGTTTCTTATATGGGTACTGGGTAACGATCACAATAGTATGTGTATAAAGTCTTATTGATGCCTAAAGTGTGGATGTGTAGAATGATAATCTTTATGCGTACGATGGTATTGACTAGTAATTTTATACTAGTTATTAACTTCTTTATGGGGACAATTTTATTTGGGTACATCTAGGCTCACAACAGCATTGATTAGTAATTTTACATAAGTTATTAAATTCTTTATTGGAACATGTTAGTTGTTTATCAATATGACATTATTTATTGATTCCTGTATTGTGACATTTGTATGTATTTTATTTTAGGCTTACGATGATAATTTAGAGCTGTTGCTTTTAGTGTGGGAATTTGGTTTTTCTTTTGATAATTAATATAGGGTAGTGATCTAAAAACTACAGCTCGCTATTTTAAGCAGTAACTTTCTTTGTTCCTCCGGATATATGTATATTGTGGTTATAGAATTTTTTTGTTTGGTAATACTACGCTTGTAGGCCTATCCAAAAGATCATGTATAATAGTGATTCTTTTTGTGTTTATTTTCTGTACTACTGTGCGTTTGTAACAAAAATTTTTTAATTAGAGGTTTTTTTTATGTTTTGTTGTGAGTTATGAATAAGTGCGTGTATTTTTTTATTGCAGACCTTTTCTTTATTTTTATAGTTATAATACCTCGCCAACTGAGCCCGGGCATTCTTTCATTGTTCTGCCAGCTACGTCGATGTACGTATCATCCTTCGTATAAAGGAAAAATGTTTTTGAAAGTATAGATGTTGTTAAATTTAGATATTAAGTTCCTAAGGATCACATAAGAATCTGGCTTTCTCTATATGTCAAAAATTGACCTTTTGTTATCATCATCATTAGGTCTTCAGTCCTAGAACTGGTTAGACGCGTACCATCATTGTTCCCTATTCTGAACTAACCTACAGATTTCCCTGAAATATGCACAGTTTGCATCTATAACTTGTAACCGGTTTTTTTTTTCTCTAAAAGCACCAGCCCCACGTTGTGAGCCAGTGTTACGTTTTTCTTAAATGGGCGCCAGTGAAGCGTTTTTCTTATTATTATATATATCTGACTCTAGACGTTGGGTGTCAGCAAAACGAAGTCTTCCGACGTAACTAGGGGTCTATTCCTTGGGTAGAGCTATGAGAAATGGGGGGGTAAGTCGAAATCTGTTGGTGGGTCATACTCAAACTAAAACAAATAGGCGCCACCAAGTCCGGACTGATTCACGTTAATGGCATGGCATATTTCTAAGGGCGGACGTGGAGACTCAAAGAAAGAAAGATCGACTTCGATGTCAAAAACCTGTCTTAACAGAATAAGACGCTGTTCCTGTAAGAAAGTATAATAATTAGATTAATAGAAAATTGGAACACTGTTTGTGTCCCGCAAACATACCTAAAGAAATATTAAAAAGATATTTTCTATATAAGGTTGGCATCAAAATTCAACTCTTAAAGATATTAATTTCCTGTGGTTAGGTTTGATCACATTTGATCAAAATAAAAAACTTTAAGCTTGGACTAATAATTTACTAAAAAGAATCTCTTTTTTTTTTTAAATAAAATGCAATGCAACAAAATTGAATAAATACTTGAATTACTTTGTAAATTTTAAAGTAAGGTTTATCAACCTTATTCATGATCAAATATATTACAGCAAGGTGTAACTTATTACACAAAGATACTCTAACCCGTTCAGATCTGTTCAGGTCGATTACATTACAAAAGTTACTATACAAATTTTCCTCTTTAAGTTAAAAGTACTAGTTTTAGTTTCAAATGAAAATGATCACAAAAATATTCTTGTTTTCAAAAGTGGTAGTAACGCAGAGCTAAGCATCTGCTTTCAAGGATACGTGTGTCAGCAGCATACTCCAGACAAACAAGTGACGTCAGTAACACCTGTTGTTGTAACTAACAGTTTATACTGAAGCAACGTGTTGTTTCTTACAAAATCAAATGAGTGAATTTTAAGTTTGACACTGGGAAATCCAGCTTAGCAATAGTTGAAACAAATATCATATTCGTACTTCTACACATCGGAACAAAATAGCATGTTTCTAAAGTGAAACACAAAAGAATTTCTTAGATCTACTACGAACCAAACAAAACTGCATTCCTAGCCTTGATTAGGTACTTGTTATACCATGCGAAATTTACTGCATATATTCTACCAAGGTAGCATCTTTAATCTGTGTAACAAACGATCCTCTTTAAATTAGATCAACTTTCCATCTTCCAAGTACACCGTACACGTCGTAAAATGAAGTGGTTTTCTTTAAGTCGATTAAAGTTTTCAAATTTCTAAGTGCATCGTAGATTGTAGTGATGTTTCTCGTCGCCTAATATCTCGTCGCCTAATATCTCGTCGCGCTAAACAAATTTTCCCTAAATTAAATAAGATAATAACGTTTATACTTTACCAACCGCTATTCAGAAAATGTGCTCACTCATTAAAATTGATACGCAGATTACTCGCCATCGTTCTTTCATACATCTTGTTACTTCTTCCACGTATGGCCGAGTGATCATCATACTCGGTCGGACGACCGGAGGATCCAAGGGGGAGGTTGTCACACCTAAACGCGCCTGCGACTGGCTGTGGAATACACCGACATCTAACCACAAATAGACTAACAAATCAAGATGCTGTTTTAATGTATTATTTTACTTGTTAAATGTATTACAACGTTATTTAATAAAAGTGTTTTATTATTTTCGCACTATTTAATGAAGGGATTTATCAACCAAAAATAAAATTGTTACAAACTGTCTGATCTAGGTCTACATCTACCTCTTTTTTTCTATCTCTGCTTGTAATATATACCATACTATTCCCCAAAAATGCCTTAAAACGTATTCCGCCCTTCTATTTCTCTTTTTCCCTAGATATCCTTGTTCCCCTACTATTTCTGTAACTTATTTGTTATTATCTTTGTCTGTCCATGCTATCGTCCTCATACATCTGAAGCACAGCATTTCAAAAGGCTGATACCGCTTTTCTGTCTGCGTTTCAGACTGCCCATATTTCATAGGTATACTGTGCTGTACTCCACACAAATGCTTTCAACAATTTTCTTCTTGTTCTATGTTTGTTGTCTTTCCTCATAGGCGCTGTTCTTTCTTGTTAGATGCAGTTCGATCACCTTCTATTGTTTTACAGTTATATGCCCTATTTCTCCGACCTTCAATGGTTGTGAAGGGAGGTAAGCAACCTGTGGCTGCCAAGTTCCCCCAACACTTAACCATTTAGCGATTTAATATATTTTCCAATTTATCTTTTCGCATAGTCAACATTAGTCGCAGATATTTCGCAACCAACAACTAGTTGTTTATACTAATCATCAGATTTATCTGCGCTTATTTTTTCGTCATTAGGTTTTCCGTCTCAAAACTGGTTGGACACGTACCTGCACTTATTTATATTCTGAGCTAGCCTACATAATTCCCTGAAATTCTCACACAGCATATGTATTTAGCTCGTTCCCCTTCTATTGTTTTCTAATTTTATGCCCTATTTTACCGAGATTCAGTGAAGGAGGTTAAGCAACCTGTGGCTACCAAGATCCCCTAACACTTAGACATTTGCCGAAATAATGTTTTTCCAGTAAATCTTTTCACACACTTAACATTATTTGAGAATATTGCCCAACCAATTCTTGTAGTTACTTATAATAATCATCATGTTTAAGCACAGTTATCTTTTCGTCATTAGTTACCCATCTTGGGATTGGTTGGATGCGTACCTCCATTGATTTCTATTCTGGGCTAACCTACACATCTCCCTGAAAACTCTACAGCCTACATCTTTTACTATCTGTGTGCAGTAGTTTAATCTAGGTCTGCCTCTTCTTCTCTTTTTTCCTATCTCTGCTTCTAATATATTCCGCACTATTCCCTCATGCCGTAGTATGTTGCCTACCATCATATCTCTCCTATTTTTTTACCGTTTTCCACATATTTCTTTCTTCCCCTACCATTTTTAGTACCTCTTCGTTCTTAACTTTGTCTGTCCATGATATCTTCATCATACTCCTGTAGCACCTCATTTCAAAGGCTTCTACCTTTTTCTTGTCCGCTTCTCCTACTATCCAGGCTTCACAGCCGTACAGTGCTGTGCTCCACACATATGTTTTAAGCAATCTTTTCCTTGTTTCTATGTTTGTGGTATTTGAGCACAGTAGTTGCTTTTTCTCGTTAAATGTAGCACGACCTTGTGCTAATTTTTGTTTTATATCTTTTGTGCTTTACCCATCTTGCGTTATTTGGCTTCCTAGGTAGCAGAAATCCTTAACCTTTTGTAAGTTCGTGTTAAATACTTGTATTCTTGTTTTTGATTTATTTTCCCCACCTTCGCAAACTAGAACTTTAGTTTTAGTTTTGTTAATTTTCATACCGTATCTCTCTGTTAGAACCGTTTCCATTTCATTAAGAGCAGCTTCTAACTCTTCCTTGCTAGACGCTAATACCGCTATATCATCTGCAAATCTAAGCATATCACTTTTTTGTCCCTGCATAGTAATTCCAAATGTCTTCCTGCATTTGACAGTATTCATTGCCTCTTCTATGTACAAGTTAAAAATCAATGGGGATAGGGCACATCCCTGTCTCACCCCTATCCTAATGTTTACTTTTCTACGTTCCTGCTCTAATTCTATTACTGCTGTTTGCTCTTTGTATAAGCTTGTACTATTCGTCTATCCCTATGACTCATTTCAATCTTTTTGAGTATTTCAAACACTTTTTTCCAATTTACATTGTCGAATGGTTTTTCCAGATTTACAAACCCTATATACATGCTTTCCCCTTTTTCTATTGTTTTCTCCATTATCACTGTCAGAGCTAAAATAGCCTCCCGTGTTCCCCTGTTTCGCCTACACCCAAATTGGTCTTCTCCTAGTATTTCTTCCGCCTGTTTTTCCATCCGTCTTTGCACAATTCTAGTTAATATTTTTGACACGTGTGCTGTCAAACTTATTGTTCGAAAATTTTCACATCTATCTGCGTCTTTCTTTTTTGGTATAGTTACCATGATGCTACGTTTGAAATCTTTGGGTATCTCGCCTGTCTCATACATATAGCTTACAAGTTGGAAGAGACGTTCTGTTACTGCTTGTTCAGCGGCTTTTAGAGTTTGTGCTTGCACCTTGTCTGTACCCGGCGCTTTACCATTTTTCAGACTCTTTAATGCTAATTCAAACTCGTCTTTAAGTATAGGATATCCCAAGTCATCATTTTCAATGTCTGATTCCTGTTCTAATGCAGTTAGTTCCTCTCCTGCATATAAATTCCCTATATATTCTTGCCATCTACCCTTTTTCTCTACGTTTTCTATAATGACGTTTCCTTGTGCGTCCCTTATATTTTTGCTATACGGTTTTATATCCCTAAATTTCATTCTAATTAATTTGTATGCTTCATCTGTCTTTCCTATTTCCATCTTTGTTTGTACCTCTTTGCACTTTTCATCAATCCATTGTTCTTTAGCTTTCCCGCATTTTCGAATAATTTTCAATTTTATGGATTTGTATCTGTTTTCCTGTTTCGTCTGATTTATTTTTGTATTTTCTTGTTTCTTCTATTAAATTCACGATATTCTTTGTTATCCATGGTTTCTTATTTTCTTTTTGTGTATACCCCAGAATATCTCTGGCCGCCATGTCTTCAGCAATTCATTTCACTTTTTTTCGAATTTTTCTTGAATATCTTTATCTTTTAGTTTCTCTAAGTCCAAGTGCCTTAAGTGTAGCCTTCATAATTACGATGTTGTGGTCAGTATCTATATCTGCTTCTGGGTAGCTTCTACAGTCTTTTACTTGATTCCTAAACCGTTGTCTAACAAGAATGTAATCTATTTGATATCTTCCTATATCTCCTGGCATCTTTCACGTATATCATCTACTAGCATGATGTTGAAATAATGTGTTTGATGATTAAATTGTTCTTGTCGCAAAATTCTACCAGCCTATTTCCCCTGTCGTTTCTCGTGCCTAAACCAAATAAACCTACTACCGCTCCTTCCCACCCCTCACCTACCACGGCATTAAAACCCCCCGTAATTATTAAATTTTCATGTCCTTTTACGTATCTTAATATGTCTTCGATATCTTTGTAGATGGCTTCTACCTCCTCGTCACTGTAGCTAGAGGTGGGCATGTATACTTGTATTATTACTGTGTTTACCGGTTTAGATTCTAATCTAACCATGAGTAAGTACTCTTTCGTTCTTTTGTAAGTAATTTTCTACACAGTATCCTATCTTTTTCCGCATAACTATCCCCACACCCAAATTCCCTTCCTCTGCTCCTGTATGAATTACCCTGAAGTCTCCACTCCAAAAATCCCCCGCCTCTGGCCACCGAACTTCGCTGATCCCTACTATGTCTAGTGATAACCTATTCATTTCGATTTCTAGGTTCTCTAGCTTACCTACTTGCTTCATACTTCTAACATTCCACGCTCCGACTCGCAGAATGTTCCCGACTCTTATTTTTAACTTTCCGATCGCATCCTCCGAAGTAGTCCCCTCCCGGAGATCCGAATGGGGGACTATTTTAACTCCGGAATCTTTTACCCCAGAGAATGCCATCATGTTTGTAACAATTTAAGTACGCTGTGGTGGTTTCCCGTTGCCTTCCACATCGCGGTAGTGTGTCTTAGACTGCCATACCGACCCCTATGGTCTCTGCCAATCTAAGTTTTGTTATATAAAACGATTTTTCCTACAAAAATAAAAAATGCTCTTATGCTGAGTTCACTTCATTTTATGTACATTTTGGTTTTTGGAAATATAATGCTCAATCCATCAAAAAGAGCAATCGAATAATTCATAGGCACTCAAGGAAGAATATTCCAGAACAAAGAACGTCACAAACATGTGGCATAGCCTACTAAACAAATCAAGCTTACAACGCAAGAAAGGCGACAAAACACCATTGAAGACTACCGACCGCTGACCACTGTCTCACTATAGTATAGCCCAAAAAAGAAAGCAAACAGGAAAGGCAAGCATATACCAGACAAATTGACAAATCAATACAACTAGTTTGCTGCACACTTGAAAACATTCAAATGAGGTTTAACAGTTTATTCATCCTATCTTTTATCTCAGGTTATAGATTCTCTCATCAGATGCAAACAGTTTAAAATTGCACAATTTCTTTAACGACAGCTCTTGAGTATTTAGCAATACCTTCAATATCACTTTCAGCTTAACCTCTTGCAACAAATACTCGTACTTAAATGTCACAGGATATCTTTGCAAGTTTAATACGTAAACGTTCAAGTTTAGAATGTACGGTAAGCTCCTTTAAAAACTTTTTACATCCACTAATTGCCGACGCTACCCAAAACCCGTCTAACGTAGCCAAAATAACGCTAAATGAAACTAATATTTTGCCATTAGAAATTCGTCTAGCAGTTTTTGAGGAATTGTTAAAAAAGCATGACTTTATTCATTCAAAAATAATAGAGCACGGCACTGAAGTTAATCTCCAAGCACATTGTGACTATTATAGCGAGTTTAAAAACAACTATTTTCAAACGTTAACTGCGGCGAAGTCTGTACTACTACAAAATCGGTCTCTGGTTCAAGAAATTCGATATATTTCAAACCGAACGTCCATTTCTATGCCTCAATTATCGCCTCATGTTAATATTGCTCACACAAATACGCAACCTTTAATCGAAATTGCTCAAGCTACCTCACAAGGCGACTCTATCAGTGTCGTTCATTTTCCTCAATAAATAACACTGCTACAAACACAACCATCTAATTTTGAAGCACGATCAAACTTGGTAAAGCTACCAATTTTGCAAATGAAGTCCTTTAGTGATAACCCAAAAACATTTTTAACTTTTTTCGACGGCTTCAAATCGCTCGTACATAGTATAAAAAACAGAATTTAGAACATTCAAAGATCAATGGAACTTTTAATATCAACCAAACTTACGAAGTAAGTTAGGTTAATAAGATCGCTACGTCGCCGTCGTCGCCGCCGTCGTCCGTTGCACGTTTTTTTCGTTTTACAAACATTTGATATATGGATCTTGTTCAGTTTTTTACGATGATTAAGAATATGCTAGCCAATTTTCGATATCTCATCTAGTTTTCGAGTAATTTGACTTTAAAGTCGAAATTTTGGTTATATAAAACTTCAATATAACAAAATATAAATATTATTTTTAGGTTAATATCGACCTCCTGAGCAAATTTTTAGATAGCATCAATACTCTATGTTGATTGGTTTTCGAGTTATTCGACTTTGAAAAATATGTTCGAAAAATTTTATAAAAAAAAAATAAAATAAAACATAAACTTGTGTGAATTTCTATTACATAATGGCTTTAAGTTTGGTTGTATGGCGTACATGCGGCATAGATTTTTTTATAATTGAATCCGGTAAGATTTGCAATAAAACCATAGCCGTTCTTTAATTGTAACATAAAACGTCATTATGAAACGAAATATATTTAAAATTACTTGAAATGTACAGAAAGTTTGCGGAAAGAAAAATTTGAAGCTTTGAAGAGCGGAATGAAATCGCAGCAACCTTCGTTTACGAAATTCAATACTGAACAAGAGGCTGCAACTCGTGTCAGCTTTCGTGTGGCTCTTAAGATCAAAATGTGGAAAACCATTTACTGAGGGAGAAATTATCAAAGAATACCTAATTGCAGTAGCCGCGGAAATGTGGTCGAAAAAGTAAATTTATTTAAAACTGTCAGTTTGTTAGCAAACAGCGTGGCTCGGAGGGTAAAATACATCGCAGAAAATATAGCATCTCAACTATCTGACAAAAATGGACAGTTTGAGTGGCTGTCTCTTGCCTTGGATGAGTCAACAGATGTGTCAGATACTTGTCAGGTAGTGATTTCTATTTGAGAAATAGATAAAAGGTATGAAGTGTATGAAGAACTTCTTGATATTGATAGTATTCAAGGCACGACTACTGAGGAAAATATTTTTAAGGGAGTTAAAAATCCGATTAATAAAAAAAAAGCCTTCGATGGAAAAACTTGAAATCCATTACTACTGATGGAGATAAAAACGTGTGTGGTAAAAATAAAAGAGTGCGCTCTTGTGTCAAAGCCTGTAGAAAATGATGGTAGTTCAAAACCATTAGTCATACATTGTATCATTCATCAACAGTCCTTGGGCTGGAAATGTTTGAATGTCTAAAGTTTTAAAACCAATAATATCAGTTTTTAATTTCATAAAATCCACTGGGCTGAATCACCGACAATTTCGCGAGTTTATTGAAGAGATTGGAGAAAATGACTTACCATATTGTAGCGAGCTACTACTACCGCGTTTCACTAATTTAAAACAAGTAATAACAAAGGTCTGTATTACTCACTGTTCACAAGTTTAATTAACAGTATATGCCTGATTTATAGATGTTTTCAGTCCAATTAACAATGAAGCACTATCACTCTAATGAATTTACAAGCACTAATACCTTCTTAAACTAAATTCTTAACCTGGGTCTATTAACAGCATTAACACTTTTTATTTATTACACTTTTGTCTATTTTTGTATTCTATAAGCTGCATGTACATTAGACACGTTCACATTATATAAATTTATACTCTCGGACTTCCAAAAGCTCAACTATTTAACTTTACACGATATAATTTATATTCGACATTCTGATATAGACTAAACTCTGTACTTCATCATCGGTCTTATTTATACCGTGAATTAAAAAGGATGACTCATCCTCCAGTAATTGTTAAAAGATTCTCGGTGCATGGAGAATATACAGTGCTTACGGCGCTTGTGTGTTTGACGGGTTGTCTAATAGTAGCTCGCAACACTGCCCACTCTTTAAAACCGTTACGTCTCGTAAATGTAAATACAATTTGACGCCAATTCGATGACTGATGACGGTATCGGCAGCTATCTCCTTTGGTGCATTCACCGCTACGTTGGAAATAACAGTCAACACTCTTTTCTTCGTCTTGGTAGGCAACCAGTTGATAACAACAAACAAGGACCTGAACGTTGGTTCCCTGGAAAACTACTTCTAGCATATTTCGGACTATCCTCCAATCTAAGCGATTCAGTCCACAGCCTAGCTTGGGCACCGCTAGTCTCGTTACTCCATTTTCCATCATCTGAGCCATAAAATTGAGCAAAGCTTCCCATAGATGTCCATAACTGGGTCTCTGTCATAAAGAATTTTTGGTGACCAGATAGTAAACATAACGATTTTTATCCTGAAGAACCAAAGCTTTTCCTAGAGTTGGCTGCTGTTGTACTAATTCATCCACACATCCAAACTTTTTCTTGAAAACAACAGCTATTCCCCTTGGCATTTCCAAATCTTGAGCTAAGCAATGTGCAAGGGAATACTTTTCTGGTGCTCTACACAGATTTTGCTGTTTTTCAACAACAACGCCAAAACTCGCCTTAGCGGAACCACCATACGCCGCTATAAAACTCTCAAAATCTACATTTGGCTCATGATTAATAACTTGTCGAACACCATTCTCATTATTCGAGCCCTCGTGGTTGTTGCCAGCGTAGGATGTTAAACGGTCAAAGTGTACCACTTTCGGTTTACCACGGGGAGATCTTCTGATCCGGTACACTACATCATTAGTTCTTTTTAACACTTCGTATGGGCCTTCCCATTGTCTTTGTATTTTTGGCGACAATCCACGTTTCCTTTGTGGATTGTCCAACCACACTAAATCTCCAGTTTGGTAACCCCCTTCTTGTGCTCTCGTATTATATTGTGATTTCATTCGATCGCAACCAAGATGTATTTATTTACTTTCTCTGATTTAGGAAACGGACCAGCTATATCAATAGCCACCCTCTCAAAAGGATTCCCTATGTTATACTGTCTCATTGGGGCTTTCGTTTTGTGACCGGGCCATTTCCAGAGCCACACAACTCACATTTCCGGCACCACTCCTTCAAATCTTCTTTGCAGTTCACCCAATAGAATCTTTTTCTCACTCTTTCGAGAATTCTTTTCACGCCAAAGTGCTCTTCGGAAATACCATCGTACAAGTGCTGCAACACTGGGCACTTTGCTTCTCGGCACTATCACTTAGAGTCTCTCACTGCCAGTTTCACATTCCAGACGTCGTTTCAAGATTCTATTTTCAATCACCAAGGAGTCCCACTGTGCTCAGCATGCCTTCAGGCTCCTACTTGAAATACTAATTTCTTCCCAAGCTGGTCGTTGTCCTCTATAATACGTCCCAATTCGGCGTCATTCTCCTGGTCTTTTCGTATTCTTTCGGGTTGCCAAGTATCATCGGTTACCGTCATTCTATGAACGGCACTTATTTTCTCTTCCATCTTGGAGCAATGATTGCAGTCTACCGGACAAGATCTCCTTGACAGAGCGTCTGCATTCCGATGGCTAATTCCTACACGATGTTCTGTGTCAAAGTCATATTCCTACAGCCGCTCTATCCACCTTGCAACTTGCCCTTCAGGATTTCGAAACTGCAGCAACCAATTTAGTGCAGCATGGTCTTTTCTCAACAGGAATTTACGCCCGTATAAGTACTTATAAAAGTGCTCTACGGATTTGACGTTGGTCAACAGCTCCCTTCTTGTCACACAATAGTTCCTTTCTGGCCGCGACAAGACCTTGCTGAAATACCCAATAACTTTTTCTTGTCCGTCCTGCACTTGAGAAAGAACGCCTCCTATAGCTGTGTTACTGGCATCGGTATCCAACACAAATTTCCCCTTCATCCGTGGATAACTCAAAATTAGTGCTGTAACTAGTAGCCGTTTCAGTTGTTCAAATGCACTGTGGCAGTCGTCATTCCAATCACATTCTTGTCCATCTTCGGTTAATTTCGTTAACGGTTTGGCAATGTTCGCAAACCCAAGTATAAAACGTCGGTAATATGTGCACAATCCTAGAAAACTGCGTAGTTGGTGTATATCTGCTGGTGTAGGTCACTCTGGTACCGTTTTTATTTTGACCGGGTCAGCTCTTATTTCGGTTTCCGAAACGACATGTCCTAGGTATTTCATCTCTTTTCCAAATAGGTGACACTTCTTGGGGCTCAATGTAAGGTTTGCCCCGCGTATTCTTTGGAATATCTCCTCTAGCTTCTTAAGATGTTCTTCAAAAGACCGGCCTAACACTGTCACGTCATCTAGGTACACCAGACATGTTTTCCAAAACAGCCCACGCAGTATCGACTCCATCAATCGTTCAAAAGTAGCAGGAGAATTGCATAATCCAAATGGCATGACCTTGAACTGCCATAATCCAGTTCCAATTGTAAACGCAGTTTTCCCTTTATCGTTTGGCTCCAAGCCTACCTGCCAGTATCCGCTTTTCAAGCCCAAGGTCGAAAATCATTTAGATCCGGATAGAGTATTCAAAGTGTCATCAATTCTGGGCAAAGGATAGCTGTCGTTCTTTGTCACATTGTTAAGCCGCCGGTAGTCTACACAAAACTTTGTCAACCCGTCCTTTTCCTTGACAAGCACTACCGGGGATGCCCAAGGACTATTCGAGGGTTCAATCATTCCCTGTTCTTCCATATCGGTGATAATTTGCTCGGCTTCCTTACGTTTTGCCAAAGTAAGCCGCCTGGGGTGTTGTCTTATCGGTTGCGCATCTCCAGTATTGATCTTATGTTGCACAACATTTGTCCTTCCTTTCTCACTATCATCCAGTGCAAACACACCCCGTTATCGTCCGACCAGTTTTTTTACCTTGCCCAGTTGGTCGCCGTTTAATCCTTGACACGAAGGTATCAACATATCCAGCAATTTCTGTGAGCAATCGGTGGCTGGTTTATCTTTCGTGTCGTCTACAAAACGTTTAATATGGCATTCTGGAATGCAACTTCCCACAATCATGTCTTTCTTCAGGGTTACCGTATGCGGTTTAATGTTCAGCACCCTTACTGGTATCATATTTTTAAACTTTACCAGCGTTCTTCCAATCAGTAATCCCTCCTGACCCATTCCCGATTCAGTTGCTTCCATCATGCATACTTGTCCTTCCCGGAGCGTACCATCCGGGTGTCCCATTACTATCATTTCCGCCTTCTGGGGTATTTTCATATCACAAATCACTCGAAGGTGCATCGTCTGGTTACTCGTCCCTTGAAATGGAATCTCATCATCATCTAACCGAAGCACATTTTCTTTCATGTTCACATGAAACCCATATTCTCTCATGAGATCCATTCCCAATATCACTTCTTCTGTAATTTCAGCTACCAACACCCGATAATTAATTAGTTTGTCTCCAATTGTTAACGTAACGGCAGTCTCTCCGTGAGTGCAAATTTTCTCACCACTTGCCTTTTGAACACACACCGATGCAGGTAGCACTTTTCCACGACCAACCAAATCTGGTCTCACAATAGTTCTTGTCGCTCCTGTACCCACGTGTAATCGGACAACCCTACCATTAATTCTATTATCAATATAGATGCTGTCCAGACTTTCCATCGACGATGCAGCACGGATGATAATCTTCGAGGCACTACTTTGTGCTGTCGACGTTGGCCCCCTTACGTCGACTTGCTCTAGTTTTCCTGCTGCTCAACCGGTTGTTCTTTTAGTTGCGTACAGCGTTTCTGTATATGACCAACTTCACCGCAGCTACAGCATCGCAGACGTCATCTCCGCGGTTGTTGTCTTTCTAGCCTTTCCGCCACACGGTTGATTATTTCTTCTATGCTGTTCTGCGCTTGACTACGTTCTTCTATGGCAGACCAAACTTGGTTACTCATCCTGTGTGATGTCTGCTTAGCTGCTTCAAATTCAAGCGCATGTGCCAGTGGGTCATTTAACATTTTTGGCCGTGCTAATCTTAGAGCTTGCTGTATTTCGCCATCTTCAACGCCATCCACAAATGTTTGAACAGCTAGTTGTTCGAGGAAGCTATCTGGTGCCGTTGGGTATGCCAATTTATCTAATCTGGCAATGTCAGCTTCGAATTCTTGCAGGCTTTTATTTGTCTTTGTGAGCGGTTCTTAACTTATGCATGGTAGACCTATTGAAGGTGAACGTCTCCATATTTCATTTCAAGCTTCGATGTTAAGAAGCTGTAATCATTCCGCTGGTGATCGGGAATCGTTTGCAAGATGTTAAGAGCTTCCTCCGGTAGGGCCACTATTAAGGAGATAGCCTTCTCTTTGTTGCACCAACCGTTGGCTATTGCCGCAGCTTCAAATTGTTTCAAATATGTGGGCCAGGTGTTTTACCATCGAATGTGGGTGGTTTCACTCTAAATTTTGCCAGTATTTACTCGCTTCCTTACATGCTTCTTATTTCTGGAATGTTCTGATTTACAACTTGATTTACTAATTCAAGTGGCCGCGTTGTGAAATCACTTGTTCTTGCAGCTTCATCTCATCTTCTTCCATTTTTATAAATTTATTGTCCAAGTTTTGCTCAACTGTTTTTACTTGTTCAGTGAAATCTTCTTTCAATGTAATGGAGCTTGTGACGTTATTATCAGGGCAGCCACGTTGGGCGCCAAATTTATGTTACGTAACACAAAGAAAAACAAAGAAATGACCGAGCTCAATCGGAGAGTAGGGGGGGTTGCAGAAAGCAGACTGACCTATGATGTATGTGGCGGTAAGGAGTTAGTAACAGTACCTGCAATAAAAGAAATTAGAATAGCAAACCTGCAATAAAAAAGATTAGTCCTGCAAACCTGAAATAAAGAAAAAGAATAGCAGCAATGCAAAGTCTAAGTAATTCAGTACTTTGTAGAATGTAAATAAAAACTGTTTAGATAAACTATATAATATAACAACGGTAAAAGCATTACAAAAATTTTTATTACAAAGTGAGGTAATATTGGGGAGTAGCAGAAACGTTTCCTCACACACCAATTAAACATAAATCAGATAAAATGTTGACAAAAGATAAATAGATAAGACACAATTGGTATGAGTAATTCAGTAGTATTGATTTTTCTTTCTTTCTTTTTTTCTATGTTTTAAAATAGCATGCAAGTCTATTGTAAAAGGTATCAGAACCACAAAGATATGGTAAAGCAACGAATAGATATTTAAAGTAATAACCAGTAGGAAATAGTTCAACTTACAAAAGTCCTTCAGCAACGCTTCCTTGCAACTGAAGTATGGGATTCACCATGTCCTGCACTAACGAAGAACTTCACCCTTGACTGTGAGGGTGTTGATGGAATTTCTTACACTTTACACTAATCACACCTACGTATTTCACTGGTGTTAGTAGCAGACATTATCAGGCTGATGGAACTATGTAGCATTGATGAATTTATTGTTAATTCTATTTCCTGAGACAATAATGTCGAAATACTTTGTAACACAAATCGAAAAAAAAAAATGGTAATAAAAATTTAGAATCACGGGCCTTCAAGGCACGATGTAATGCATTAAACTAACAGTAACGTGAGGACTAGATCGCACACACAGTTTAAATAGCAAAAGACAAAGCACCAACAAAAAAACACAATGAGTAAAGCAACGCGTATCACTAAGTCAATCTTCCGTAGAACGCACGACAAGTTTTACTACTTTTATTTCCAACAGAAAAGCAACAAAAACCAATTAGTAAAGCAACGCGCATCACTAAGTCAATGTTCCGTAAACAAGCACGTGCGGTCGAGTAAAAAAACGTTCGCCTATAAAGCATCTTTCCTTCAATGTAATCAGAACTACACTGCTACAGTTAATATACAACTTTATTTCACAGGAAAAACAACTAAAAATCGTGTCGTGTTTGTTCATGAACAATTCGAAAAATTTATACCGCATTCTTACTATTTTCAAAGCAACAAGGAAAACGTATTTTTAAAGTACTTAATATATAGGAACAAAGAACCAAACGACAACTTTCAGAGCAAACAGGACACATTATTATCAACGTAAACAATATATTGGAACGAAGAACAAACGACAACTGCCCATCTGTTTCTAGGAACTCGTCGCTATTACAACCGCTTATCGACCATTATCTAAACTTGTTAATAACATAAGGAACATCCAATAAAATGAATGCAGCCATCCTATCTACTAATTAATTACAGCGGCCCATCATTTCCGATAAACTGGAAAGCAATTTACGAATAATCCAATTTACAATTTATTTATTAATGAAAATCAATCTTCAAATTATCTAATTTTAAAGTAATACCCACGAGTTAAATTGCATCCAAATCTGAATTATTCTGAAGTATTTCCTTTATACAAACAGCGATCCCAATGAAACGATGTATTTTTAAGTACGTTAACAGAAAGGAAGCGAAAAATGTTAAACAACAAAAATGCCCGTTACAAGCTTTTCATTCAACTTTTCTTCAATTTTGGAGCATTTTTACTTAACTTTTCTTCTATTTCTCAGCATTTTCACTTAACTTTTCTTTAAGATTTGATTCCAGTTCAACTGACCTCACTGCGTTTTCATTTAGTGCCACTTCCAGTTTAATCGACCTCTCCTCCATACCGGATTTAAAATCCTTGAGGAAATTCATTAAAGTTTCTGCCTCCATTTTACTTTGACTTCTTGTAACTGGCATATACAAACTACTCAAATGTCTTTAGACTTAATAAATCACCCAACACATCCTGACACCAGTGTAGCGGGCTACTACTACCGCATTTCACTAATTTAAAACAAGTAATAACAAAGGTCTTTATTACTCACTGTTTACAAGTCTAATTAACAGTATATATCTAATTTACAGATGTTTTCAGTCCAATTAACAATGAAGCACTATCACACTAATGAATTTACAAGCACTAATAGCTTCTTAAACTACATTCTTAACCATAGGCCTATTAACAACACTAACACAACTATTTATTTATTACACTTTTGTCTATTTATGTATTCTATAAACTCCATGTACATTAACACGTTCACATCATATAAATTTATGTATACTCTCGAACTTCCAAAAGCTCAACTATTTAACTTTACACGATATAATTTATATTCGACATTATGATATAGACTAAACTCTGTACTTCATCATCGGTCTTATTTATACCGTGAATTAAAAAGGATGACTCATCCTCCAATAATTGCTAGAAGATTCTCGGTCCATGGAGAATATATAGTGCTTACGGCGCTTTCTCTTACCGAATTACAAAATAGCAAATAGCTGTGGAAGTTAGCATTCTATGTCGATTTGACAAAATATATGAACGAACTGAATTTGAAATTGTCAGGAGAAAACTAGATTCTCCCTGATTTATACACTAATATGAAATTGTTCCGGCAGAAAATGATACTGTTTCAATCACAATTATGTAAAAAATGTTTCATACATTTTAAAACATGTGAAATATTCAGCCACACTACTGAGTTTTCGGTCGATTTTGCAATCGAAGCTTTGAGTGCTTTGAAGACAAATTTTGATAACCGTTTGTCAGACTTTGATGTCGTTGCGAATGAAATTAAGACTATTCAAAATCCTTTTGTTATTGACATTGAAACCATAGCCCCAAAATTTCAAATAGAAATTACTGATTTATAGTGCGGTGATGTAATTATGTACAAATATGAAAACTAATCTTTGTTGGAATTTTATGAGTCTTCTACTGCTACAATTTGATAATTTTCATAAATTTGCTCCTAGGCTGTGTTCTGTTTCTGGTATTACTTACTTGTGTGGGAAAACATTATCTAAAATGAAGTACACAAAGAATGTTTGCAGATCTGAAAGCTAACTGCTGCATTATTTACTGGTACGTCTTCTTAGCAGGGTAAATTTAATTCAGGTAACTAGGGTCAATTTAGCACTTAACACACTTGTACAGTTGGCAGACTTTTCCGCACACCAGGTTACTGCATGCAGAACGTCACAATATACTCTACACTATTTTATAAACGTATTATGGTGGTTATGCAGCAGATTTCGTACAAGACGGCAAAAACTCTTGCTGCTGGAATTTTTAAAATTTTGTTACCGTTTCTGTGTCCATTAGTTAGCCAGTACAATCATAGTGATCACGAACCCTAACATGATTTAAACTAATATAGATTTTATGCAGTTTTCAATTTACTACCTGTAAATAATATAAAAGTTTTTCAGGGTAGTATATTCAATAAAAGTCTATAGCTTCTGAATGCTAGATAGAAAAACTAATAAAGATTGTAATAAATATGTTGTCTGTCTCAAATTTAGGTGTAGCTGATAAAGCACACTGACAAACTTGTGTTTATCATTAACGGTATTTCAAACGTTCTGCTTCAATTCAATATAAGTACCTATTATTAAAACTCAAATAAAATGCACAAAACGTACTTCAAAGTAAAAATGTTCATTAAGGATGAGCACAGATAGAAATGCGTTCTCCGTATTTATTCGTAGGGAAATATTAAATACGTTTCGTTTAATAGCTGCCCGCGAGGCTCATAAAATGAATCGTTTCAAACAAATATTAAAAGTGCGACTGTATTGTGTTACATCGAAGTTTTGCTATTATTTTACTGTCGCTGAATTTTTGAACAGCTGTGTGTGTTAAGTACTATTTAAAAATCATAAAAGCACGCAACGTAAATGTTTTCTCTTCTATGTGCATGATAATGAAAAAGCAAGGTAGCGAATTGAAATGCAATGACACCATAACATAGTTACCTAGTTATAAATATATATGGTTCCGGGTTGAGACCGTGTCATTTTATAAATTAAGGTCGACGTTTCGCCCACTTTTGTAAGGGGCTTCATCAGGACAAGAAAAGAAATAAGTAATAAAATAAAAATAATAAAAAATATAAAATTAAGTAGACAAGTTAAAGTGTAAAGAGAAGAGTTATTCCTGAACTAGCAGACTCACTAGCCCATTCAAAGCCAAAATGTGTTTTGAGGTGAAGTAACTGGCGAAAGTGGTAGTTTATATAGGGTGAGAACTTGATGTATGAGCGATCATGAATAGAGAGAGGTGTTGTAGCGGATCAGTGAACGTCACGGTTCCGCTGTTGTGAACATAGGCTTGTTTTCCAAATGGGGGAAAGGTGGTAACCATCGTCTTAGTTCAGATTATTAGAATTTTTATTGATTTCTATGGATTCTCTAATTTTTCTATTCTGGCAATTAGTTTCGTCTTGTCAAAGTTGATGGTATGGCGTGTTTCATGTTGGTGTTCGGCCACCGCTGAACGATTGTATTGGCTTGTTCTTAAGCATCGCTTATGCTCGTTTAGTCTAGTCTCTACTGACCGTCCTGTTTCTTTTATTTATACTAAACCGGAACTGCAAGGTATACTATATACGCCTGGGGCTTTAAGACTATTTTCGGAATCTTTTGAGGGTTGGTAATATTTGTGAAATTTTATTGGTGAGTTTATAGATTGTTTTGATGTTGTGTTTACGTAGAATTTTGCCAATTTGGTCTGTTACTCTGTGTATATATGGAAGGATTGCTAAAGATCGTGAATCGGGATTACAGCGTGGTTTTGGGGTTTGTGTAGGATGCAGATGCCGGTTTATTACTCTGGCAATATCTGAGTTACGATAGCCGTTTTTTATAAGATTGGTTTTAAGATGGGTCTGTTCATTAGATAAGTGTTCTGGTTGTGAAATCTTAATTGCACGGTGGATTAGAGAGTTGATAACCGATGATTTTTGAGAGGGATGATGATTGACGACGCATGTAAGTATCTATCTGCGTGTGTGGGTTTTCGATATACGGAATGACCTAGTCGTCCGTTAGGTTGGCGCTCCACCAGAACTTTAAGGAATGGCAGAGTTCCGTTCTTTTCAATTTCTATAGTGAACTTAATTGCTTTATGTTAATTGTTTATGTGATCTAGAAAATTATTGAGCGTTTGATGTCCATGGGGACAGATTACAAAAGTGTCATCTACATAACAGAACCAAGTTTTTGGTTTTAGGTCTGTGGATTCTAGAGTCATGGATTCCAAAGACTCCATGAATATATTGGCCACAATATGGGATAGAGGTGAGCCCATTGGTGTGCCCAAAGTTTGTTTGTAAAATTGTCCGTCGAAGACAAAATAGGTAGAAGTTAAGCATTTTTCAATGAGCGTGACCAGGTACTCAAATTCGTTTTCTTGAGGTAGGAGTTATTTAATAATGGAGACAGTGTCTATGATAGGTACGTTTGTAAATAGGGATGATACGTCAAAACTGACAAGTATATCATTATGGCCTAGCTCAATATTTGCAATTAGTTCTATGAAATGAGTGGAGCTTAAAACGTTAGTAGAAGTCTTACCGGAATAAGGTTTTAAGAAATTTGCCAGGTATTTGCCAGATGGTAGGTTAACGAGTCAATTGTGCTAACTATCGGACGCACAGGGGCATCAGGTTTATGGACTTTAGGAAGGCCGTACAAGCGTGGTGGTTTAGATTCGCGAGGTATAATGTGTTTTTGGATAGTTTTGGAAATATTAGAGGATTTGATAGGTGCTGAAATTTCCCGTTCAAGCTTTGAAGTGAGGTCTTTTGTTATAGGAGTGCAGGAATCGTCTTCTAATAATTGTTTAATCTTTTCTTTGTATTCTGTATGGTTTAGAATCACGGTCGCATTACCCTTGTCTTCAGCGAGTATAACAATTTTCTTGTTTGTTCGTAGGTGTTTTAAGGCCGTCATTTCTTGCTTTGTCACATTTTTGTTAGGAGATTTCGCATGTCGGAGACATTTAGTTGTTTCGAAGCGAATTAAGTTTGCATCGTCTTGAGGTAGAGATCGGATCGCTGATTCCACAGAGCTAATGATTTCCTCTGCGGGAATTTTTCTAGGTGCAATTGAGAAGTTTAGTCTTTTGGACAGGATATTTAGTTCGTTTTCGGATAGAATATGTTCAGCTCGGTTTATGACGGCATTTGAGGACAGAGTTTCCGAGTAAAATGTTTTTTCAGTGTGTGAAAGGTTCTTGGAAAGTTGCAAGAATTTGCGTAATTGGGTTTTTGTGGTGAATTCGGTGGTTTTTGGGCTTGCAAGTATGAAATTCAGTCAAACAGAGTCCAGTCATTGTAGTTAAGCGTGGCGGATAATGTTAGATGGAGCTGCAGGAGTTCTTTAGAAATATTGTCTATTTTTTTTCGAGTGTTAGAAATTCGTTCGCGAAGGAGTGAGAGTTCTGCTCTGTGAAGAATTTTTTGGCTGGAATATGTTTTAATGTGGTATTTTATATTAAGGAAATTTGGAACTATGTCAAAATCACGACACCGTACCAAAAAGGTGAGTGTACAAAGTAATTTTGCTAGTGAGTGTCTAAGGCTATTGAAAGTTTTTGTTTTGTTTACAATATCTTCCCCGTAAAGGTTTTTGTGATATTGTCCGAGACTTTCACGGCCAAAGTCATTATTTAGATAACACTTTTGTAATCTGGCTCCATGGACATCAAACGCTCAATAATTTTCTAGATCACATAAACAATCAACATAAAGATATTAAGTTCACTATAGAAATTGAAGAGAACGGAACTCTGCTATTCCTTGACGTTCTGGTAGAGCGCCAACCTAACGGACGACTAGATCATTTCGTATATCGAAAACCCACACACACAGATAGATACCTACATGCGTCGTCAAATCATCATCTCTAGTCCACCGTGCAATTAAGATTTCACAACCAGAACACTTATCTAATAAACTGACCCATCTTAAAACCAGTTTTATAAAAAACGGCTATCGTAACTCAGATATCGGCAGAGTAATAAACCGGCATCTGCATCTTACACGAACCCCCAAACCACGCTGTAATCCCGATACACGATCTTTAGCAATCCTTCCATATATACACAGAGTAACAGACCGAATTGGCAAAATTGTACGTAAACACAACATCAAAACAATCTATAAACCCACCAATAAAATTTCACAAATATTACCAACCCCAGAAGATTCCGAAAATAGTCTTAAAGCCCCATGCGTATATAGTATACCTTGCAGTTGCGGTTTAGTATACATAGGAGAAACAGGACGGTCAGTACAGACTAGACTAAACGAGCATAAGCGATGCTTTAGAACAAGCTAGTACAATCGCTCAGCGGTGGCCGAACACCAACATGAAACAGGCTATACCATTAACTTTGACAAGACTAAACTAATTGCCAGAATTCCATTTTTCTACAATAGAAAAATTAGAGAACCCATAGAAATCAATAAAAATTCTAATAACCTAAACAAAGACGATGGCTACTACCTTTCCCCCATTTGGAAAACAAGTCTACGTTCAAAACAGCGGAACCGTGACATTCACTGTTCCTCTACGACACTCCTCTCTACTCATGATAGCTCATGCATCAAGTTCTCACCCTATATAAACTACCACTTCCGCTATTTTCGCCAGTTACTTCGCCTCAAGACACCTTTTGGCTTTGAATGGGCTAGTGAGTATGCTAGTTCAGGAGTAACTCTTCTCTTTACACTTTAACTTGTCTACTTAATATTATCTTTTTATATTTTTATTATTTTTTATTTTATTACTTATTTCTTTTCTTGCCCTGATAAAGCCCTTTACAAAAGTGGGCGAAACGTCGACCTTAATTTATAAAATAACACGGTCCCAACCCGGAACCATAAATATTTATAATGACTCCGGCCGTGAAAGCCTCCGACAATCGTTACCTAGTTGTTAGTAAAAACTGTCAATGTGATGAATCTTTTTTCTGTATTAATTCAATATAGACAACTAGAATGTCCTTCAGAGCATTAATTGCTTAACACAAGAAGTGATCCATCGAATTCCGGATATTAATTAAAAGATTTCAGCTTGAAACAACCGAGTTTCAGTTCAATATTCGAGTATTTCTAACACATTAAGCGAAATTCCTTTGCTACTTCTAAGCATTCAGTTTAACTGAAAAATATTTTATGCACATAAGTAGGGCCTTTGTGGGGAGTCTGGACCAGGCGGATCCACCAGATCTACTAATGGTTTTTTGATGAGAAAACCCATTAGCACAAATCTCTTTTTAATGGGTTTTCTCATTAAAAACCCATTAGCACTAATCGCTTTTTAATGGGTTTTTTCATTAAAAACCCATTAGCACTAATCGCTTTTTAATGAAAAAAACTCATTAACGATGTTATCATTTTTCCTTATGTCAGATCCACTTTGTGGGATACACCACTGGGAGTATTTTTTCTAAGGGTGAGCCCTAACAGGTGGTGCTGCGAGCTTATTTTTTGAGATAAATATATCTTGTTCAGTGTTAATTAATATTAGATTTTTCTCAGCTACCTGAATTTCTAATTTTTTTGATAGCATCACTCCCTAAAGCGGTACCCCAATTTTAAAATTTTTTACCAGCAATGATTTCTGACCGTCTTTATAAAATTTTTTAGCCATGCGATATATCAAATTAGTCTATAATTTTACGCAGAATCCGAATCTGTAAATCGATTTAAAATCCGACCACCCCTTACCGTTTTACACACATACCCTCTAGTGAACATATAAAAGATTATTTTTGTTTCTCTAAGATAAATATATCTTGTTTGGTATCAACTAATATTAGATTTTTCTAAGGAGTGCAAATCTCTAAATAGATTTTAAATAGGACCACCCCTTGCCGAATTACACTTTTTAAAGGTCCCAAACGCCTAATTTTTGCCCATTTATATTTAACACCATCTTTAAATTTTTTGGTCACCAGGTTTTTGTAAATCAATTTAAACCTTTGAAAGAAAACTCAATAAAGCACTAAACGTTTTATATCATGCTTATTGGTATTTGGTATTTATGATGTGCTTAGTTTCCAAATGTATTGCCAAGCGAAAGTTTGTTAAACGCAAACCACTTATACGCTAATTTTAACGTCGTCTAATGACCTAAGAATAATTATTCATACACCGCTCCCTGAAATTCCCAGAGCCTACATCTTTCACTATTTGCATGTAATAGTCTAACCTAGGTCAACCTCTACCTGTATTTTTTCCTATTTCTGCTTCTAATATATTCCGCACTATTCCCTCATGCCTTAGTATGTGACCTATCTCTCTTATTTTGTACTGTTTCTCACATACTTCTTTCTTCCCCTACCATTTCTAGTACCCTTTTGTTCTTAATTTTGTCTGTCCATGATATCCTCACCATACATCTGTAGCACCACATTTCATAGGCTTCTAACTTTTCCTATCCGCTTCTCCGACTGTCCGAGTGTCTAGGTTTCACAGTCGTACAGTGCTGTGCTCCTCACATATGTTTTAAGCAATCTTTTTCTTGTTTCTATGTTTGTTGATTCAAGAATACCACTTGTATATTCTCTTCTTTTTTGGTATTTTTATATATTGTTATTATGTTGGAAAGAGTTTTTAAAATTATATTCTATTTTCAAAAAGTTATAAAAAGACACCAGTTTTAAGTCCGCTAACGAATCTGATCAAAAGTAGTCGTTGACAAAAATATTATTGCGGAACTCCATGTTTAATGATACATCAGTAATATTCTTTCTGTTTCACTAAGTAATAAATGGTGATAATAATTATTTTAGAAACTTATAACGAGCCCTAACAATAAGTAATATTTACGAGGTATAAACCAATGAACCAAATATGTAGTAATCGTTTTAAATAATATTAAATACAGACTCACATTACAGAAAACGGTAAGTAAATAAATGTATAATTAAAGAAACTAATGTGTATAGAAATTAGCTGAACACCCGTGTGTTACATGCCAAAATTGACGTTACGATGGTCGGGGGAGGAGAAAGGCATGAACAAACACGGTAAGCTCAAAGGAACGAACTAAACCGCGGCTCGGTTGTTTTCAGTCGTTACGGGAGTTAAGGTTCGGGCCTTTGGAGCGGTGTTTTTAAAAAACGTCTCCAAACTCTTAACACATTTATTTATTCTTAAACAGAAAATATAATGGAATTTAGAAAAACTGTAAAAGAAATAACTTTAATCAAAAATAATATTAATTGTACTAAAGCGAGTAGTCTAAGGTAAACAACAATGCAAAAGCTGTAGTACTCAGACTGACTGCCGGGTCGTGAGCTCCCGGGCTTTTTATAATAATCTGCCCTTCACATGGCTGTGTGAACTTGCAGATCTCATGTCTGCTTTTCTCTTAATTCTACACTTTATTACATTGGAACAATCTTATTTCTAAGTAATTGCGGTATGTTAACCGCCTGTGACCTGCCACCTGCAGTATCACTGCCCTCTCGGATGCAAAGTTGCATGTCCGTTCTCATGAACTGTTAATAACCTCTCTGGGTTAGCCTTGTATTACATTGTTGCAATGAACTTATACTTTATTTAACAATTTTTAATAATTCCTATTAGATTCAATATATTCAATATATATATATATATATATATATAGATAATTGGGGGATACATAACTCCTCCCACCATAAATGAAAAACTAAGGTTTTACTTAATTTTTAAATACATTAAATTTATTATTCAGTGTCATTATTTAAAATTCTTTGTTTCTAAGGGTATACTTATTGTTTCTTTATTTCTCTTTGTTTGCTTAAATCTAGAATTGTTTCCTTCATTCTTATATCTAAGGTACATTTTGTAAAATATATATATAATTACAAAAATTATTAAAATGATTAGCACAATTGTCCATACGCTTATATTATCATAATGTAACTTTGGCGTTTTGAGTTTACTTAAATGTTCTTTGTAACTTTCCACTAATTTCATGGCGTGGTTGAGGTCGTCTAAGTCTATATGCTCTAGACTTCATGGGTTTCTTGACTATTTCTTCGTCTTCTTGTTGTTCTATCTTGAACTGTAGTTCCGGTAGGTATGCCAGTTTCTTTGTTGCTATGGGATCTTGATAAACTCTGATTACTTCGTCTTTCAATTTTACGTAACAATCTTCTTTGAGGGTAATTAATTTGCTTACGATTAATGCTTGGTTATATTCATCTTGATTGCAGTGGATGGTTGCTACTACTTCTGTTGGGAAAATGGCTATCCATTTGTTTTCTGTAACTTTTTGAATTTTCATGTTGTTTATTTGCACTTGTTTGGCTTCACAGTTTTCGTAATGATTTGAGAATTTTAATAGTTGTACTTCACAACGGCTGTCGTCATCGATTGGCACAGGTATTGGTTTTGTGTTACTTCAGTACATTTTTCGTTTGTATAACCATATCTCAGTTCATTTAAGGAAAGGAATTTGGTTTTGGGTATGATAACTTGGTATGTGCTAGTAACTTTCGTTGGAAAAGCAAATAAATGATAATAATTATAATTGTTACTTTCTATTAAAAATATTATTTTGTTATTCTTAATGTAGCCTTTTACTATAGCTATTTTTTCAAATATTAGAATGTTCGATTCTGTTACGTCAAAAGGTAATTTACTGTTAGTTATAAGTGATCTAATTCTTATTAATTTTTTTAATAAATCGGTTGGTTCAATAATACTAGAGTGTAGGGTATTTAATTTTGCAAATGTTACTGCGTTTTCTAACGTTGCTAAAATTTGTTGAATTAAAGTAAGGGTTGATATTATTTGAGTAAATATTGTATTTTGCATACTGCCTAATTTATTGGTAGTATACCGGGGTTGTTTTTTATATCTTCTATTATTACTTGGTTGTCCGTTCTACCTGGGCGGAGGTTGACGGTAAGGGTGATGATTGTCCATCTGAAATGACAGGGTGTCTTATGTTTTTCAAATGAATGTACTTTGTTATTTTGCCGTTGTCTACTACTGCTATATTTTTATCTGATATTCTCTTAATTTTGAATGGTCCTAAATTTCTGAGTGCCGTTTTATTTCGCTTGCTTTGCAAGTTTTTCTCATACACGGTTTGTTTTATTGAAAATTTATTTGCGTCGGTATTTTTGTTTCGGGTTGTGGTGATGCGTTCCTTATCGTTCTCTAATTTATCTTTCACCTTGTCATAAGTTATTTTTAGTTTTTCTTTGTGATCTTTCGCATATTGTTGATATACTTCCTTGTTGTAGTGTATGTCATAGGGATTTCGTGAATCTGAATGTCCTAAGGTTAATTCTAAGGGTGTAAAATTTGTTGATGAGTGAATTGTATTATTATAGGCGATTAGTGCGTATGACATTAAATTGGTTATATGTCCCTTTTTATAATGTATTCCTAATAATCGAATTTGTTCTAACAGGGTTAAATGTAGTCGTTCAATTAGTCCGTTTGATTCAGGGTGGTTTTCCGTTATGAAATGAATTTTTATTTTGTGAAGTTCTAAAGTGTTTTGTTTTGTTTCATTTTTAAATTCGCTACCTTTGTCTAGAGTTATTGATTCGGGTGTTCCATAAAATGTGAAATACTGTAAAAATCCTTGGGCCACGTCGATGCTATTTTATGATGTGATTGGTATTGCTTGGCCTATTTTTGTGAATGCGTCTACAATTGTTAAATAGTTTTGCACTTCTACTACTAGAGTATCGGCATGTAGTTTTTGAAATGGTTTGTCGGGTGTTTTGGTTAACATTAAGGGTATCTTTGGGAGTTTTCTGTCGTATTTCGCTTTGTCACATAGTTCAAATTGGTTAATGAAATCTGTGGTCAATTCTTTCGTGTCTTTAAAATAATAACGTCTTACAAGTTGCTTTATTGTTTCGTTAATTCCACGATGGTTGGTTTTTCCTTCGTGTTGATTCCTAATTACATCGTTTACTTCGTCAGGGTCGTCTAGTGTTATTAATTTTCTCGTACATCTGATGAGTTCAGGGCCAGAGTTATTGAATAATTTAACGTATAATTCTGAAAATCCTTGGTATAAATGTTCGGTGTTGAAATAGAAATAAAATCGTTTTTTCTCGGGGGTGTATTCTTTTAAAATTTTAATTATTTGTTCCTAATTGTCGTCTTTAGTTATTTGAATTTGGTATATCTTTTTGTTATCTACTTTTGTATATTTTACTGGATTGGGGTTATTTAAAACTTCGGTAATTATAAATTGGTTGGGTTTCATATCGATTGCTTCGTTTAGAATTTTAATCGCGTCTTTAGGTTCTTCGTTTTGTGTCGAATGAATCGTGTCGATCTCGTCTGGATCTTCCCTTATTTCTGATTCGTCTACGTTTCCTACAATGGATTCTGTTTCTAATGCATTGAGTTGGATTCTACTTAAAGCGTCTGCGTTGTTGTTATAAATTCCTTTTTTGTATATAATTTCGTAATCGTATTCTTCTGGTCTGATTCGCCATCGTTGTAATTTTGAATTCGGTTCTTTAAGTTTGCATAGCCATACTAATGGTCTATGATCAGTGTATATGTAAAATTTTCTTTCGTATAAGTAAGGTCTAAAATATTTTGTTGCCCAAATTATGGCTAATAATTCTTTTTCTATGGTACTATATTTCTGTTCGGTTTCATTTAGGGTTCTGGATGCGTAGCTGATGGGTTTATCGCTACCTACTTTTCCTTGGCTTAATACTGCGCCTAATGCTACATTTGATGCGTCTGTCTTTAGTATAAATGGTTTTTAAAAGTCTGGGTATTCTAATACAGGGTGATTCGTTAATATGTTTTTAAATTTGTCTACGGCTTTAATAAATTCCGGGGTGTGTTCAATTTTGTTTCCCTTCTTTAAACAATTTGTCAGGGGCTTGGTTATCTGAGCGTAACCTTTAATGAATTTGCGGTAGTAACCACTAAGTCCTACAAATCCATTAATTTCTTTGGTTGTCTTTGGTAAGGGGTAATTTAGAACTGCATTTGTTTTGTCGGGATTTGGCATTACTCCTTGGGGTGTTATTATATGCCCTAAAAATTATACTTCCTTTTGTAAAAATTCACTTTTGTCTAATTGTACTTTGAAATGTGCTCGTCTTAGTCTTTCAAATACTTCTCTCAATCTTTCTATGTGTTCTACCAATAATGTGGAATAAACTATAATGTCAGCTAGGTACACAAGGCATTTTTCATTGTGTATTCCTCGTAGTATATAGTCCATGACTCTCTAAAAAGTAGCGGGTGCGTTCTTTAATCCAAATGGCATTCGTTTGTACTCGTAATGTCCTCTAGGTGTGCTGAAGGCTGTTTTTGATATATCTTTTTCGTCCATCTCTACCTGATGGTATCCTGATGCTAGGTCTAATGTTGAAAAATATTGGCATTTGCCTAATTTGTCTAAAATTTCGGTTATATTTGGTAGTGGATATTTGGCATCTACCGTTTTTTCATTTAACTTTCTATAGTCTATTACCATTCTGTACTTTCTCTTTCCAGTTGTGTCTAATTTCTTAGGTACTATTCACACGGGGCTGCTCCATGGTGAGTTGGAGTGCTGGATTATGTCTTGTTCTAATAAGTCTGCTACTTGTCTGTCAGCTTCTTCTTGGCTCGAATGAGGTAGTCTATATGCTTTTGTAAAAATTGGCTTATTGTCTGTTAGCTCGATATTATGTTTCACTGTGTTGGTGAATGTTAGTGGTATTCCTTCGCAGTGGAATATGTCGCAGTATTCAAAACATAAGTTTTTAATTGCTCTTTGCTCTTCTTGATTGATGTCGGCATTAAAGCGGATGCTGGTTAAGTTTTCTCTTAACATTTTGTCATGTTCTATTGGGTTGTAATCGTTTTCTAAATGTTCGTCTATCTCCATTTCGTTAAAATTTAATTCTTCTACGTTAATTGGGTCTGTTAATGATAATTCTACGGGATAGTCGTTTGAATTTAATATCGTTGTAGTGGCATAATTATCTTTTATTTGCACCAAGGCAGTTGGGGTTTCTACTCCTTGTTGAAATGTCATATGATTTATTATTCCTACTTTTTTGTTAGAATTTACTGGGATTTTTATTTTTCTTTCCGTTCGGGGTTCTATTGTGTATTTTTGTTCGATTTGTGTGTTTTGAAATTTAATGGGGATTTTTCCGTATTTCGTCCCTAATAAACGGTTTTTAATATCAATGTTGGCTCCTAATTTTCTTAGAAGGTCCATTCCGATTAAGCCGTCATATTTGTCGTTAAATTCGAAAATACAAAATTTATGTTTCATTTTAACATTAAATGTTCTCGGTAGGGGTATATTAGCTACGAATTGGTGTAGTGTTGTTTGATGGGCTGTTTTAATTTTAAATGGTTCTCTTTCTACATAATCTAAATAATGTTTCTTCACGGTTCTGGGGCTAATTAATGTTTTTGAGGATCCGGTATCGATTAATAGTTTGAATTCGGCGTGGGGTATTTCTATGTATGGTAGTACTAAGTGATTTATGTAATTTAGATTTATTAAGTTTGGTCGTTTATGAATTGGTCCATTTGAAAATTTGAGTACGAGCTTTCCTCGTCGTCCTCCTCGTAAGTTTCGTATTGTTCGTCGCGTTCATAAGTTTGTGCATGGTTTGATTCATTGTTCGTCCTTGTCTGACTGTAATTATTCTGGTCAGTGTCAAATTTTTCTACTTCTTGGTGAAATAGTTCTTCCGATGTAAAATTGCGTTTCTGATTAGGGTTTGGTCAGATGTGTGTTATCTTTGTATTTTGTCTGGTGTTACCAGATGAGGTATTTATTGGTGTTGGTTTATAATAACTATTAGGGTTGTTATGATTATTATTCATTGGTGTATTTCTACTGGGGTTCGCGTTGAATGGTAATCTTTGTTGGTTTAGGTTTGGATTGAATCTTGGTTGGAATGCGGGTTTCGTAAAATTTGGGTTAAACGTTGATTTAGGAAAATGTTTATATTGATTATTAAAATTCGTATTGTTGAAACTTGGGTTATTAATTCGCGGTTGATTTGTTTGTGTGTTAAGGGGTGTGAATTTTTGTTGAGGGATGGTTTGTCTTGTGGCTTGTATAGTTTTTATTGGTGAGTAACTTTTATTTGCGTTGGGGTTGTATAGTCTGTTGCGGTAATACATTACATTTTCTTTTTCTATTACTAGGTTCATGGCTTCTTCTAGGTTTTGGGGACGTTGGAATCTGATCTTATCCGATAGTCGTTCTGGTAAAGCGTTTATATACGTGTCCAGTGCCATTTCGTCATACATTTTTGTTTTTAAATGTCGAACGTTTTGATCGGGCTCTTCGATTTTTAATTTTGTTAGGATTAAACTTCTCACATCTTGGCATTTCATTCCGAATTGATATGGGGATTTGTTGTGTTCCATTCTAAGGTTTATTAGGTCTCGCACCAGGCACATTATGTTACGTTGGTCTCCAAAATATGCGATTAGTATTTGTTTAAATTTTTGCCATTCCTGTAGATCGTCCTACTGGCAATTAAGGTTAGTGCCTTTCCGGTTAGTTTACTTATTATTAAGCGTATAAGCAATGAATTCCTTTCGTTATCTCCGGATTTGCAGAAGGTTTTTAGGAACATTTCGGATGCTCCAATAAAATTCACAAGATGGGCTTGGATGCCATCAAAGATCTGAATTGTCTCCAAATAAAGCTTCATGTCAACGCTACTCATTTTTGTTAAGGTTGCTTTCGCTTTTGGGTAATTTAAAAAAAAAATATTTTTTTTTAATTGAGGTTTATTTCGCTATTTGTATCGTTAATTTTGCTTTGGATTTATTAATTTTCCGTTTGGGTTGGGTAATTTCAAATTTTGTAAAAATTGAGGTTGATTTTGCTATTCGAATTGGTAATTTTGCTTTCGATTTATTAATTTTCCGTTTAGATTGGGTAATTTCAAATTTTGTAAAAATTGCAGTAATTTTGCTATTTGTATCGTTAGTTTTGCTTTGGATTTATTAATTTTCCGTTTAGATTGGGTAATTTCGAATTTTGTAAAAATTGATGTTGAGTTTGCTATTCTTATCGTTATTTTGGGTTTGAATTTATTAATTTTCAGTTTAGACTGCGTCGGGTCATTTTTAGAATCGTAGTTGCTGTTATTTGTACTTTGTTACACGGTGCGGTAATGAATTTGTGAGGTTTATACTCGTTAATGTTGGTTTAATTACTGTAGCCTTGAATTTGCATGTTTTTGTCTCGCGGCGTTAATTTGTCGTGAGTTCTGCTTGAGTTTCTGCTTTCTGAAAGAATAGTTTCTCGCGATATTTACTTCGCTTTGTGTTAGTTCAGTTCTGTTAATTTGTAGTTATATCTTTTTCCGTGGGTTTTAATTAAGTTGTATAAACGTATAGTTCGTCTGTCTTGTTTCCTTGTATTCTAAATATAACTTGCAGGTTAATTACTTGTTGCACTTTTTCGTTGTAATTTATCACTAGAAAATGTAGTTTAGTTTCTTGGTAATTGCGTACGTGCTGTATAGCGTGCATTTATACTTGTTAAGGTAATTAAAACTTACTCACAGGTGTTAGTTTTAGTTTATGGGAATTAAATAATACGCTTCTTTACTAGTTAATTGCTTTACATAAATGTTGCGTCTGATTATTTTTAAATATTTCCTTATTCAATTATAATGCACGTTTTGTAATTGAATCTCCCGTAATGTAGGTTTTAAGTTTCTATGATAAGCGTTTTAATTAAAACGTTTAGCTTTATTTAGTGTTTATACTGGATTAATTAGCTGCAATCTATTTATAAATAATGATGAGTAGTTTTCGTTTTAATGCTGGTTGTAATTTTATGCGCTTTTATTATACTTCGTGCAGGATTAATTACTTGTAGATCTTATTGCAAAAAGCGTTGCTTTAGTTCTGAAAGTTAATTGTTTGAAATACCAGTTTCTCTGAGGTTTTAAGTTTGTAGTAAATCCTTTCTGCTGCATTTTTAATTACAGTGGTTTAATAGTTCAGGTTACTTGCAGAGTGTTTTGCTGTAATTAAAGTATGATAGAGGTAAATGTTTTAAATAATCTTTTCTGTAATTGCTTGTTCGAAGAATTACATTTAGCTTTATATGATGGAGTTAATTTGCATTGAATTAAACCGTTACGTTTTTGGTATCGCGCTAGTTAATTTGTATTTTGGTGTTAATGAATGTGAGTCCGTTATTTTTGGTTTATTTTCGGGTTTGTTCTAATAATTGTAATAAAAACGCTTTTAAAAATTAAGTCTCTTTTGCTTTTAAAGAAAATCGTTCTAAAAATTCAAGTCTTATAGAATTTTCTCAATATAAATTCTCGTTTGAAAATAATTTCTCTTTGTAAACTATTTTCAAAAAAATATTGGCATAAAATAACATTCATAAAATAATAATAAAATGGTAATCAAATAATAAAATAATAAAACTAGCATATATCAATTATAGTTTGTGAGATCAATTGGTTTTAATGGAATAAACTTACATTAATTTCTTCATCTGTTTCTTTTGTGGGCTCGATCGATGCTGTATCTTGTCCACGTTGGTTTGTTGCTGGATACGGTCGATTTTTGTGCTTCCTCCAACCTGGTTTGGGCTCTGTCAAAATTGCGAATTGAAATTCTTGGTCTCTAATCTTCCGATTTTTGGATTTTTAGTGCACTTTTGACATCTGTCCGACTGCGCCAGTTAAGGTTCGGGCCTTTGGAGCGGTGTTTTTAAAAAACGTTTCCAAACTCTTAACACATTTATTTATTCTTAAACAGAAAATATAATGGAATTTAGAAAACCTGTAAAAGAAATAACTTTAATCAAAAATAATATTAATTGTACTAAGGCGAGTAGTCTAGGTAAACAACAATGCAAAAGCTGTAGTATTCAGACTGACTGCCGGGTCTTGAGCTCCCGGGCTTTTTATAATAACCTGCCCCTCACATGGCTGTGTGAACTTGCAGATCTCATGTCTGCTTTTCTCTTAATTCTACACTTTATTACATTGTAACAATCCTATTTCTAAGTAATTGCGATATGTTAACCGCCTGTGACCTGCCACCTGCAGTATCACCGCCCTCTCGGATGCAAAGTTGCATGTCCGTTCTCATGAACTGTTAATAACCTCTCTGGGTTAGCCTTGTATTACATTGTTGCAATGAACTTATACTTTATTTAACAATTTCTAATAATTCCTATTAGATTCAATATATTCAATATATATATATATATATATATATATATATATATATATAGATAATTGGGGGATACATAACTCGGCGGGGTTAAAATGGGGAGGAGAGTGGAGAGTAATAATAGTTATCTTGACTAAGCCGATGATTTCTGGGCACCACACTTATTTTAGTAGAGTTCTGTCTAAAGTGGCATGGATTCCCTGTCTTTTATAGGAGAACCGCAAAATAAGGACAAGAAACCCATATGACAAAATATGGGAATGACACTACTTCAAGTTATTAGCCAAGCTGTTGTACACCTCCTGGCTGTTTAAAAATGATCAATAATAATAATGCAAGTTTAACACTAACTTGTACCTGTAATAGAGTTATCACTTAAGATATTCTGAACTAGCTCGATTGAATCTTTAATTTAAATATACTTGATCTGAAT
Source organism: Platerodrilus igneus (assembly GCA_036346225.1). NCBI lineage: Eukaryota > Metazoa > Arthropoda > Insecta > Coleoptera > Lycidae > Platerodrilus > Platerodrilus igneus. The sequence goes on from JARFIW010001304.1 coordinate 549,531, forward strand.
CCCTGTTCACAGTATTACTTAAACTCTTTATAAAATTATAATTTTAGAACGACGGAATTTGTTCTAATATATCCATATAGTAGTCTTTAACTGAACACCAAATCAACATTACTCACACCTCTAAATTATACACAACCTCTATAACATGTTTCTATTAATTATAATCAATATTAATGTGTTGAGCAACAAACAATTCATGTACATTTAGTTTTCATTAAATCCTTATACCAACCCTAATGGATCCTCTTATCTCTGTATCAATAATGATTAAATTTACTAATTAAGTCAGCGTAAAATGAATATTTTAAAATATTTTTATGCGTACGAAATTGAATATTATACGGAATTGTAAACAAGTCCAGTTTATAAAATAATATGACAATAATAACTTACAGTACGGATGGTAAAACCACCGCAGAAATTCAGTTTTCAGTCTTCAGTTTACCTTAATTAATTTCGGGCAATGTTGCACTCCAGGAGGTTACTTCAACCAATGACTTAGAAAGAAGATGAATTTTGAATAAGCACCAAGAATCACGTGAGGTGATCGTTGATATAACGGGCGGAAAATATTGGAATTTACCGGATTAAACTGGTTGGAGTACCTTTGGGATAGCCATCAAAGAATAAAATACGATAAGGTTCGATGGCCCAGTTTCCTGAATTTTCGAATTAATAATTATCACTCGACACAACATTAAGTTCTCTGGCAAGCACTAAACTTATTATTAATCTTACAACGATAACAGTTTCCTATATTAACGTAAAACTAACTACGCGGTTTCGTTGGGCCAGGGTTTTATTTCTTCACAAAAAACACAAGGTCAATGCAAAACGCCTCCGACGCAATTTAAATATTCCGTTACTTAATGACAACTAGTAACGTGCAGGCTTTACAACCACTTTATTCAACGTGCTTAAAATCCTCTTTAAAAAAAATCGGGAGCAACTACGTCGTCCAAAAAAACCATTTGACTTTTGACACGACTGAACCAATTAATTATGCACGTGAATGTTTATTGCACTTCGCGCCTAAAAACTCTCCACAACTACATACTCTCAACTCCTCAAAATCCCAACGTGAACTGAACTTAAAACTACGATGATTAACCTTCTTCCCATGTCCTTGCAAATTACCGGTAAGTGACACGAAACCCTCCAACTATTGCATTGAAGGGAGATAGCAAACGCTAAACTAATTGAAACTAACATGCACGTGCTGCGTGTTTTTTTAGAATCCAACCGATCACCTGCCTCTTACAATCAGCTATTTTCCAGGTCCTAACAGGTTTTAGAATATTACCCTAAAATACTATTATGAAGAATATGAATTTTAGCATGAAAATATGTAGGGTAGTTGATGAGTATTTATAAAATATAACCGAAGGTTATACATGCTACCGACTAAGTCATTAAGCATCTAAATTCTCTAATGTTGCTTTGTTTAGTAAGTATACGAATATTGACTGTAGAAAGTGTTAAATATTAAATATTAAATATTAGATACGTATCGGTACATATCGATACATATCGATACGTATCGATACATATCGAGTATCGATATATCGATATTTATTTTTTGCTGTATCGGGGGGGTCGATACGGAGGTCGTATCGATACGTATCGATATATCGATACGCCGACCCAGCCCTACTTACAATGTAGTGATAGAATAGTTATGGTTAGATTCAGCACGAAACCCACAGACACTGTTGTAGTACAGGTTTACATGCCAACAACTCAGTACGAGTATGAGGAAGTAGAAAAGGTATATGAGGATATAAATAGTATAGTGAGAAAAGTAAAGGGTTATGAGAATTTAATAGTTATAGGCGATTTAAATGCGTCAGTGGGAGAAAGTAGTGACGAAAAAATGGTAGGAAAATTTGGGTATTGTAGACGAAATGATAGAGAAGAAAGTATAGTTGAGTTTTGCCAGGAACATAGATTAGTAACTGTAAACACTCTATTCGAACAACATCTTAGAAGAAGATATACCTGGAAAGCGCCAGGTGATAGGGCTAGGTACCAAATAGATTCTATTTTAGTTAAACAAAGATTTAGAAACTAAGTTAAAAACTGTCGTAGCTATCCAGAGGCTGACATAGATAGTGATCATAACTTAGTTAAAATGAATTATTATGGGATCTAGGTAAGCTTAATGATAGTGAGGTAAAAGAGGAATATAAACAAGTATTAGATAATAAGATCAAAGAGATAGCTACAGGAGGAACGTAGAAAATAGATGGAAGGAAATAAAAACGGCTGTGCATGATACAGCAACACAGACTATAGATAAGAAAAAAGTAGAAACGAGAAAACCCTGAGTAGCAAAGGAGTTATTAGATTTAATAGAGAATAGAAGAACGCTTAAACCTTTCAGAGAATTGGATAGTGAAAGTAAGCAAAAAATATAATAGAGTTAGAAATAAGATAGTATATAAGTGTAGAAAAGCTAGAAATAAATGGATGGAGGAGAATTGTAAGGGAATACAAGATGATTTGAGAGTAGGTAAGACAGACAGGGTTTACGGGGCAATTAAAAAGTTTTTTGTGAAAGATAGGAAAAAATAAAATGGTATTAAAATTGAGAATAATGAGCTTCTAATAAATAAAGTTGAGGTAGCAGATAGATGGAAAAGATATTTAGAAGATTTACATATGGGAGACGATATGAATGAGTTAGAGAACGACCAAGAAGAGGATGTAGAAATAGGGTTATCAAAATTAAGAGAGGAATTTGATAGAGCTGTTAGGGATCTTAAACTAAATAAAACGCCGCAAAGTCGTACGTATGGATAGTTCTATTATACGGTAGTGAGACTTGGACAATTAAAGAAGTAGATAAGAAAAAGATAGAAGCTTTCGAAACTTGGTGTTATAGGAGAATGTTAAAGATTAGTTGGACAGATAGAGTAACAAATGAGGAAGTTTATAGAAGGAAAGGTGAGGAACCCTGTATGTGGAAACAATTAAAGGTCAGGAGAAATAGAATAATAGGGCACCAGTTGAGACATGAGGGACTATTTAGTAAAGTCTTAGGTTATAGACTACCAAATAAAAATAGAGTAGGAAGAACTAGACAAAGCGATATTAGTCAAATTATTAGATTTAGGTTGTGAAAGGTATGTAGACTTTATTATACTAGCTCAGAATAGAAGAGAATTTAGAGCTGCGTCAAACCGACCTTAAGTAAGTTCGAAAACCAAATAAATAAGGTCGAAAATGATTAATAATTAATAAGTATTCTCATGAAAAACATGGTGGATTCCCATTGGAACAATTTCAAGAATCGACCCCCTGATAGTCGACATAAATCATATCTTCATGTATAATACTCATGTACATTGTGTAATCCACTTACTACTGCACTATAAAGATATGAGTTCGTTAACATCTTTAACGGGTTGTTTTTTCGGGTGTGTGGTGTGCTCTTATTCAGTAAAGTTAGAACGTTTTCTATAGTATTCACCAGCTATGAGCATGGCATTACCACATGACCCTGATTTCGGTAATAGACCTGGAGATACGTTATAGGCGAAAGTTATGACGAGAAACTCAAACGGAAAATGCATGACATCCATGGAGACTTAAGAAAGAATATTTAGATTGCGAGCGGCCGCATGAAAACCAATATGATATCAGGGTGTAAAAGTTTGGTTTTCAATCGTAGGACCGCGCATGATTGTACTATCCTAAACGGAAGTGTGGATTTTTGCCAAAAAAATTGGTAGGGTCTACGAAGTACTAAAACGCATCAACGGTGTAGCACATAGGATTCGTAAGCTCGCAAAAGGCAGATCAATAATGGTGAACATTAACATATGGCAACTTACGACAGTAACGGTCCAAATTATGATTGGCCATGTCCGTGTACAGCGGTACCGACAAGGCGAGGTTTGGATCACCGAGTAGGCCAACAAAGATTAATTTCATGTATTGTCAAATTACTTATTTGCACATTAAGCTGCGCCGGCTCTCAATATGGCCCGAAGAATTCACTATGGTGTTCAAAAGTAATTTTGACGGTCTAGGCCAGCTTCTCCTACAATAACCAAAGATCGGCAAAATCATATACTTAGAAATGAACATTGTCGTATTTATTACTTAGTAACAAAGCAATTGTCCACTGTTAAACTCAGTTACTAGGACCTATGTAGGGCATTGATGGATCTCATAGACCACATGATGGGTGTTTGAGAACAAGAAGTTGGCCATACCTAACATTGGTTGTTTGCTCGAAAGATTGGATCGATGGTATTACGAAACATGCTATAGGTAGTATTCCAGAAAACCGGGGTCCATTCTTGGTATGCGCTTTTACCCAAATGAGACAGTAGCTATTGAGAGTGCCGATTGCTAGTGCCATTAATATGGGAAAGACAAGAATGGGTCCGGTTATTGATATCGTCACAGGGACATCTAGCTTGCGACAAGCAAAATGTTCTGGGACAGAACGGTTTTAAAAGGGGATCGGTGTAACAGTAACAAAGAATATATGGAATTTTCTGGAAAGGATTATCTTTTTACTAAAGTTGTGTCATATCTGTTTAGCGATAAGAAAGGATGATTAACAGATATTGCAATACCATAAGGTGGTTTCGCAGGGTCTGGTAAAGCAATATTTAGGTATCTCTTTTTTTTCGAATAAGATATTATCGTACATAAGTTTATAAACATAAATTAATGTACACATAAATTCTTATATGATATAAATGAATTAGATAAATAAATTACCAGTAAGATGAGTGCTATAATAATGTTTAATTTGTCGCATTTAGAAATTAATTTAGTGCCTACGTATAGTGATTAGACTAGTACTAATGTAAATAACGCTGTAAATATTTGTGATTGTGAGGAATGATTACTAGACCTGTATTTATTGAAATCAAAGGTCAAAGAACAATTACAGAATTCGATACATTATAATCCCTTTTTGTACTCCATTATACTTGCCATTCGTGTTAGCTCCGTTATCCGACCCTCGTTCCTTCATGTTACAGATGTTACTACCCCTATTTTTTCGGAAATATATAAAAATTGTTGCTAAATCTATAGCAGATGTGTCCAAAAATGGAGAATACCATCAAAAAGTGTTGGTGAATTTAAAGGTTTTAATTTTTGTTATCGAAATGAATAACCTGTTCAGAAATAACCATTTGTTCTTTATAACAAGTATCTCGAATACAGCCCAATATTATCGAATTATATTTTGCGTTGCGCAAGACACTAATACTTTTTGTCTGATTTTTTCTCTTAAAATATAGTTAATTTGATTTTGAATTTTCTTACCTAAAAAATGTTATAGGTTTTTTCCATTTAATACGTTGTTGAAATTTCTCGCTGTTGTGAAAACTTTTATTATTTTCCTCCTCCAGCGTTAGATATTGCTTAGCTCAAGACTATTTAAAAAATTATGCGAGTTACATATCCCTCAAATTATGTATGTATTATAAAATAGAATCTAATAGGAAATTATTAGAAATTATTAAGAAGTTACTAAGTGAAGTGCAACAATGTAATAAAAGGACAATTAATAATGTTTATTAACAGTTCATAAGAACGGATGCAATACAATGTATTCCAGTTGTTGCCCAGACGCTGACGAGGCAGCAACTCGCGTACACCTACCACCGCCTTCGGGCGATCAAAGTTGAGCAGCAAAACGGTGACGTCCTGAGGGAGTTCTCCAGCTATACGGGGTGCCGAGGAATGGGTACACAAGTGAAGTCGTCGGGGATGCACATCCGTCAGTCCTGTTTAGACGAGCTACCTGATGATGGAGCGGCCTGTGGCGAGTAGTCATCCTGTCAGTCGAAAACCACAGGTCAGTGGACCCAGGATCGGGAATACTGTGTAGTTGGAGAACAACCAAGGGGAAGATCCGGGAAACTGCTCACTGCACTAAAACAAGAGGTTTCCAGGAGTAGGCTCTTGGAATCCAGTTCTACATAATTATTTATTTATTTAATTAAGAAAATCAACCTGATAGAAACACCACAACAACTCAAGAAACAAAAACATCAACAAGCCAAAAAACTCGCCAGTGTTGTAAGGCACTTTTAACGACGCTGAGAGCGTCGTGTCCAGCTACTGCGGCACAATGTATTCCAGACGATAGTGACACTGCAGGTGGCAGGACACAGACGGTTAAGATACCGTGATTACCTAGAAAGTAAGATTGTAACAATGTATTAATGAATAGAATTAAGAATAAGCAGACATGAGATCTACAAGTTCCTACAACCATGTGAGGAGGTAGGGACATTATATATAGCCCGAGAGCCCCAAAACCCGGCAGTCAGTCAAAGTATTCAGCTTTAACATTGCAGTTGCTTAGGCTACTCAAAATAGTTCATTTAATTCTTTTTTCGAGAGTAATTTTAAATCAAGTTTGTAAAATTCCACATCTGTATTAATCAAATAAATTGTTAAGAAGTTTTGGAAGTGTTTTTTAAAAACACAGCTCCCAAGGCCCGAACCTTAACTTGCGTTAAAAAATAGGCCGCAACGCGTTTGCTCTTGATTAATAATACCTACAGACGAAATCAATTGTAAAGCGGATTTTTAGTGATTTTTGAAATTTAATACATTTTTAAAATATCAATATAGTTATTGGCTATATGGCTATTCAGATGTTGTGATAGTCTAAAACGATCAATGCTACCTAGGGTATTAAAATTTTGCATAAAAAGCAGAAGACACTATTGTTTATTTTCGAATATAGTAACTATGTTCTATAAATTCGTTCATTATTATTTAATTAATACTTTTATTTAATAATTTTTTTTTAAAAACCTTTTTCTAAATTTTTGAAAACTTAAACTTATAAATTTACGACTGTGCTATTTCTACTAAAACCATTTTTCTCTTTCAATAACCTTTGGAGGTATCTTGAGTATTCAGCAAATTTGCTTTTCTGAATTCCATAAAGAGTATTATATCAGGAACCGTTTCAGCTTCACGTTTCATATCATCGTTATAGACGTTGGAGCCTATTTTTGACAATTGTATTGCTGAAATGAATGCCTTTTAGTATGCAAGGGGCCCTCTACTCTACTTTCTTTAGCTATAACTATAGCGTATTACTCAAGTACACATAAGGGTGTAGAATTAAATTTATATGATTTCAGTTAGTTCAATGAGCGTCTACCAACGCAAGCACTCTGAAAGGTATATAGAAGCTTGGGGGTTTAGATTTAGCAACATGGCTATTTCAATAAAATATTATAGGAAAAGTAATTAAACCGAAAGGTGCCTAGCACATTTTTTATAAACCGCAATAATTTCGGGGGTTTTGCACTCAATGTATTTAATTAAAAAATTACTAATAAAAATTGGGGATATCACCGTCTACAATAATATTTGTCTGATTTCACATGGGATTTAAAAAACCACAAAATCATATAATGTCCTGAAATTAATGCGTTCACACAAACTGAAGACATTGAGGTTGATCATAAGAAAGCTTTAGACGGATTAAGTGTGACAACGGAATTTTTGAAAGAAGGGAAGAATGAAATTTACGATTAATTTCGAAAGCAAAGTAAAAAACAAAAATGATAGTTGAGCGATAAGAAATGTGTGTAGATGTTTTCTCGATGGATAACCAATTCTTTTTTCGAGAGTAATTTTAAATCAAGTTTGTAAAATTCCACATTAATATCTGTATTAATCAAATACATTGTTAAGAAGTTTTGGAAGTGTTTTTTAAAAACACAGCTCCTAAGGCCTGAATCTTAACTTGCGATAAAAAATAGCCCGCAACGCGTTTGCTCTTGATTACTAATACCTAGAGAAACGAAATCAATTGTAAAGCGAATTTTTCGTGATTTTTGAAATTTAATACATTTTTCAAAATATCAATATGGTTATTGGATCTATGGCTATTTAGATGTTGTGATAGCCTAAAACGATTAATGCTACCTAGGGTATTAAAATTTTGCATAGAAAGCAGAAGACACTATTGTTTATTTTCGAATATAGTAACTATGTTCTATAAATTCGTTCATTATTATTTAATTAATACTTTTATTTAATTTTTTTTTTAAAAAATCTTCTAAATTTTTGAAACTTAATCTTATAAATTTGCGACTGCGCTATTTTTACTAAAACCATTTCTCTTTCAATAACCTTTGGAGGTATCTTGAATATTAAGCAAATTTGCTTTTCTGAATTCCGTAAGGAGTATTATATCAGGAACGTTTTCAGCTTCACGTTTCATATCATCGTTATAGACGTTGGAGCCTATTTCTGACAATTGTATTGCTGAAATGAATGCCTTTTAGTATACAAGGAGCCCTCTACTCCACTTTCTTTAGCTATAAATATAGCGTATTACTCAAGTACACATTAGGGTGTAGAATTAAATTTATATGATTTCAGTTAGTTCAATGAGCTTCTACCAACGCAAGCACTCTGAAAAATATATAGAAGCTTGGGGGTTTAGATTTAGCAACATGGCTATTTCAATAAAATATTATAGGAAAAGAACTTAAACCGAAAGGTGCCTAGTACATTTTTTTATAAACCGCAATAATTTCGGGGGTTTTGCACTCAATGTATTTAATTAAAAAATTACCAATAAAAATTGGGAATATCACCGTCTACAATAATATTTGTCTGTATTCACATGGGATATAAAAAACCACAAAATCAAAAAATGTCCTGAAATTAATGCGTTCACACAAACTGAAGACATTGAGGTTGATCATAAGAAAGCTTTAGACGGATTAAGTGTGACAACGGAATTTTTGAAAGAAGGGAAGAATGAAATATACGATTAATTTCAAAAGCAAAGTAAAAAACAAAAATGATAATTGAGCGATAAGAAATGTGTGTAGATGTTTTCTCGATGGATAACCAATGGAGAATTATTTTGCTAGAAAGATCAAACACCCTGGTTAAGCGTGGAATTTATTTCACGTCGGTCGTGTATCAAAAAAAGTGGTAAGCGGATTTTCACTCTACAACTAAATGTTGGAAATTAAATCCATGGAATGGTGTGACCCAACGTGCCGAGGAAATAAGAGGTGAATCAGTGGAGTTAACTTGAAATCTTTAGATCTTTTACACCGTGAGTGCGTTTGAGCTTTTTTCGTTTCTTTGGCTTACGCGTGAGAAATATGTACATGCTAACTTCTAATTATAATTGTAAGTGGTTCGTGGAACGACAGAATTAATTTGTTTACATCTAAGCCTAATTTTTATGAAAAGGAGGTTAGAAACTTTTGAAAAAGGTAAGAAAAAGTGCTTATTAATTTAAACGCAAGCTCTATTTGTAGGATGTAATTTTAGGTAATTTTTTTGTAAACATTTAGCACTTTTAGTGGACATTAAAATGGTATTGCGCTGTTTTCCTAGTTATTGCTGTTAAGGGCGTTTCTAAATAAATGGAATTTAAAAATGTCGTAGAATGCAATCTAAGAACAATGGAATTGTACTATTATTCACAGATTAAGGTTTATTTTTATGGAGTTCAGTTACTAATACCTGGCCAGTGGAGATACATTAGATTTGTTTCTTTAAACTTACTGTTAATAGAGTCTAAACCTGAATGTTATTTTATTTGGAATTATTTATGAGATAACAAAAGATAGTCCTTGTGAAAGGATATATAGTTATCCCAGTGATAAGGTCATATTTGGTTGAGGCTGTTATTTTAAAAAATAGTTTCAATTTGACAAAACGCTAATGAGTATTTTTAAGGTATGGTTAAGAAAGATAAAAGAAAATGTAACAAGAATTTAGGAAAACCGAAAACTTGGAGACCTATCCGGAAAAAATATCTTTCGGGTATTTAACATTTCATAATTTTATCGTTTTATTATTTTTGATCACTTTTCCATAAGTTATTGCGCTTTTTTTAAAAACGTTTTATTTTTTATTGTATTAGTTAGGATCAAGTGAGTTTTGAACCCTGCTTGTGGAATTCTCCGGTAATATGTTTAATATAAGCATTCTGTGGAAACCACACAAAGCTTTGGTTCTCACGTAAGTCCGGACATTTATTTATGATTTGTGGTTTGGGAAAACGCTCTGACTGCGATTCTCATGCTTAACACGCAGCTGTGTCTAGCACTTTTGAGTCAGAACTTTAACCTTTCTTGAAGGGAAGACGGTGAATGATGGGAGCGGATGTGTCCAAACAAAGAGACTTTACCACCGATCTTTCTAGAGTGAATGCGTGTTTTTGTAGTGTTTAGACAGTTGACAAAATTCATTTTCTTTTCGTTCCCATTCTTTTTCGTTTTACGAAATATAGGCGCTTTGTCGATAGAAAAACAGCTACCGCCAACCGAACAAGGAGACATCTGGACGCTATCCACGCCGAGATTAATGACGCATCGGAATCAGAACACCACGGGGTTAGCGTATTTTTAGAATGTACAAAACATTTGATGCCGCAGGGAATTTGATACCGGTAAATTTAATTATAATTATACGTAACGTTACATGTAGTCAAAATTAACGTTTCAAGTAATCTACTCCCGTACCACTGTAGTTAACCGGTGCTCCTTTAAAATCGTTACGGGGTTCCAGTCCCTTCTGTGCAAATTGAAATTGGTAACTGTAAGATTTTATGGGTCGTTATTTCAAAAGTATGTTACGCACAATTTCTACACAGTACATTTCCTAATTAAATCTCGTATTTTTTATTGTATTCACGATCATTCGAATTTTCATTATGAAGTAGCGACTAACTTTCAAATTGAAATGATTACTAATTCAAGCATCCTGTAGAATTTTTATTAAATGTTTAGTACAAAGTTAAATACGTTGAATCTATTATATTTTGATAACGTACTAAATCTAAGGTTTTGTTATTACAAAGTGGGAAATTTTGCGTTGGTTATAAAGGTTAAATATTCCCGCATTATGAATTTGCTGAAATAAGCTTAAACAACTGCATCTCTTAAATAAATATATTTAATGTGTTTACATCAACGTGGGAAAATGTTGATTATCAATACAGTTACTACGAATTACTATAATCACGTTTGAACGCGGTTTTTCGTAATCAACCATGTGCTCACCGTTACAGACCGCAAACAATGGAAATTATCCACCTGCTTATCTTTTCCTGTAGTATTAATCGAAATAGTAAATTTCTATGAAGATGTAGACCACCCGTTATACAATTCTGCCATGTGCATTGCAGATATACCTAACAGATTGAACAGATTTTTATTTCAACAGACAGGCTTTGTAGAAGTCTTCTTGTTATATTGAGACCATTTGTTTTCTTAGTTGCGTTTATCTACACGTGGTGTTCTGAGAATACCCTGCAGCTGGTTGTTTTGTCGGTAGGATATATTTTTGAAAAGTAAATACGTTACCACCTGGTGGATTCTCTTCATTTATATATACAGGTTGAACGTTGGAAAACGTTCTATTTTATGCAGCGTCGATTCACGGAAAGAGACCTGAAAAGTCGCAATGTTATTTAAGATAAGAGGCATAGATTTGCTTCGGTTGTATACAAAAAAATTAGTTAATATTCTAAAACCAGTGTAATTGCTTTGTAGAAGTATCCAGTCCGTCGACAGTTGTAAATACGCAACTTCAGATCTGTCACAGTGGAACCAGAGGCAGACTGGCGATGTAGATAGGGTATATATTGGACAAATAGTCGGCTTGGAAAGTAGCTACTCTTCTTTGGCGCACAAGTAGACTTAAAGTACGAATACTCTACTCTTTTGTTTGTGCTTTCTATGAAACCTAGTTAATTCATTTTTTTTTATAGTTGATAACCACGCTAGTGCTCTAGTTTTTCTTACGCGTGGTTAAGGCAGGATAAATTACAGATGACTCTGTTTAAAAATTTATCCAATGCTAATACACATAGTGATTATGCAAATGTTTTGCAAGTCACAATTAAGATAAACGTAAGCTAGCGTTGAAGCAATTTTACCTACTTTAATTTAAGATTTAGGAAACAAATTGTTTTCTAATTATAAACTAGAGTTTAACAGTTGTTTATATATAAAACTTACCTTCAGTTTAGGGCTGCGCTATTACATTTAGGAAATGCATTTCGGTAAGTAGCAGTTAAACAACTTTGTATTATCGTATATATTATGTCTACTTTTCTTCTTGTATTTATTTAAAGCTGGAAACATTGTGTAAGTATACATGTACTTACTATTTATATTTTAAGAATTGATGTAGTAGTATACAAAACCACGTCTACGGTATCAAAATTTACACCTATTTAAACCAATGTAAAAGAGTAAGCAATGTTGCGCAATATTAGCGTCTAGGAGATGATTGGAAGAATTTGCAAGTGTTTAATACTTAGTAACCACTTAATGACAGTATTCAGGAATACACATGCAATTTCTTATGCAATATTAACACAATCTTAATTAACTTAATGTATGCAAGGCATGTTTCTCCAAATTTTAACAAATCTAGTAACGTTGGATGGGTGTAATACATTTTGCATGCTTAACCTGTTAATACCAAAATCTGCACAGAATTGGATTTTAGGAATTTTAGGGCTAATCTTGTGTAATATATAAAAGTAACAACCTATACGATAATACTATTTATTTTTCACATTTTAAATTTGCAACATGCAGTGTAAAAGTATACATTGCGTAAATTAATATAGAGACTTATCCTTTTACATTCAAATGCCTGGTACTATACTTGATGATTTGGAAATGTTCTGGTATTCTAATTAGGGCTCATAACATATGTAGAAAGTCCTTTTTTTATTGTTAAATTTTAATTACATATAAAAGTGTAAATGTTTACTAACCTCCATTACCAAACTTCTCGAGATCTTCATTAATAGTTAATTACGCACATCGTTAAACAAAATAAGCCAGAATTAATGCGAATTATTAAGATTTGCAAATACCGTATTATTTTGTTAGAAGTTTTGTTGCAATGAACGCTATTCAATTTTTGTAAAGAACACCACAATCCAGCAATGCTTTGAAGGATGAATGTATTACAAAAGGATAAATGAAAATAGGTTTTTTTATACCGACTTGTACTAATTACTTGTTTGCATGAATCACTGACCTTTCATTGGATAATTATTAGATTGCTGTGTACGATGATGTCAAAAAAAACTCCAAATGTTTCTGTTTACGTACAATCACCAGGAAAAAATAGTTCTTTAAATAGTATCCTAGTTTAAATATTAATCCCTCGAGCAAGTAGTTACATAAAATTATAAAAGAATTCCGAGTCAACGGTACAAATTTTTCAATAACTTAGGTGAATTGTCTGGTTGGATTCTATATAAGCAGAAAAACATAATAAAAATCTATAAAGTTTTACGTTGATTCTCAAAGTACTTGATCTACCTGTTAACAACAAATTTTTGGGTAAGTGTGATAATTTCATCATTTTGTTTTCGACCTTACTTAAGGTCGGTTTGACGTAGCTCTAACTTCTTTTCTATTCCGTGCTAGTCTAAAAAGGTCTACATACCCTTCACAACCTAAATTTCTAATAATTTGACTAATATAGCTCGGTCTAGGTCTTCCTATACTCTTCTATCTTTTTCTTATCTACCTGGATCTACATGGATATTAGCAACCTGATGGTTGTTAAAGAACTCCAATATGATTACATGATTCCCATTTATAAGGAAATGAAATATTATCTGCTTATCCCCTTCAAAAAAGGAAAAGTGTTAAATTATATGTTATGGTAAGGCTTAAGCAGCGAATCGCTGCTAACATGCCAGACCGATAACTAATTGTGAGTTATGTCATGGTGACATTTAGTTAACTGATTTTTATTTATTTATTTATTTTTGTTTTGTTTTTGAACTTGCTTAAGGTCAGTTTAACGCGGCCTAAATTCTTTTCTATTCTGAGCTAGTCTAAAAAGGTTTATATACCCTTTACAACCTAAATCTCTAATAATTTGACTAATATAGCTTTGTCTAGGTCTTCTTACTCTGTTTTTATTTGGTAGTCTATGATCTAAGACCTTACTAAATAGTTACTCATGTCTTAACTGGTGCCCTATCATTCTATGTCTCCTGACTTTTAATTGTTTCTACATACAGGGTTCCTCATTTATTCTTCTATAAACTTCCTCATTTGTTGCCCTGTCTGTCCAACTAATCTTTAACATTCTCTTATAACACCAAGTTTCAAAAGTTTCTATCTTTTTCTTATCTACCTCTTTAATTGTTCAAGTCTCCCTACCGTATAATAGAACGCTTCATACGTACGACTTTAAGAAACTTTTTCTATTATCTAAACTAATAACATGATAATTTATTAAAAAAATTACAAACTTATTTAATTTCTATATAGTTAATGTGGTCGTATTCTTAATTTATCCGGTACACAAATATAGGCTATTTATCTTATTTTAAATTGAATGAGTTCAAATCGTTTACATAGCTCAGTTGGTATGTAGTATTGTATTATAACTTAAACTTAAATATTTCTAACTAGCATGTTAAAGCCTTAGAATGGATTAAATTTAATCTAAGTGGTAAAGTAACTTATAATTTCCTAATAATATTATAGTAAATGAATTTAAAACAATGCAACGATCAAGAAGTAATTCTATCAAATGTCAGAAGTTAGAGTCGAAGAAGCAGATAATATACAATTCTAATCCTCAGGAATTGTAGACAATACCTAACATACTAGCTTTTTATCGCTTGTTCAGCGACCAGGAGCAAGAAATCCTAAACGAACTACAATACTGGGAAGTCTTCGTTCAAGGATTGGAAGGAGTTAATTGGGAACCAGCTATTCGAATGGTTCGAAACGCAATCCTCGTCAAAAGAGGCGCTTCAATTACCAAAGAAGTTACTAGAACCTTTAATAGTATGGTGCTGTTGTAAATCTATTCCGGCCGGGAATTCAGCTATTCCAGCGGGACTATTAGGACTAGTAGGATTGATGACATCACATTCAACGATATCAATACCGAAATCGAGTATCTCAGTACTGCAGAGCGATAGCTAGTGTACATACCGTGGCAGTCTATCTTCGTACACAGCGATTGTAAAATTGAATATATACCCAATTTATGATTATGTAATGATGGAACAAAAACAGAGGTGGAGGACAGCCAACAAAAAAAACCAAAATATCTCCTAACTCAGACGAATTAAGGGCGTTGAATTCTCTGGTGGATTAATGGGCGACAAGATTGCCGCAAACACAAAATGTCAACGTAGCAACATTGCCGAAGAAATAGAGAATATAAATGCAAAGGACTGCACTGTACCAATACAATCCATGTGCACAACGTCCATTTAGCATGACTATATTACGATATAGTGTGAAGTCAAAAGTCAGTTTACCGAGTAAGAAGACATGCGTATTACATTCACTAAATATACCAATGTAAGTATTCCGCCGAATTGTATATTCAGTATTCCTCTGTACACTGACTTTTGGATCAGGCAGTATAACCAATGCAGACAAACCATTTCCTATAGAACTAAATTCATTTTCAGCAGAAGAGTACAACGGAAAATGTCTGATTATATGCGTTATTATAAGGGTAATAATCCTCTCTGGACATGCAGTTTTAAAAGCATAAGTTCATGCTACTACGATATTGCGACATCAACGAAAATGCTAACGGAACTATTACACTTTCAATACAATGATTATTCGACAAGTGATGAGTTTAAACGTAGAAGATAGTCAATTCAGTGTTTAGGGAACTACATAACGTCGAGAAAAGACATCAAAAGTCATCATCATAATTAGGTCTTCAGTCCTGGAACTGGTTAGATGCGTACCCTCATTGTTTCCTATTCTGAGCTAACCTACACATTTCCCTGAAATTTGCACAGTCTGCATTCATCACTATCTGCGTGCGATAGTCTGATCTAGGTTCCCCTCTACCTCCTTTTTCCTATCTCTGCTTGTAATATATCTCGTACTATTGCCCAAAAATGTATTCTGTCCTTTTATTTCTCCTATTTTTTTCTATAGATATCTTTTTTCCTCTACTATTCGTATAACCTGTTTGTTGTTAACTTTGTCTGTCCATGTCATCATCCTCATACATCGGAAGCACAACATTCCATAAGGCTTCTATCTTTTCCTGTTTGCTTTTCATATTCTCTCTATTTGATAGACGTACTGCGCTGTGCTCCACACATATGCTCTCAACAATTTTCTTCTTGTTTCTATATTTGTTGTCTTTGAACATAGCCACTGTTTTTTCTTGTTAGATATAGTTTAGTCCCTGTTCCGTCCAACCCTGTACATATTCATTTAGTTTCTTTATCTTATTACTATAAAATTTAAGTTTATTTGTTAATGGTAATATCTGCTCTTATATTTAAATTTTATAAGCCCGGTCGCGTTTTCACCTACAATGTTTTATCTTGTTTGTCATATATGTTGGTGACTGCGCAGCCTAGCACAGTCCATTGTCACCGCTTGAACAATAAGTTTCTGTTTCGGAAATTAGTCCCCGTATAGGACTACCTCACCGCTTTATATTAATTTTCGAGTGCAGTAATAAGTGTTCTGGATCCAAGAATCTTCACCGCTCTAACTGGACATCAGGTATGAATATTGAAGGCCGCATTTGTTTAATATCTGTTTGGTTATACACCCGCTTTTCTCTCCTGAGTATCCTTTTATGTACTCAACAGTCCCTTTCTATTTTTTTTATAACAATATATCCTATTTACCCGATATTCAGTGGTATGTGAAGGGGGGTAAGCAGCCTGTGGCTGCCAAGTTCGCGCAACACTTGAACATTTTCCGAATTAATAGTTTTTCCAATATATCCTTTCGCACAATCAACATTAGTTGAAAATATTTCAAAACCAACACCTGTAGTTGTTTATAATAATCATTAAATTTAAGTGCACTTATTTTTTCGTCATTAGGTTTCCGTCTTGAAACTGGTTGGACGCGGACCTTCATCTATTTATATTCTGAACTAGCCTATACAGTTTCTTGAATCTCCCAAAATAGTCTATATATTGCTCGGTTCCCCTTCTATTGTTTTCTAATTGTATACCCTATTACACCGAGAATGCTGCCAAGATCCCCTAACATTTAGACATTTGCCGAATTAATAGTTTCCAGTAAATACTTTCGCATAAATATCATTACTCAAAAATATTGCGCAACCAATACATGTAGTTGTTTATAATAATCATCTTGCTTAAGTAAAGTTTTTTCGTTATTAGTATTTCCACCATGGGACTGGATGAACGCGTACCTCCATTGATTTTTATTCTGAGCTGGCATACACATTTCCCTGAAATTCTCACAGCCTATACCGTTCACTATCTGAGTGCAATAGTCTAATCTTGATCTACCTCTACTTTTCTTTTTCCTATCTCAGATTCTAATATATTCCGCACTATTACCTCATGCCTTAGTATATGACCTATCATCCTATCTCTCCTATTTTTTACGGTTTTCCATATATTTCTGTGTTCCCCACCATTTCTAGTACCTCTTTGTTCTTAACTTTGTCTGTCCATGATATCTTCATCATACGTCTGTAGCACCACATTTCAAAGGCTTTTACCTTTTTCTTGTCTGCTTCTCCTACTGTCAAGGTGTCACAGCCGTACAGTGTTGTGCTCCACACATATGCTTTAAGCAATCATTTCCTTGTTTCTATGTTTGTTGTCTTTGAACGCAGTAGTTGTCTTTTCTTGTTAAATGTAGCATGACATTGTGCTAATCTTTGCTTAACATCTTTTGCACTTTTCCAATCATGCGTCATATGGCTGCCTAGGTAGCAGAAATTTTTAACCACTTTGAGCTCTCGTTACCTATTTGTATTCTTGTCTTTGATTTATTTTCCCCTCCTTTGCATACTAGTACTTTAGTTTTATTTTTGCTGATTTTTATACCGTATCCTCGGTTACAACTGTTTGCATTTCATTAAGAGAAGCTTCTAACTCTTCCTTTCTACATGATAATACCGCTACATCATCTGCAAATCTAAGCATATCAATCTTTTGTCCTTACATAGTAATTCCAAATCTCTTCCTATATTTGACAGTATTCATTGCCTCTTCGATGTACAAGTTAAATATTAACGGGGATAGGATACATCCCTGTCTTACCCCTTTGCTAATATTTACTTCTCTACGTTCCTGCTCTAATTCTATTACCGCTGTTTGCTCTTTGTATAAGCTATAAACTATTCGCCTATTCCAACATTTTTGGGCATTTCGAACATCAAAAGTCAACGCATTCAAAATAATTTGTCTTGCATATTCCAGTAAAAGCTACTTTTTAGATTGTGTTGCAGAGATTTATCTAAATGTGGGATATATTAAAAACTTGCCTAGTTTGGAACCCTTTTCACTACACGGAGCTCACAATAAGTGTTTGGTGTGTGATAAGGTCCAGGCAGAGCCTGAGTCTCACGAAGAAACTGAACTATTACTAGGTGGAGAACCATTTTCTGCAAATATACAAAGCATAAACATTGCGATCATAGATCGTACTCCTATTTTAATAACAGCTGATCAACGTTTAATATCATGAGCCCAAACATTCAGTGAATGCATGATTCGATACAGCTGGAAGACTGCTCCAATGTTCGTAAATCATCTAAAGAAACCGTCACCAATTGCTTGGATGTACTGAGTAGAAGAATATGAGATATTAACTATTCATCATTTTGTTTTCGACTTTACTTAAGGCTGGTTTGATGCAACTCTAACTTCTTTTCTATTCGGTGCTCATTTAAAAAGCTCTACATACCCTTCACAACCTAAATTTCTAATAATTTGACTAATATAGCTTGGTTTAGGTCTACCTATACTCTTCTATCATTTTCTTATCTACCTGGATCTACATAGATATTAGCAACCTGATAGTTATTAAAGAACTCCAATATGTTTACATGATTCCCATTTATAAGGAAATGAAATATTATCTGCTTATCTCCTCCAAAAAAGGAAAAGTGTTAAATTATATGTTACAGAAAGGCTTAAGCAACCAATCAGTGCCAACATGTCAGAGAGCTAACTAATTGTGAGTTAAGTTATGGAGACGTTTATTAAGTTATATGTTATGGTAAGGCTTAAGCTGCGAATCGCTGCCAACATGCCAGGTCGCTACTAATTGTGAGTTATATCATGGTGATATTTAGTTGACTGATTTTTACTTGTTTACTTTTTTTTTGTTTTATTTTCGAACATACTTAAAGGTCGGTTTGAAGCAACTTTAAATTCTTTTCTATTCTAAGCTAGTCTAAGAAGGTCTACATACCCTTCAAAACCTAAATCTCTAATAATTTGACTAATATAGCTTTGTCTATGTCTTCCTACTCTATTGTTATTTGGTAGTCTATAATCTAAGACCTTACTAAATAGTCCCTGATGTCTTAATTAGTGCCCTATCATTCTATCTCTCATGACCTTTAATTGTTTCCACATACAGGGTTTCTCACCTATCCTTCTATAAACTTTTTCATTTGTTGCTTTATCTTTTCAACTAATCTTTAACATTTTCTTATAAACCAAGTTTCAAAAGCTTCTATCTTTTTCTTATCTACCTCTTTAATTGTCCAAGTCTCACTACCGTATAATAGAACGCTCCATACGTAAGACTTTAAGAAACTTTTTCTATTACCTAAACTAATACTATTAGCTATTAGTAAGTCTTTCTTTTTAAAAACATTTTTCTAGCTTGAGCTATTCTAGCTACTATATCCCTTGTGCTAGGTTCGTCCTTTGTAATTATACTACCTAAATAGCAAAATTCATTTACCTCCTCTAACTCGGTATTACCTATTTTTAATTTCGGTTTAGAACTAGGCTGTAACTCACTTGTCATTATCTTTGTCCTTCCTGAGTTAATTCTCATACTATAGTTACTCTGTAGTATCATATATAAAATATCTAAAAACTCTTTTCTAGACTCTGCTATAATGGCTATATTATCTGCAAAACTTAACATGTCTATTTTCTGTCCCTGTACACGAATACCTATCTCTTTTCTCTCTCTCTAGCTAAGTTTAAATCTTCCACAATATAAACATTAAGAATCAAGGGAGATAGTATACAGCCCTGTCTAACACCATCTAATCTTAGCTTCCTCTTCTATTGCACCATCTCTAATTACTACTCTTTGATTTTTATATAGACTGTTAATAATTTTTCTATCCCTATGAGAGATTCCTATTTTTTGCAAAACACTGAACATAACAATCCAATTAACCCTATCAAATGCTTTTTCTAAATCTACAAACGCGAAATGAGTATTTTTATTTTTTGTAACCCGTTTTTCGATAATTATCCTAATCATTAGTATCGGTTCTCTAGTCCGTCTGTTTTTACGAAAACCATATTGGTCTTCGTCTAAATAATTCTCAGTTAAAGCTTCTACTCTATTATTAATTATTATTGTTAGTATTTTGGAAGCGTGGGAAATTAAACTAACCGTTCTAAAATTCTCACACCTATCAGCATCTTTTACTAGTTCATATAATCTGTCTAAAGTTTTCTGACTTTCATATTTTATTAATTCTGCGGGTATATCGTTTTCCCCTGGCACTTTAAGTATAAGATCTATAACAGCTCTATCAAATTCCTCTCTTAATATTGGGAACCCTATTTCTACATCTTTTTTTTGGTCGTTCTCTAACTCATCCATATCGTCTCCCTTATATAAATCTTCTAAATATCTTTTCCATCTATTTGCTACCTCAACGTTATTTATTAGAAGCTCATTATTCTCATCTTTAATAACATTATATTTTTTCCAATCTTCCCCGAAAAACTTCTTAACTGCCATGTAAGCCCTGTTTGTCTTACCTACTCCCAAGTCATCTTGTATTCCTTTACAATTCTCCTCCATCCATTTATTTCTAGTTTTTCTACACTTATTTCTTATTTCTAACTCTATCATATTTTTGCTTACTTTCACTATTCAATTCTCTGAAAGCTTTAAGCTTTCTTCTATTCTCTATTAAATCTAATATCTCCTTTGTTACCCAGGGTTTTCGCGGTTCTACTTTTTTCTTACCTATAGTCTGTGTTGATGTATCATGTACAGCACCTTTTATTTTTTCCATATATTTTCTACGTTCTTTTGTATAGCTATCTCTTTGATTTTACTATCTAATACTTGTTTATACTCCTCTTTTACCTAAGCGTCATTAAGCTTACCTAGATCCCATCACTCTCTTTTAGCCTTTCTAAATGTTTTGAATTTTAGATTACACTTCATTTTAATTAAGTTATGATTGCTATCTATGTCAGCCCCTGGATAACTAAGACAGTTTTTAACTTGGTTTCTAAATCTTTGTTTAACTAAAATATAACCTATTTGGTATCTATTCCTATCACCTGGCGCTTTCCAGGTATATCTTCTTCTAACATATTGTTCGAATAGAGTGTTTACAGTTACTAATCTATGTTACTGGCAAAACTCAATTAATCTTTCTCCTCTATCATTTCGTCTACCATACCCAAATCTTCCTACCATTTTTCCCTCACTACCTTCTCCCACTGACGCATTAAAATCGCCCATAACTATTAAACTCTCATCTCCTTTTACTTTTCTCACTATAATATTTATATCCTCGTATACCTTTTCTACTTCCTCATCCTTGTACTGAGTTGTTGGCAAGTAAACCTGTACTAAAACAGTGTCTGTGGGTTTTGTACTCAATCTAACCATAATTATTCTATCACTAAATTGTAAGTACTCTTTAACTTTATGCTCTAATCTGCCTGTCCATTAGTTGAAGAAGTTTTAATTATTCTATAATTATCTTTCCAAAAGTCATTACTAATCTGGCCATCTCACCTCACTAATACCTAAAATGTCCAGCTCTTTTTTTTCATTAACTATAGATGAAATAAATTTAATGTAACAAATCACAAATATCTGTACTATCTATTGTAATTGTTTCTAATATCTTATATAAAATAAATACTGGATTTTCAATACTTTTAATGTTTAATCGAAAGTTGAGAACAAAGACCGTCTTGTAGGTGACGAAAATGCTTAGTTCAATAATGGCATTGCAAAAAAACGATAACGATTTAGTTAGGTAAAGTACTTGATAATCAAATTACAAACATTCTATAAGTTAGAATGTTTTCAACATGCATTGCAAAACTATACCTGATATGTAGAAAAAAATAAGTAAATTGATGTAAAAGCCATCCTGCGAATAGAAACATTTTTTATTCAAGGTCTATAGTAAATTAAATAAAACTTTTATTTATCGCAGTACTTAGATTGGTGTAGTAATTTTTTTTCTTTAGATGAGTGGAGCACAGTACTGTACGGCTGTGAAGCCTGGACAGTAGGAGAAGCGGACAAGAAAAAGGTAGAAACCTTTGAAATGTGGTGCTACAGGCGTATGATGAAGATATCATGGACAGACAAAGTTAAGAACGAAGAGGTACTAAAAATGGTAGGGAAAGAAAGAAATATGTAGAAAACGGTAAAAAAATAGGAGAGATAGGATGATAGGCCACATACTACGGTATGAGGGAATAGTGCGGAATATATTAGAAGCAGAGATAGGAAAAAGAGAAGAAGAGGCAGACCTAGATTAGACTACTGCACACGGATAGTAAAAGATGTAGGCTGTAGAGGTTTCAGGGAGATGTGTAGGCTAGCCCAGAATAGAAATCAATGGAGGTACGCATCCAACCAATCCCAAGATGGATAAACTAATGACGAAAAGATAACTGTGATTAAACATGATGATTATTATAAGCAACTACAAGAATAGGTTGGGCAATATTCTCGAATAATGTTAAGTGTGTGAAAGGACTTACTGGAAAACCATTATTTCGGCAAATGTCTAAGTGTTGGGGGATCTTGGTAGCCACAGGTTGCTTAACCTCCTTCACTGAATCTCGGTAAAATAGGGTATAAAATTAGAAAACAATCGAAAGGGAACGAGCTGAATACACATGCTGTGTGAGAATTTCAGGGAACTATGTAGGCTAGCTCAGAATATAAATAAGTGCAGGTACGTGTCCAACCAGTTTTGAGACGGAAAACCTAATGACGAAAAAATAAGCGCAGATAAATCTGATGATTAGTATAAACAACTAGTTGTTGGTTGCGAAATACCTGCAACTAATGTTGACTGTGCGAAAAGATAAATTGGAAAATATATTAAATCGCTAAATGGTTAAGTGTTGGGGTAACTTGGCAGCCACAGGCTGCGTACCTCCCTTCACAACCATTGAAGATTGGAGAAATAGGGCATTTAACTGTAAAAGAATAGAAAGTGATCGAACTGCATCTAACAAGAAAGAACAGCGCCTATGAGGAAAGACAACAAACATAGAATAAGAAGAAAATTGTTGAAAGCATATGTGTGGAGCACAGCACAGTATGCCTATGAAATACGGGCAGTCTGAAACGCAGACAGAAAAACGCTAGCAGCCTTTTGAAATGCTGTGCTTCAGATGTATGAGGACGATAGCATGGGCAGACAAAGATAATAACAAATAAGTTACAGAAATAGTAGAGGAACAAGGATATCTGGGGAGAAACAGAAATAGTAGGGCGGAATACGTTCTAAGGCTTTTTTGGGGAATAGTATGTGATATATTACAAGCTGAGATAGGAAAAAAGAGGTAGATGTAGACCTAGATCAGACAGTTATAGATGCAAACTGAATATATTTCAGGGAAATCTGTAGGTTAGTTCAGAATAGGGAACAATGATGGTACGCGTCTAACCAGTTCTAGAACTGAAGACCTAATGATGATGATGAGATGAGTCTAATATATTAAGTCATCTTCGTAAATGTGCAACATGAATATTACAAAATCTGCTACAATATACCCCAGAACAATGCTATATTAACACACCAAAAAGATTGTAGTAATGCAAATTAAAAAATATGCATTTATATACCAAATACCCTCAACCGCCCTGATACCAGTGCACACTCGAGCGAGTAAGTCCACCTGAGCATTCTGCCAGGGCCACCAGGCAAGACCACCAGAGAGGACCACCAGGAGGCGATGGTTATTATGGATCATTTACTAAAACAGGTACACATTTCTCGTACAATTAAAAACAATTCTTTATACATTTTTATTAAAAATATGGATACAAGCTATATTACTTATATATTAATCGAAATTCTTCCTGCATCGTCGTTTATCTTTATTGAAAATCTTTTTACAAAAGTTATAAAATCGCTTTTAGAATTATCATTCGATCACTGCAAGCCCAACTTATCAGCTGCCTTAGTAATAAATATGTAAACACGCAAGCACAATAAAATACTGTATTTAATGTACACCCTTTATATGAGTTTTCGTGCTGATACATTTTCGGTAGTTCCGCGAACAAATTTCCTAATTAACGTCTGTTTGTCCTGTCTTACGCGAAACACATGGAATGTATTAATATTTTCCAACACTTCTGTCCAATAAACTGTTTACACCCACATGTTTTGACTTTTATATCATGCCTAGCTAATATAAATTTTCGAGAACGTCCCACGTAAATAATTATTAATGGCCCACATTCACCATTTTGTGTATAAATTTATCCCGTACTAACCACAATTTCGATGATTTTAACAATCTTATTTTTTGTTTCCTGGGTGTTTACCATATTTTCAACGTAAATATATTTAACGTAACTATATTTATTTTTAAGCAGTGTTTATTTCCTGCATAGCCATAATACATAAAATAAAGTAAATTGCCTCTATTTTTTTCCCGGATAAATTAAGGATATGACGATAGCAATCACCTAGAAACTAAATAAATTTGTAATTTTCCTCTTAATAAATTATTAAATTTACCCAAAAATTTGGTATTGACAGGCAGAGAAAGTGCTTAGAAAATCAACGTAAGACTATAGATTTTTGTTATGTTTTTCTGCTTATATAGAATCCAACCAGACCATTCTCCTAAGTCATTCGAAAATTTGTACCGTTGCCTCTGAATATTTTTATAATTTTATGTAACTACTTCCTTGAGAGATTTATAATTAAACCAGGATGCTAATTAAAAACAAAACTACGTTTACCTGGTAATTGTACGTAAACAGAATCGTTTTGGAGTTTCTTTTCTTTTGACATCATCGTAAACAGAAATCTAATAATCATCCAATGAAAGGTCAGTGGTGTATACAATCAAGTCATTAGTAAAAGTCGTTTAGAAAAGACCATTTATATTTATCCTTATGTAGTATATTCATCTTTTAAACCATTGCTTGATTTGGCGTTGTTTATAAAAATTAGCACTGTATTGAATAGCGTTTACTGCAACAAAAATTATAACGACAATAAGTTGTCTGAAAATCTTAATAAATCGCATTAATTCTGGTTTGTTTTATTTAACGATGTGCGTAATTAACCATTAATGATGCTCTCGAGAAGTATGTTAATGAAGAATAGTAAACACTTACCTTAGAAAATTGTTTAATATGTGATTAAAATTTATCAGTAAACAATGGATTTTTACATGTTATAAGCCCTAATTAGGATATCAAAACATTTCCAAACCATCAAGTATCGCACCAGGCATTTCAATGTAGAAGGATGCGCCTGTACATTAACTTCCGCGATGTATACTTTTACAATGTATGCTGCAAATTTAAAATGTGCAAAATAAATAGTATTATCGCAAAGGTTGTTTATATATTACATAAGAATAGTTCTAAAATTCCTGATATCGAATCATGTGCAAATTTTGGTATTAACAGGTTCATGCAAAATGTATTACACTGATCCAACGTTACTAAATGTGCTAAAATTTGGTGCAACATGCGATGCATGCTTTAGGATTAAATAAGATTATTTTGATATTGCAAAAAGATTTGCATGTATATTCCAGGATACCGTTATTACGCGATTAATAGGTATTAAACATTTGCGAATTCCATCAATTACTTCCCAGATACTAATATTGCGTAACATTGCTTACTCGTGGATGAAGTATTAAAAAGAGCAAGTTAAAAAAATACCTTCAGGTATTTCGAAAGTTGCAAAAATGGGATGATCAAGTTATTAGTACATGAATTATGTATATAACTAGATTCAATTTCCTTAAATGCAAGACGTAATTGAAAATCGTTAACAAGAGCCAAGTTTCAGTAGTATTAAGTATAACATCATCTAAACAATTAGGCTAGATAGCTCAATTGGTTAGGGCACTGATCCGGAAAATCAGAGGTTGCAGGTTCAAATCCTGCTGTAGCCGTTCTTTTAGTGGTTTTCAATTACTAGTTCGATTTGAAATGGTAATTCAACTTTAAATACAAAGTTGGGTTTTCATTTCATCTTAATAACTATATATATATATATATAACTATATATAACTATATATATATATATATATATATATATATATAGTTATTAAGATGAAATGAAAACCCAACTTTGTATTTCATTTCATCTTAATAACTATTAATATATATTAAGCATTCATTTGCATTCCAAATGTGGATTACTCTTCTCTATATATATATATATATATATATATATATATATATATATTGCCGTGGAACTTCGGTAAAAGCCTCACGAATTGGGCGTCATAAATTGCCGTGTAACCCCTCTAAATCGACAGAGTAAGAAAAACTTTCGAGCCTCAACGTTGGGTCGTCATAAATCGCCGTGGTACCCTTAACCGCCTCGCCAGAGTAAAAAAAAACATTCGAGAATTTAATTTATTTTCCAAAATCAAAAATAAAATTCACACAATAGAAAAATTTAATAAAAAAAAAATAATCTCTTACCCAGATTCCTCTCTTCATCACCTTAATTCTTCTTCAGTTTCCAGGCTAGCTCAGTTGGGCCTCCTCTTGGATAACTAGATTCACTATTATACTCTGTATCATTCACGAACACTCTCAAATAAAACCACAAAATAATACAACCATCATACAATATTTATTTAACACTATTTACACATAAAATTCAAGATTATCCACATTTCAGAGATCAAGTTACCTCAATAAATCCTATTTTTGTACTGTCCTGGATTTTAATTTAAAATATCAAACACATTGAATATACCCGGAGTAAATGGGTCCTGAATAATACCTTATTTTCTTTCCTTATTTATAATTTATTTTGAATTTGTATACTCTGGAGTATGGTGAGCTCATGATAACCCAGTTAATTATGAATAATGTATGCTTTTGTACTTCGCATACTCTTACAACCAACAAAAAAAAACAAACCCATGTACTCTTCACAATAAAAATTTTAAATTCCTGATGGAACGTTAATAAGCTTTATATAAACCTTTAGATTTCTATTTAAATACCTTAATAAAGTTAGTCATACGTATTATTTTCAATACGCCAAATAATGCATAATCCCTTCAAAATTTACTCTCACACGTCACACAATTTTCATAGTTTCATAGTTTATAACAACAACAATTTTAGAGCGTTACCTGAAATTTCTTGAAGACCTCCACTCCGTTGATGATGCTGCAAAGTTGTTTCGCTTTGCTCTGCTGTCCGCCTCTAGCTATTCGTAAAAAAACCCCATTTAAGTTGTGCTGCTTTTCCGATGCATCCAATTCCAAATCCAATTAATTCCACTTCTTTCATGCTTGCGTACTTTCGTTTAATTTAATTTTAAATTTACGTTACTTCACGTCACTTCCCGAGCTTGTTTAAAATAAATGTTGCACCTCAAATTAAAATTTAGACTCGCCACTTATTCGCGTATTAAATTGTGAGGCCAACACTGTACTATTTAAAATAAAATAATTTTATATACTTACAAGCTCGTTCGTAGTCTGAAGCGATCAAAGTACTAAGAAAACGATGAAATAAGAGAGCCGTGCTAATTTGCCTCGAGTATTTAAATGCTTCGACTGTAACCTCTCTAGACCCTCTTACCGTAAAAAATCTAATTTAAAATAACACTTCCTCAAATTTTGTTTCAACCGTTTTCGAAATCTCCGAAATTTAGCGCGTCGTTACGATATTTTCCAATAAACCCGACTTCAAATATCCCCGTGTTTGCCTGTTTTAAAACTAACGATATCGACCAATAGTATATCCATTGCTGTCTTCAAAATCCCGCCTATTTTAACGCTGTCCCTTTCTTATACATATCATATGTTTCCTTCTAACCTTGTTTGAGTGGTAGAGAATCGATATTCCTGTCCGCGTTCTATTTACTCCATGTGGACTGCATACGTGCTTTTTAAAATGTCCTATTATGATGCCTGTCTCAGTCCGAAGCATTTTATTTACCCTCTATCCTTTCTGCACTTTATGGAAATTTTTAGTTAACATTTACGCGAACCCTCCAACCGTTTAACGGATATTCTTTGAAACTTGTTTGTTATCTATAAAAATAAGGGAAACCTGACATTTAGAAACATGCAGGTGTTTGATTAACTGACGTTTTAACACAACATTTCTAGGAGCTTCTTTTCATGGTATTTCAACCCAACCCATTTATTTGTTTGTTATAACGAACGCTATTCGCCTTGGATTTATTGATTTTTCATGCTTTTATGCGTATTAGACGTAATTAAACTCCATTAAATTAATAAATAAATTGCATTGGCTTCTAAAATTTATTTTCTTTACGAACCTAACTAAATTTTATTCCTCAATTGTAAATTTTTGTTAATACTTGTTACATTAAACTGAACTAAATAAAATAACTTTCGCACGTAAATTCGGGTTGCCTCCTCTATACAGGGTGTTTCAAATTGCCTTGTTTATAGTTAAATTTAACCTTTTAAAACTACTACAATATATATATATATATATGTATATATATATATATATATATATATATATATATACGGTGTTGGAAACTGAACAAAAAGTTACACAGTTAAAGACTTAAGTATGTACCTACCATGGAGATACTTATAGTTATAAAAGTCTATTCGCTCACAGCTAAAATAACGTGATTGAAGGTACTGGAAATAAAAAGCAGGAAATATATAAGTTCAGAGCAGGTATTTAAAATGATAAATCTGAAATTAAGAAAGTGGAAATTTACATAAGATTTTAACGATCCTACTTTGAATTGTAAGCATCTGCTATCTATTCGGTTGCTTAAATCCATCAATGTTGTATAAAACCTATAGATTGTATTATTAAGTCATAAGAATGAGATTTATAAATGTGGGGATTTTATAGAACCTTTTTAAGCAAAATGCTTTGTAATATTGTCGGAGGCTTTCACGGCCGGAGTCATTATAAATATTTATGGTTCCGGGTTGGGACCGTGTCATTTTATAAACTAAGGTCGACGTTTCGCCCACTTTTGTAAGGGGCTTCATCAGGTCAAGAAAAGAAAATAAGTATTAAAATAAAAAATAATAATAATTATAAGAATGATAATATTAAGTAGACAAGTTAAAGTGTAAAAAGTAGAGTTACTCCCGAACTAGCAGACTCACTTGCCTATTCATAGCCAAAAGGTTTCTTGTAGCAAAGTAACTGGTGAAAGTAGCAAAAGTGGTAGCTTATATAGGGCGAGAACTTGATGCATGAGTGATCATGAAAAGAAGAGAGGAGTGTCGTAGCCAGATCAGTGAACGTTACGGTTCCGCTGTTGTGAACATAGGGTTGTTTTCTAAATGGGGAAAAGGTAGTAGCCATTGTCTTTGTTTAGAATCTAATTATCTAAACAAAGATGATGGCTACTACCCTTCCCCCCATTTGGAAAACAATCCTATGTTTACAACAGCGGAACCGTGACGTTCACTGATCTGCTACGACACTCCTCTCTATTCATGATCACTCATGCATCAAGTTCTCGCCCTATATAAACTACCACTTTCGCTACTTTCACCAGTTATTTCACCACAAGACACCTTTTGGCTTTGGATGGGCTAGTGAGTCTGCTAGTTCAAAAGTAACTTTACTCTTTACACTATAACTTGTCTACTTAATATTATCATTCTTATCTTTATTATTATTTTTTATTTTATTACTTATTTTCCTTTCTTGTATTGACGAAGCCCCTTACAAAAGTGGTCAAAACGTCGACCTTAGTTTGTAAGATGACACGGTCCCAACCCGGAACCATAAATATTTAAAACGCTTTGTAACCGATTTTTAAAAGTACAAAACAAAATGCATTATTCGTTCAGTTCCAGTTCTACTCTCGTTTTGTTTCCCGTGGCAATATGAACATAAACTTCAAATCCCTTTTCAGATACATCCAAATAACAATAAATATCAAAGAAAGCAAAAATGTTTAATAATGTGTCCCACTAAAATTAACCATAGCAATATTTCAACTAATTTAATAATTCAAGAAATACCTAGTATATTCTTTCTAGTGATGAAAACAGCACCGATTAACCATATAGATTAAAGTAGAATAGGTAGGTACTTGTAACCTATCATAACCAAAATAACATATCAATTCTATTGTGAAGAGGTTTTTACTTCCATTGTAAATTATTAGCTATCACACAGAAACCATGTTGAAATGAGCTTTTGGTTAGAAATATTTTAGAAAAAAACATGTTTTAGAAATGCATTTCATAAAAAAAGTGCCGCCCATAAAAGTGTGTCACCCATGTACAACGATCACCTTAAACCCAGATTTGGTGCGAGTCTGAATATTACATTTACATAAAGCAATGAATCTTCTAAATAATTTGTTAAAGTAAACAATAAATAAATACTCTGTGACACAATTCAAATTAAATAACAAATCTCTTAATTACGCATTATTTGAACTAGGTTTGTATTGCGAACTCTAAAGTGGTCATCATTAGCAGAAAACTTAAAAGATTAATTTCTAATAAGGTTGGTCAGAAACTCTTCTGGGGTTATTCTCGTCATCACGTAAGCTGGCGAGAAGAATTAATACCTATAGGTGATTGCAACAACATTTGATAAGTTTGCGTTGGAAGGAATCACTTCAGCCTTCGTCTTAAGGAGAACATTTTCAGAAGAGTTCACGAACAACCTCTTTAATAATTAATTGTTTAAGATTTGCCAATGATGATGAACACGTAGAGTTTAAAATACATTTCTAGTATAAAATAATTTGTGGTGAAAGAGTTTCTATTATATTAATTTTTTTAAAGGAAGTAAGTTTAGATACTGCTTATTATATACGCTAACTAGAGTCGGTAAAGAAGTTCAAGAGTGCTTATACGTTTCTATATTCTCAAAAGACAGTCGAAAGTAGTTTAGTCTAAACAAAGATTTTGTAATATAATTTAACCACAAAGGATCTCTTTCAGTCCTATTCAGTTATTAAATTCTTTAAATTATCAAGATTATACCGAACGTAATTAGCACAATGCACTTGTTTAGGAAATGCGTTTAAGCAGTGGACCTACAAAACATAATCAAACTCAAAATGCTTCTGGTTGATTGCATGATGCTATGCCCAACAGTTTAGATAAAAATAACTTACCGCATTTGCAGCAAAAGAAAAAGACATACGCCAAAATTTTCAGTAACTTTCCCATAGCTGTATGGTTATTTCACTGATAATGGAAAACTAAAATATTTCGCAATTTCAACTAGTATTTATAGAAACTTGTCAAATTGCAAAAGCGCATGATTTAATAACATTCCCATTTGTAGTGCTCAAGGTCCTATTGCAATTGTGCAGTAGTAGCCAATGCCTTTGTATACCCAATCCGTTGCAAATAGTTGGTGACGTCAATTTTAGGGGCAGAAACTAACCCACACGTATTGATTACTTGCGCAACAAGTTGCAGTTGTACTAAGAAAACAAATTGAAACAATTTATTTTTTATT
Organism: Platerodrilus igneus; assembly: GCA_036346225.1. Taxonomy (NCBI): domain Eukaryota; kingdom Metazoa; phylum Arthropoda; class Insecta; order Coleoptera; family Lycidae; genus Platerodrilus; species Platerodrilus igneus. The sequence continues at coordinate 581,186 of JARFIW010001304.1, forward strand.
AATAATTGTTTGGCATTATTGAACAATGTAGAATATTATACAATTTTTTAATAAAAACATAAAAAGAATGTTACATTTTCGCAGACAAAAGCATTTAAAAATCACTCAAACTGGAAAACTTCCAAAACGTCATGCAGCCAAATTCAACAACGAACGTTGTACGCCAATTTCTATGAAAATACTACGTAATATAGCAATGACCATTTTCACATAAAATTCTTTCGGGAGCGCTATAAATGAAAAAACATCTTCCTCGACATGTTTGACAACAGCGGTAATGGTATCAGTTTTTAGCAGGAATAGCAAAACATATTTTGTGAAGCAATCTGAAACAACTAATATAAATATGTTCGTTTCAAGGAAAACCAAAGTAGCACAACCAAATCAGTCGAAATTACCTCCCACGGCTAAAGCTGGTATGTTTGTACATTGTCATGAAGTACTTTTGATCTACTTTCTGTGTCTGGAATAACCCATGTGCCCAGTTGCAGGTGCATCGTGGTTTTCTAGAAACACTTCCTGCTGTAAAGATTTAGGCATCAGCGCATCACCAATTTTCATTTATCACTTTCGTTCAATAGAATCCTTTCATCACCCACTAATCTATATATTTTATTACTATGCACATGCCACTTCGGAAATTTATCACGAAATTTTATAACTTTTTCCCTTAAATTAATATTCCAGTCTTCTAACGGTACATCTTTAATATCTACTAGAGCAGTGTTTTCCAACCTTTTTTCCCTCGCGAACCAAAAGAAAGGTCCGAAAAAATTTGACGTCGTTAATGATAGATAAACAATAAACAAAAAAACTTGATAGAATATATACTTTTCATATTGCAGAATAATTGATTATATTAATCGTGAAACATTTAAATAAAACATTAATAAGACTAAAATGATGGCTATAAAAGTTAAAAGCAAGATAAAGTTAACACATTAGTTCTTATGTTTTACATTTGGAAAAACTCTTAATGAGATATTTGTGGCTGTTTGATAGAACAAAGCAATTCAAAGTTAGGTTCAATATCTGACAATTTCAGTCTTAGATCAGGTTCTGCATTTAACCTGTTTATGTATTTATCTTTCAGATAAGTAGATGTTGAAAATCCTTTCTCGCAAAATGGTAATAAAACTTCAATGGCTTTTTTTAATAGAACAGGATATTTATTTTGTATACCGAGCCAGAAGTCATTTAAAGATTGATCTTTAAAAATTGCTCTAGAAAACTGGCACAAGATAACTCTATGAGTTTTTCTTTTTCCAGTATATTGAGAGAGGTTTCTGAACTTAAATTTCGTTGAAATGGGTTACGTATCCAGTTGCTTGAGATGGATGTATTGCATTTGTTGGGAAAATAGTCCGAAAGTTAATCGAAGATAGTTCAGATGTTCACATATACTTCTTTTAATGTTTTCGTCAAGTTTAATTGAATTTTCTGATAAAAAAGTGCTGACAGAATCGAAACATTCATACTCATTGATCTGCAGGCATTAAATCCAAAAATTGATCTTTTTCAACATAGCCTCAATTCTATCATGTACACTGAAAATGGTGACACCCTCGCCTTGTAAAGACATATTTAATTCATTTAGTTTACAAAAAATGTCAGCTAAAGATACAAGCTTTTGCAGCCAAAGAACATCGGATATACAAAAAGACAAATGAAACGGATGATCAATAAAAAATGCTTGAACTTCAGACTTCAATTCAAACAAACGCGTCAAAAGTTTACCACGGGAAAGCCATCTAACTTCTGTGTGAAGTAGTAAAGAAATATGGAAACTTCCAAAATCCTCACAAAGCGTACGGAATAGACGGCAATTTGTAGCACCCGATTTTATAAAGTTCACAATTTTCACAGCATCACTTAAAGTAGTAGATAACTCTGCAGGAATATGCTTACATACTAAAACTTGTCTATGAATACAACAATGAGTCCATTGAATTTTCTCGTTGACGTTCTTCACCCGTGCCACAAAACCAGAAAGTTTTCCTGTTATTGATTTTGCACCATCTGTACACACACCCACACAATAAGACAATTTGTAACGGGCATTTTTTGTAGTTAAACATTTTTCGCTTTACCAAATTTGTAAATACATTTCTGCAACTACTATCTCTTGTTTTATATTTATTAACTCGTGGGTATTACTTTAAAAGTAGATAAATTGAAGTTTGATTTTCATTAATAAATAAAGTGCAATGAATTGTAAATAGGATTATTCCTACTTATTGAAAATGATAAACCGCGGTAATTAAGTATTAGATAAGATTGCGGCATTTCACGTTTTGTATGTTCCTTATGTTAATATACCAGTCGAGATAATAAGTCGATACGCGGTTGGAATAACAACGACTCCCTGTTGTTAGAAAATTCAGAAACACAGTACCACAGCAACAAAAAAACAATTAGTAAAAGCTACTCGTAAGCAATAACACCGTCTGTCAATGAACTTAAAACCCGTGCGGTCGAGTAAACACATTCTACAGTTAAAAAGTACCACTAAAGTCGTGCCGTGTTTTTCATGTACAATTCGAAAAATTAATACCGCATTAATTTTTCACTATTATCAAAGCAAACAGCAAACAGTAACTTTTTCGTAATTAATGTCTAGAAACCAAGCACAAACTAAGAACGTAACGTAATTAACATATAGGAACAAAAGAATAAACTCACACCGTAACGTAATTAACATATAGGAACAAAACGATTGATATATCTACAGACGAACAGTTCTAGTTGGTCTTTTGTTCCTATATGTTAATTACGTTACGTTGTGAGTTTGTTCTTTTGTTCCTATATGTTAATTACGTTACGTTTTTAGTTTGTGCTTGGTTTCTAGACATTAATTACGAAAAAGTTACTGCTTGCTGTTTGCTTTGATAATAGTGAAAAATTAATGCGGTATTAATTTTTCGAATTGTACATGAAAAACACGGCACGACTTTAGTGGTACTTTTTAACTGTAGAATGTGTTTACTCGACCGCACGGGTTTTAAGTTCATTGACAGACGGTGTTATTGCTTACGAGTAGCTTTTACTAATTGTTATTTTGTTGCTGTGGTACTGTGTTTCTGAATTTTCTAACAACAGGGAGTCTGGGATGGATCCTTACTTGTGCAAGTTTCGTGTTTGCGAAGTATGGCAGATGGCCGGTTTACTAAGGTATTGTTTGAAGTTTCTCATTGCTTATTGGGATGTTTATGAAAATAATATACATCTGGTCCCAGTTGAAATTAAACTAGTGCTACAGAATATCTCGAAATTATTGTCTTAGGAAATAGAATTACCAAGAAATTTATCAACTACATAGTTACGACGCGTGATGTTGTCTGCTGCTAACCCCAGTGAAGTGCGTGAGTGTGATAGGTGTAGCGTGTGATGAGTTCCATCAACACCCTCATAGTCAAGGGTAAAGTGCTTTGTTGGTGCGGGACATCGTTGAATCCCACGCTTCAAATGCAAGGAAGCGTTCCTGAAGGACTTTCTGTAAGTTGAACTATTTCATACTTGTTATTACTGTAAATATCTATCCGTTTGTTTTGCAATATTTTTCGTCGTTCTGATACCTATTACAATAGACTTGCATGCTATTTAAAAAAAAGAAAGAAAAAAAAACAATCTATACTACTGAATTACTCATACCAATTGTATTTTATCTATTTATCTTTTGTCAACATTTTATCTGATTTATGTTTAATTGGTGTGTGAGGAAACGTTTCTGCTACTCCCCAATATTACCTCACTTTGTACTAAATATTTTTGTATTGCTTTTACCGTTGTTATATCATACAGACTATCGAAACAGTTTCTTTTTTTTACATTCTACATAGTACTGAATAACTTGGACTTCTCATTGCTGCTATACTTATTCTTTTTTTCCAGGTTTGCTTAACTATTTTCTTGCAGGTACCGTTACTAACTCCCTACCGCCGCATACATCATAGGTCAGTCTGCTTTCTACAACCCCCCCTACTCTCCGATTGAGCCGGGTCATTTCTTTGACTTTCTTTGTGTTACGTGTAACATAGATTTTTGGCGCCCAACGCGCCGCCACGAAGAAAACGTAACACAGCTTATTCCATTCTTTTCAAAATACCCATTAATCATATCGAAAATTGCTTCTCCAGTTATGTAGGTTTTCAAAGGTTTTGCAAATAGTACATCTTCTTGAAAAATATTCGTAAAAAAGATATCTAACGTAGACAAGCAAGACTGCGGCATTTGTTACATCCGTCGATTCGTCAAGTTGAATTGTAAAATAATTCAATTTTATTTTTTTTAGAAGTTTGTTCTCCACATAATTAGCCAAGTCATTAATTCTACGTGACATCGTGTTGTTTGATAAGGGAACTAGCTCAATTTGTTTTGCTGCCTTTGCTCCAAGCATACATTTGGCGATATCTTTCGCACATGGTCCAATTAAATTTTCTGCTATCGTATGCGCTTGTCCAGAGCACCACGCTTGCGACACTACTTATCGAGCCTCACGTTGGGATTGCTACTTATAATATAACCCCCCTTTTAGGATTGATAATTATACTATATGAGCAAATTAGCAATTCACCAAATTGCCCTATAATTTCCTTTCTTTAATTAATTTATTAACTTCTCTATTGGTTCTTTAAATATGCGCCTCGGCCAATGAAACTCTTATCTCAGGTTAATTTTGTGAATAAATTTATATCTGCATACAGCGTAAGTTCTGAACCATACACTGATGTATGTGACACTGCCAGTCAAATGACCTATAGTTAATTCTACTAAAGCAATTTCTAAATGTGACAGTGTAAACAATTACTTGAAAAATACGCACAGTAAAACAGTTTATACTAGTTAATAGTTTAAGATTTCAATCGAGTATAACGGATTAAGTGTTTAAAATATGACACTGAGAATAATAATACAACCTGAACTTCCAATGAAACGTCTTGCTGCTGAACAATGGAGCTCCACCTGCCTACAGCGACGATTCGAACCAAATTTGGGTTCTTAATACCTGTGGATAAGTACGTTTTAAAAAATTGTATTACTGAATTTACGCCTTTTATTTTAGGGTTTTAGGTACGCTAAAAATTCTTTAGAGACACTTATACTTATCGTCGTTGGTCTTATCAGGAAACTCAGCTCCGTGAAATCAACACCGCGCTCGACACCAAAAGTTCAGCAATTCCTGCGTTCTGATAGCACCACTTTGGAACTCCTCTGTCTACACAAAAACCCTCCCAGAAATCCAATGGTCAATAATAAGACAATGACAAGGACTCTTGCATTTATCACTTTTTAATATCAACAGTTCCTTTATACTTTGAATATCACAAATACATTTTTCATACGTTGAATTTTATGTTGGAGATTACAATAATAAAAGGTATACAATTCGTAAACTGTTACAAAAAAAGATTATACTTTTTGTTCTATAGTTTGTAAAGTTCTTTTTTTCAGTTCTTTTCAAATCAGTTTTTTTCTTAATTTTCTTAATTCAACCACCCTTTTAAATTTTTTAAAACAACTGTCACTTATCCCTATGGAGATGCTCCTTAAAACATTAAACCAGCCTACTCTTTTACAATTCTTTTCCAACTAACATTCTATGATCCAAATTTTTATTAATAGATCTTATTGTCCTTGTCAAATTCTAATTTGGAGTAAACTAATACACAAATGTCATTGGCCGAAAATTTATAAATTTTGGTTGATATTTTAATCCTAACAACAAATGTTAAATAATTTCTTTTTAGATGAGTTGGATGTCTACAACAAGAAGTGAAATTCAAATGATATAATATACTTACAACTATATACTGAAGAGTAAATAAAATTTCTACATCCTATAACTAACTTAAATCTAATAAAAACATACTAATTGACTTTTTAGGCTTTACGTACATATTCACATGAAAGTGAAAGTTTAACATCTTATACCTAACTCAAATCAAATGAAAACGTACTAAGTGACTTCAAATCTTAGCTATACATACATACATATTCACATGTCACTGAAGTTTCCAGGAAAATTATCATTTAAAAAGAAATTTTCCGCACAATATTTAACCCAGGGACACTATCGGTTGGTCCAGATTCAGCGCTAGTCTCATCTAATAAAGGTTTCCCTAAGGTCTCCATCCAGCGCTTTGAAATTCCTTATTGACGTCTACCAAGGGAAGCATACTAACCTACCAAGCAGGTGCTTAAGTTTACTGTCCATTTTTAATGTATTAAAGGTTTTTCTTCTTTCAACAAAGATTGAACTTCAGATTCTAATTCGGTAGTCCTCCGCTTACAAATAGCTAACACTTCTTTTACATTAGAATCAACATTTTTGTAGCTTTAACATTACCAAATGATTCCCTTAATTTTCTAAATTCGCGATATGTTTCAATAGCGAAAATTTAAATGCCTTCCACTAACATCTCATATTCTCTCATTTTTGGACAACCGATAAGGATCCATCATTAATTTTAGTTTGCAAAAACAAAAATGTACTATACGAATTCAGACACTTGTTGAACAAAAACTTCTACGCACCGATACTAAAGTACGGTAAAGCACCTTCTTAGAAATTAAATTTTAGATGCTATCCGTTTCTAAACTAAAACTGAAAGTTACATCGGTTATGTTATTGACAATTGTAAACAGAGAACAATTGTTATATTATATATACAAGGTGTTTCAGAAAGAAAAATATGTCATTCTTACAAGAAACGTTTTTAAAAGCCATTAAATGAATAAATGCCGATACAAAGAAACCAGCTTCTATTAAAAAGTCGTAAAATAAAACTGAGATGGATAAAAATTATCGTATAGTTTCCGTGTTAAGATAAGATAAAATGCGATGCGATCATTACCTTCGTTTATTGAAAAAGGCTAAACGGCAAGTTTTACTGAATACATAAATCATAGCATAAAACTAATTAGATTATGAAGCGTGCCAGTCCTAGAAACAATACATCACGTAGGTGACCAATTTTCTAGGTGTATACAGAAAAACCTCGAATGGTGACGTAATGAGATAATTTTATATATAAGAGAAAGTAATCCACATTCAGGGATTGTTTTTGATTTACGGGATCGACCATGTAAGATATAAAGCGGAAGTGTATGCTGTAAATTAGTTTAGGGCATGGAAGTTATACGTTTGAGTAGTTTCAAATATAGAAGCTATTAAATGCAATTATTTGGCGAAACATGATTATTTTGTAAAATACAATGAAGATTGACAATCATTGATACAAAGCTACTTTATAGCTGATTAATTAAAAATAGAATATGTACTTTGAAAATTAACATTCTAAATGAAGATTTAAAAGAATATGGATAATGTTGTACAATGGAATGTTAACTTCAATTTAAAAATGAAATCAGGAGAGATTTGAAATCATTAACTACGTTGGAGTTGAAATAGTAATAAGCACTATATGACCCGCAAGTGCAAATTTTAGATTTTTTTGTTTGTAACTGATAAAAATATTTGTATATTAGTAAACTACAATAAGTTTTGTGCTCGATGTTCAATTCATTTTGGCCGTTAATAGATTATATGACAAGGATTATTGGCCAAATAGCTGTACAAGGGTGTTAATAAGAGATTATCTACCATAGAAGAGATTTGAGTTCTGTAAATGTTAACAAAAATTAGATAAGGAATATTTAGTAATAATTTAGGAATAACTTTGTGTATGAACTGAAGTTATAAACTGCTCTATATTCTTTTGTATGAAAGAAAATTATTTTTGAATGTATAGATATTTCTTGAGATTGCACTATTTTACTTCACTTTGTAATACCATAGTAAAGTTTTTGTTGAGCTACGTAAGCAAAATAAAGAAAAGAAGGTAGAATAATAATTTCAAATTTCCCATCGCTGCCACAGCACTCTTACAGCTCCCACTAAAAAGTACCTTTATCACAGTACACTTTTAGAAATGAACCAAAGTTTGACCGTGTCACAGCGCTCTTTGAGCGGCGCTCCAACGTGTTTAGGGAAAGCAAATGCTTGCTTGTTTTAACGAATTTACTATTGAAAATAATAAGCAGCGATTAGAATGTGTTACAGGGAATTAATAAGCCGAGCTTCTAGCTGTTAGAAGTAGTTTAATTATAGCCCTTCCGAGAATTTACAAACGCGGTGAGGGATATATTCCACGTACTGAGAATTTTTTTTATACAAGATGGTGTAATACGTATTTGTTAAGTTTGTATAATTTGAGAATAACATAAAAAGGGTTTAGATTAGCGTTTTTAACTAAGGTAGTTGCCAATTACTGCAGAATCGCTCTATTTCAAAAAGGTACCGTAACAAACTTCTATATTTCAAACTATTGAAACGTATAAATTCTATATTGTAAACTCTGCATATTATTTTGGTTTTTTAAACAACGTTATATTTTACTAGGTATACGGAGGAGTCTTAAATTTTACATTGTCGATCGCGTAAATTGATATAAATGAATCCCTTTAATAAAGTTTCCTCATATACAGATTATATAACTACGTTATGGTTTTCCAGAGTTTTCGATATTTAATTCGAATCTTAGTCACAAACATGATGTACGATCTCTGGGAATTCTAAAGTTTTAATGGCCTAATTAGCGTCAAACCGCCGCGGGCAAATGATTACGAGCATAGTAGACGTTGTTTTGCTTTGTCTAACGCATCCTATAGTAATGCGAAGGCTATAAAAACAATTCTTATTGATTTTATAGATATTTAATGTTCGCGCGGCTTCAGTTTGTTTATTTAATTAATTTACACGACATTTCTTGGTAGGAGGACGCATCTGCCTTTATTTCTTCCAAAGTTTCTAGAACATGTTTGATTTAAAATGTTATACGTAAGTCAATTAATATAATAAATGAATGACTTTTTGTATTTACAATACGCTTGTATTGTTATACACCAGATTATTTATTTTATGCACGGAAGGTGTATTTTTATAATAAATGAAAGGCATAAATGTAAGTTATTTTTAATACTTTTGATGAGTTTCGGTTTTTTATTAAATATAGTTTTATTACACACAGGCAAAAATATAACGCCTTGCTTTCTTAATAAATTATTTTATTTACACACACGGCTTGCTATTGTACAGGAGAGAACAATAATTATTCGGAGATTTCAATTTTCTTCCGTTACCTTCTATTTGGGTGGGCTTTATAGGATTTGGGTTCCATAACCTTTCGTTACCTCTTTATTACGTCAATATATTACTAATGATAATAACAATAGTAAAACTTATAAATAATAATAATAATAATAATAATAACTAGGACTTCTGTGTAGAGCCTAATTGATTTCAAATTGAGTTAGTAATTGAAAGATGAAAAATATAGCGTATCTAACAGTATTGGAACCTGTAGCTTCGACCTTGGCGGCTGATGCGATAACCAATTGCACCACCCCGACGGGTGATTATAATCGGAAAAATATACAAATCTAAACCTTACTTTCAAATATGTTTGATATTTTTGTCAATCATATCTGACAGTATCGAGTGTTCGACTTACGTCAGATATAAACAGGAAACGACCCTCAAATTCATGGCCATAAGCCAACTTATTAATTATAAATATTAGTAATTGCGCAACGCAAATAGATTTTTAATATTTTATTAGTTAATAAGATGAAACAATAATTTAGGCGTTTATGCAAATCCTAAATTATTTAAATTATCATTTTAAATGGAGCTAATAATTAAAAGATGGTAAATATAAGATCTCAGATAGGATTCGATCCTACACTTCAGCTTTCGCGGTGCATGCGTTAATCGGTTGCACCATCTAAACTGGTGATTACAATAGAATGGATATACAAAGTTAAGTCTTATGCGTAACCATACATCAACTTAACCTTCAATTATGTTTAACAATTTTATCGATCATATCTGACATTATCAAGTTTTTTGATTTATATTAGATATAAACAGGAAGCGATGCTCATCATAAAAACAACTCCCGAAGAACATTTCTCAAAAGTCGCCTTCTATTTACAAACTCAGGAAATGTTATTTACAAAACCAACTCATGTTTTTTCTTTACTCAGTCATAAAAACTTTATAAGCACTTTACACAAAAATAAATTCAAGGATCAAGTTTCTTTTAATACACTCTTTATTAGGTACGTAATCAATTTTTTGAATCACACATGTATTATAAGCGTATAACACTTGTGAATTGTATAGATCTTAGTCTCAATAAAATATCCCCTAAAGTAATCAATTGTTTATTCTCGTGACACCCGAACTAAAGACTTCATTTGCTAATTAAAACTATATTTATATTAAAAATAAATTCTTGCAATTAACAATCTTCATTCAAATACAAAATAAAATTTCTTCTGCCAATAAAATTAGATAACTTCTAAAACGTCTTGACTGCATAGGATAGTTTTGCGGCGACCAGCGACCTGGATTCTAACTGATTTTGACCTTTAGGTATTTTACAAATTTTGTTTTAGTATCTTAACTATTCAGTGGTATTGTTCTTCAATATAAAATAAAATTCATACAATTTGGTGCTCAAACCTGTTTCTTATTTTATAAAAGCTGTGATATTTATTTAAACCAGCGGTGTCTCGTACACTAAACTTTTTTATTTTGTACAACACCGCGTAACAGTGCTGTCAAAATGCTCACTACCTTTTCTAAACTATTAGAAACAATGTAATCAAACTTAGAGCAAACGACCTCAAAGACCAAGGAAAATAAAAAGCTTCAAATTATGCTAGATAAATCTTAACATCTCAAATAGACGTGGTGTGTTTTCCAAGTTTATCTCATAATAGTTGTATATTATTGACTATCTGTGTTTGTTAAGTCTTAGAATTTCAACAGACCTGTGTCGTTAAAGATTTATTATTGAACTTTTCTGCGAATCAATTTATACCTGCCTGTCTGGTTTTGAACACGTACGTGGGTTTTAAATTAATTGGTTTTTGAATATAATAATTTGGAGAAAATAAGCGTTATAATTACTTTTTGAGAGAATAACTTCTTTACAGATCAAATTTTAGTCTTTATTAAACAATCCTTGTTTAAATGTCGCGCAATTTTAGTTCCCTAGCTTAGGTATATTTTGAAAATTGTACATGACGATAGTATTGAATAAGTATTGGATTGACTATCCTACATTGCATGACTGCTTAAGCAATGACATTCAAGACGAATGTAAATAAATTGTACTTATAAATTTTAAGTTTATTTGTATTTATCCATCCAGAAAACTGCAGTTCCTCGCAAGGCCCGATTTAATATTACCTTAAATTTATGAAATTTCCTTTCTTGTTATTTGTTATCTGGAAATATCAGAAATTTATAATAAGGATATACTTCCAAAACTTTAACTTGATTACACATTTGCTTCTTATTTGATATAAGTATTAAGGGCGCATATTTTTATTTAAAATTGTAATATTGGAATAACTACCTAAAGAGATCTTAAGAGGATTTCAAGTGGAGTCTCAAATATGATTTTGTATGTGCTGCACGCGTACATATTGATACTTTTGTGCCGCAGTCAGGTAGCACTAACGCGCTTTCAGGCTTGTTAAGGAACTGCCATATGAGTTTATAAAGTGGAATTTCGAACTAGTAGATTTTTCACTACTCGAGTATTCCCATTTAATAATTTAACAATCCCTACTCAACAAAAATAGTTGATACATTTACTTTATAACTCAAGTTGAGTACACCGAACACTTCTGATATATTTTTCAACACGAACTTTATTTTAGTTATTAGTTTTATTAAAGTGGAAGTGCAGGAAGTTATAAAAAATAAAAAACAAAAATACTGCTGAAGTGCACGCAATCCTGTTTTACTTTATTCAGTGCTACTTGAACCAGTAAGTTATCTATACAAATTTTCTTTGAAATATCCCTTTTTCTGAATATTTTGTAACTATTTTATAGATGTTGCTATGTGTGATTCACCTATTTTTATTAAAGTGAGACCAAACACCATCTAATTTATTTTTACTGCTTTGGGTGAAACAGCAAAGATAAAATAGTAACAGCGAAGTCACTGTACAAGATGTTGATTGGGAGTGGGGTAAGGCGAGAACCGAATCACCTAAATTTTTCTTAGAAGTTTAACCATAGATGTTGTTTTATCCGAACTAACCGTAAGTACTTGTATATATGTATGAATAAGCTTTATTATAAATTATACCTAGGCCATTGGCCCATCCTAGTTTGAACATTCTAAGTTAGAAGAAAAAGGAAATAAGCAATCACAAAACAAAATAAATAAAAATTCGTTCCGTTTAAGTTGGTTTTCTCCTCAGACTCGCTTTTCCTTCGGGTGACGTCAGAAACTTGATCCAGGGCGGAGTGATTCTTGAGGTCCGATGCAGTATCAACTTCTATCCATGTTTAATCGCAGGTTAGAGGGATTAAAGTGGGGGTATAGGAGGTTTTGTGTCTAGGATTTCTTGTAGGAAGGCATGTAAAGGAAGGAGGAAGTTAGTGATTAGGAATTTGAAAGCGGGTAGTGAGGAAAATATGTCGAGCTAAATGATTTGTTTGAAGGTATTTCGAATGGGAGTAAGGGCGGGGCAATGGTATTGTAGATATTCCGGGGTTTTGGGGGAATCAGGACTGCATGGGTATAGTGGAGGAGGTATTAGGTGAAAGGCATGTAATTTAGATCGGAATTTTCCATGACCAGTTAGGAATTGGATCATTGTACGGCTGGAATTTTGTATGTGATTGGGGATATAAGTAATGGTAGGAAATATTTGGTAGGTGTATCTACCGGTATCTGAGTAGGACCATGATTCTTGCCAGGATTAAACGAGGGAGTTGTAAATGCGGGACTTAAGGTCGGTAGTAGGGATTGTGCGGTACATTTCAGGAGATAGTGTTTCATTATGGAGGTAGATTGGACAACGGAATTTTAGATTTTGGATTTCTAAGGAAGGGATTTTTAATGTTGTGTATAGAGAGGCAGTGGAGGTGGTTCGAAAGGCTCGAGAGATGTATAACAGATAAGGACGTATGATTGGGTTTAGGATTCTGCGGGAATGTAAAGTTGTGAGGGGATACCAAGAGTCAACAGCGTAGCGGACAATGGGGATGATGATGTTGTTCAGATTAGTCTTCTAGCTGGGGCTCGTTGGATTGATTTAGGTAGGGATTGATGAATGTTGTGCAGGATTAACTTGGTTTTGGGGCGGATTTTTTGGAGATGAGTGTGCATCTTCAGGCGGGTTTCTAAATGGATACCAAGGTAGAAAACGGATTCAGAGAAGGTTAGGGGTGTTCCTAGGATATGGATAGTAGGACTGCGGCGGAGGTCAAGGAAGCCCATTAATAGTAACATTCTGGATTTAGTAGGGGAGATGGGTTGCTTATTTAGGATTGACCATTGTTCGATATGTTGGATTAGAATATTTGCAGTGGATTGTAGTTGGAGGCGGGCGTTACCGTGAATAAGCAACGTGAGATCATCTGCATATGCGAAGGTATCTGTGTTTGGGATATTTAGGTCAAGGAGAGGGTTGATGGATAGGTTCCAAAGGGTAGGTGAGAGAATGGATCCTTGAGGACAGCGTTTTGTTAGGGACATGGTAGAAGAAAAGTAGTTCGTACGGAGGCTTGCTGTTCGGGAAGATAAATATGATTGGATAATTTTATATATATTGGAGGGAAATTCAGTATTTTGAGTTGGTTCAGGATCAAAGGCGGAGTAGAAATCAAGAAAGATTGCTATGACGTATTTGGATTGTGTTGATCGGACTTTGGAAATTAAGGAAAAGATTGTTTGTTCTACGCTGTGCCTTTGGCGGAAACCATGTTGGTTATGGGAAATCAGGGAGTAATTTTCGATGTGTGATTGGAGTTTTTGTAGGATCAGTTTTTCAAGGAGTTTACCGATGGATGAAAGAAGGACAATTGGTCGGTAGGAACGTGGGGCTTCAGGAGGTTTTGCAGGTTTCAGTAGTAGTGTAATATTGGCATGTTTAAAGGTGTCATGAAAGATACCGGTGGTTAAATATTTTTGGAATAATTGGATGATGGGTTGACGGATTACTGGCCATGATTTTTGAATGATGATGTTTCTGATATTGTCTGGACCTGGAAATTTATGTGTATGGAGACAATGGAATCAAGGAAGTTGGTGTCAAGGATATTATGGGGGGGTGTTAGAGGGGGTTTCGCAATTGGAGATGATTGGGTCTTGTTGAAAGTAGGGGGATATTTATAGAAGTAGGAGGGATTACAGGTTTTAGTAGAAGGGATAAAGTATTTTGGATGGTGGGGTTTTAAAGTGATGTGGGTGTAGTTAGGATTTGATTCGGAGGGGATTTTACTAACCTGCGATAAGTTTTCCAGGGATCGGCATTGGGGTGGTCAACGATGTTCTGGAGATGGTTCTTCTTAGCCTCGTAGATGGATCTTTTAAAATTTGATCGTAGTTGTCGGTATTGTGTAGTCAGTACTGTTAAATGGTCATTTGTAACTGCGAGTCTATGTAGTTGTTGTATTTTGTGTCGTAAGGCTTTTAGGCATCGTCTTGTGTCTTGTAATGTAGGACTCCACCAGGGTGTCGTGCGAGTATTGTGGTATCTTGTTGGGATAGTAGTGGATGCGGCACGGTGTATATTTTGGACAATGGAGTTAGCGAGTAAGGTTGGATGGTAACTTTGTCGTATAGCAGGTTGGGGGTTAGAAATGTGGTTTTCAAGGATTTCAGGACGCGGGGCCAGTCTGCTTTATTTGTATTATAGGATGACGATTTGTGGAATTGGCGTGGTGGGAAATTGGGGACGATGTTGAATGTTATTCGATTGTGGTAACTGGAGGTTATAAAAAGGGATATATTCCAGGAGTCAATTAGGTTACGGGCTGATGGGGTAGCAAGGGTGACGTCAATATTGGAGCTGTGGTTTAAGTATTTCCAGGTTGGTGTATTTGATGGAGTGTTTAGGATGGATAAGTTGTGTTGGAGGATGAAATCTTCTAGGAGGGTGCATTTGTCGTCAGTGGTGTCATTGTACCATAACGTAGAATGTGTGTTAGCGTCTGCACATATAAGTCGGTTTGTGAGTAAGGGTTTGTAAAGTATTGTCCAGTTGTTGTAAGTATGTCTGAATGTTTTTGTTGTATTGAAAGTAAGCCGAAATAATGTAGATGGTACCAGTCTTCCAGTGTAGTTTAGCGGTCAGTACTTGTGGAGTAGAGTGGGAGAGGATAAGTGATGCATCTATTTGGGGGTTGTTAATGATGATGGCTGCTCTTAGATTAGGGTCTAGTGGATGTGGGTGGATAAGAGATCTAGTATACGGTGGTAGGTTGAGAATTTTGTTGTTTATAAGGTAAGGTTCTTGCAGAACAGCTAATGATATTTTTCGTTCGGTGAGGTGATGGGCAAGTTCAAGTGTTGCGGAGCGGGAGTGTTGAAGGTTGGCTTGAATGACTGATATGTAGAAAGGTGATAGGTGGGGATTATGATTGGGCATAAGAACTTGCGTAATGGGATTAATACCCATAGTCGGTACGTAATTTGGAAATTTCTAAAGATTGTTTGTACACGGGACAGTCAGGGCTGGTAACGGAATGGTTGTGGGGGCGGTTGATGCGTTGACAGTTGGAGCAGATGGGATGTGGGGATTGGTTAGGACACGATCTTAAGGTGTGTTCTTGAGCACAGTGTCCACATGTAGATATTGATCGACAAACCTTGTCTGAGTGTCCAAAGCGTTGACAGTTATAGCATCTCGTGATCGAAACAAGGTCTCTGATCCTACAGGACTTATAACCAATGTAGACATGAGATCTTGAAATTAAGATCGTTCGGAGCCTGGGAGAAACGTTAAGGATGAGGTTGTCGTTAGCGTCGGATCTGGGGCGGCGTATGGCTACGGATGCTTCGGAACGGAATTCATTTTCGGGGATAAGGTGTTGGAGGGAGTTTTGTTGGTAGAGGAGTGAAAGGGTATCTGGAATAGGCATGTCTCGGTCTATGTCGAATATAATCAGCTGTGGTTGTCTGTGTTTCGGAACGTGTACAGAACAGATTTGTTGATTTAAGTTGGATATTATATTGACGTCGGAGGGTTTATCAGTTCGGATGGTTACAGCGGTTCTAGAAGGGCGGGTACTACGAATAGATAGGTCAGATAAGGATGGTCGCAGGTTTTGTTTCACAATATTGAGGAGCTGGGATGGGGTTGTATTGGAGGACGTTGGTTTTAAGGTGATGACTTTGGGAGAAGGTTTAGTGAGTGGTGCGTGTTGGGAAGTGGTGGCTGAGACGTGAGCGTATGTAGGTGGTATGTGTGTGGGTGGTTGTTGTTGTACTGTTACCTGTTGTGCTGAAATAGTTTAAAGTTCTTGTCTAGCTGGTGGAGTTTGGCTTTATATATCTCGCAGTCCTGCGAGGTGGTAGAGGCTATTAAAGCGATATCTTCCATTCTTTGGAGGATGTATTGAGCGCTACTCCGGTTGATTTTGTTGCCGTCCCTAAAAACATATTCGGTTAGGTCTTTCTTAATAGCTGTTATGTTTTATAAGTTGATTGTTGAAACTGTGAAATCATCATCTCTTGCTCTCTTGGATTTTTGGGTGTCGGAAAGGACAGAACTAACAGATGAGGCCCTGGATCGTGGTGGCGGTAGGGAATGGGACATCCTGGACGATTTCTGGAAAGGCATAAGCGAGTCTGCTGATGCTGAGAGCGGTGGAAATGTAAAAGCAGCAGAGCTAGTCGTTGGTGTTGTTCTTGGTGCCTCTTGTTTACTCTTATCAGCCATTGGCACTTGTTGGTGTAGCAATCCTGAGAATTTACCAGTACGTGTTTGTGTGTCTGGAAATTTGTTTGCAGCTGACTGATAAGTTTACAAAGTTGTTGTATTGAATATAATACTTATAATAATAATTACGTGACCAACCTGGCCACGTGTTGATAATTAATAGGGTTCTAACTACCCACTTCAGAATTTCTTCAGGGTTTAATGTTGATTTGAACTGTTGTTTTCCAGGCACTTGACCACCGAAAACACTCCAGAAGTTCAATATTGTTAATAAATTTAGATGATTGTTTCCCTCATTTTTAGGTGTACGAATTATTGCACTATAACTTCTCACAATTATTGTAGGTAGATATACTGAATAATTACTTTAAAGTTACAAACTGATATTTAATTTAATATGATTTAAATTAAATAAATAATTATAATCTAAACCCGAAGAGCTCGAAAGCACGTCTACCTCGAACGAAGGTCTAAGCAAGTACTTCTGGAGACTTCCGAACCAACTCTGAACTTTACTTCAGCGGGATGAGACTAACAGGGGGGTTCCTAAAAATATGGAAATGTCAGGTGCCACTAAACTCAAAGATTTTAACATAAGCAAGACAGCGTCACCAAAGAAAGTGTAGCAACTTTAGTAACGACTATACCCACCTACAGCGCAAAGGCTAAGATTATTATATTTACACAATATTATCTCTGAAAGAAAAAGTAATTAAATATAAAATATCTATCAGACCGTCTGTTGCTAGGGCAATTCGAGTTATACTTATTTGTGCTTTCTGAGTTAATCAAAAAGGCATTGGTTTTAGGTTTTTTGACCTTGTCAAATAAAAACACAAACGTTTAAGAGCGGCGTTATTTTTTAAATAAAATCTAAGTTCTCATGTGCAGAACTTCTAACCAAACTTACAGATATGTTGTTATCAAAAATATAAATATTACATATACATTAAAAACAAGATGTCGAATAACTCGAAAACCTTTCGACTTAGAGCATTGGTGCTTTGAGAAAATATGTTCAGGAGGTATGGAGCTATGAGAGCTATGAGAAAATATGCTCAAGAGGTCGATATTAACCTAAAACTTTATTTATTTTTTGCTGGAGTGAAGTTTATCATAGTCAAAATTTCGACTTTAAAGTCGAATAACTCGAAAACTAAATGAGATATCGAAAAATGGATAGCATATTCTTAATCAGCGTAAAAAATTGAACAAGATCCATATATCAAATGTTTGTAAAACGAAAAAAACGTGCAACGGACGACGGCGGCGACGACGGCGACGTAGCGATCCTATTAACCTAACTAACTTCGTAAGTTTGGTTGATATGCATTTTTCATTACAGAGCAAATTACATATACCAGTTGAAGTAATTGTTAAGGTTTGTACTTTATACTGTTTTTGAGCTTTAACTAATGTAATAATTGTAGAAAACAAAATAATAAAATTGAATTGTAGTTTGGGTATAAACGTACTTGTCATTCCCCGCACTCTCAAATTTCCATTTTTTACAAAGTCTTTAATTTTATTAAAATGGAATTAATGGCAGAACTATGTGTCCTGCAACAACAGTTATGTAGTGAAATTTATCGTATAAAGAAAAATAGTCGCAAAGAAGGTAGCCTAAAAACTTATGAATACGTACAAAAGCAAATCCACAAATTAAGAAAGGTTTGGGAACAGTTCAAGGCAAATGACTACACTATAAGTACCCTTCATACCCTTCAAAGGGATTCGGATTATATATTGCATAATCGGTTCAGTGAAGCGGAACAACTATACATTAAAACGGAAGAGCAGTTAAGAACTTACATTTCCGAATTGGAGTCAATACCTATTAGCGTTGCACCGGATCCTATCAACGCGAGTTAAGGTTCGAGCCTTGGAAGCTGTGTTTTTAAAAAAACACTTCCAAAACTTCCTAACGATTTATTTAATTAATACAAAATTTGACTATGCAATTTTACAAACTTGATTAAAATTACTCTTAAGTCGAAAAAAGAATTAATTGTACTATTTTAAGTAGCCTAAGCAACTGTAATGTTAAATCTGAATACT